>OU896708.1:28314810-28661028 GCA_918026855.4 Phaedon cochleariae
TTGCAGTCGATCGACAACATTAGTCAACTTTTGGAAATATGTAGAGCTTTAGAGGATGCAAAAGTAGTTCAAGCCAGATATCAACCTCCACCTAAACGAAATATTTCTACACTTGAACCAGGTTTAGCTTATCATTCCTCAGGAAATTCTGGCCATCAATGTTGTTGCAATTCTAGTAATATTGATAATAATAATCCAAGTACCAGCTCAAATGTTGTTTCTAGTATTCAGATTAGGAATGAGAGGTATTCTAATAATAATAATTACCGTGGTAATAGTATAAGTTATGGACATAGAAATTTTAACAATAATAATTCTCAGAGAAAATTTTCAAGTGATAATACTAATAGACAGGTTGCTGTTATGCAGGAAAATAATGTTCAGTCGGATAATCGTAATTTCAGAGAGAATAATCGGCGCAAGGCACCCTATTGTTTTGGTTGCGGTAAACCTGGTGTCATACGTCCTAATTGTCCGTTGTGTTCAAAAAACGATCAAAGGGGAAGCGCAAGATAGACCGGTGCTCACCTGATGATTCTTCAATGGCCTACTATTGTTGTAGTATTGAAACTCCACAATTAAATGTCAGATTATATCCAAATAGAATTTTTCTTGCTTCTAAAATAAAATCACCCTCTAGCAATGAATGGAAATCATGGTTGAATGTTGTTAGACAAATGTACATAACTAAAGTTGTAAATAATAATTCTTCGAAATCAAGAGAGACAAATACGGTTTTTGTGAATAAAGCAAATGATGACAGACCTTATGTTGCTGTACATATTTTTGGCAAACGGATTATCTGTTTAGTAGATAGTGGTGCAAGCCATAGCGTTATAGGAGGACCTGGTATGGACTTGTTGAGAGTTTTTGGTTTACAAATTCTAGATTGTGCTGACTCAAGTATTAACACAGCTAATGGAGCTGCTCAAACAATTTCAGGATATGTTAAATTGCCAATTGAAATTGATAATACAGTGAAACTTCTGAAAATCTTGGTTGTACCTTCTGTTTCACATAGCTTCATATTAGGGTCAGACTTCTGTAGAAACTTTAATGTTACTCTCGATTTTAATAGTAATTCTTGTTATATTGGTCAGAATCGACTTACAGTAGAAAATCCGAATATTGGTGGGATAAATGTAATAAATCGTATTCAATCTAAGTCAGAATTACAAAGTAATCAGTTATTATAGTTAGAGAAAGAAATAAATAAATTTCAAATTTTATCTACTTCCAAATTAGGCAGAACAAACAAGATTGTTCATAAAATTGCTACTAGTAATGCAGAACCAATCAAGCAAAGGCATCATTTGATGAGTCCGTATAAACTACCCAGCAAACATCGAAAGGCGGTAGAAAGCCGGGCCCATGGCGAGAACGGCGGGCAAATGTCGATGTCGGCATGCCTCGAAAGGCCCTCCAAATAATTTCTAAGGATTATGTGACGAAGGCAGAATGTACGCATACTTATTATAGGCCTCTGTTTCCCAGTCGCTAGTTTTCCGCTGTATGTATCCAAGTCAAAGGGCCATCAAAATTTCAACGGAGTGTGCCATCATCACTCACTCAACGTTGGCATCCCTTGCTCGCGTGAATTTTTATTTTGATCATTTTGCAGTGGTAACAATGATTCAGTATGGCGTATATTGATTTCTTTGTTTATGTTGTCTCAACACTCTCAAAAGAGATTTTAGTACTGTGTTCAGTTATGGTTCAGTTCGTGTTTGGTTTTCTTGTGGATTTTTATACAAAATAGAAGGGAATTGAAATAAATACAGAGTGAGTGAGGAACAAACATATATACAAACTTGCACAGCTAAAAAATTCTATTTTAGATAATAATTTGACAAACACCATTGGACAAACAGATGCAATAATAGTTTGGACGTGTTCAGCGGATACACAAGAATAGAATAATTGAGGACTTTGAAGATGCGTGAGCTTTCATTACATATGAATCAAAACGAAAATCAAAGATAGCTACTTGAAGGAACAGTTATATTTCAATACTGTAGGTAGGTATGTATAAGGTTGCATGTTTTGGATTAGTAGAGAATGAAATCATTCAATCTTTCAGCGACAAAATCAACAACCAGAAGCCCATCAATTACAGATATCAATGAAGAAAGCACACAATGATCCAGACTATATGATATGAATTATTTCATGGCATATGATATCTCACTTCCAGGCAACACTCATATCAATATAATGAAGAGTAAGGTTCTCCATATCTGGAAATTGTTTTCTTGTAGATTGAACTTCATTGTTGACAATAACTTGATCAATATAATAACTGATTACCTACATACCTTTCAAGTAATTAGGTAGGTACATAGGTGATGTAATTTTTGACCTAGAGTTAGCAACTTTTTGAAACAATGAGGATACAGAGTGATATGTAGAACTAGAATTAAGATGTTTGATGTTTCCATAGTTGTGATATGTATTGATGGTTGTGATGTGGTTGTGATCATGGTAATAATATACACACATGGATATTTTCAGTTCTTGTTTTTGTATGGAGTATTTATACTGCTAGTTTCCTAGAAATAACTGTGATATCAGAATGCCATCTCGGAGATTTTTATGTAATTATTCAACAACTTCAGGTAAGGAGTGAATTCCACATTTCTGTTTCACCCAGAGGATTCACAAAAAACTCGGAGACCTCAATTCTGTTTTTTGAAGTTCCACATTTTTCAACCAGTTTGAAAATGAAGAGAGAGTGATGCAAATCTGAGTGAAAATGAGATACGTTGCTTTCCAAGTGGTGATATAAACTGGAATACCTATCAAAAAACCTATTTTCACTGAGATATGTGCATTACCCTATATAATCTTTGACAATCCTAGTTGAAAAATGGGACATCAAAAAACAGAATACTATGAATATTGAATTCATGGGGGAATGAAAATACTCAAGCGGCCAATTAATGGCAGTCTCTGAAAAGTCTCAATCGGGCCGAAGATATGCCATGAAAGCAGTACATTTGAGTACTTGCTTCTGCCCACCAGAAGCCCTGCAACGTTATAAGCGGCATACTGATGGCTCTAGTGAGGCGGTCGGCTGTCGGCCGCCGGGACACGGGCTAGCCGGCCCAATTTAGTTGTACAATAGAGGACCGCTGTTACCGCTCGCCGGCAAGTTTCATTGTACCTTTAGAGTGCCGCAAAAATCATGTTTGCTGGGTAGAGATCTTCAATAAGGAATTAAATAAAATGTTGGAACTCGGAGAAGTACGTCCTTCTAGAAGTCCATGGTCAAGTCCAGTATTAATAGTGGAAAAAACAAACGGAGAACCTTGATTTTGCTTCGACGGTAGGAAGTTAAATTCTGTCACCAAGAAATGTGCCTATCCATTACCTATTGTTGATCACATTCTTCGGAAATAATCTGGTTCACAATATCTCAGTAGTATTGACCTTAAATCTGCTTTTTGGCAAGTTCCTTTAGAACCTAGTTCATGTGAATAAACGGCATTTGTGGTACCCGGTCGAGGACTTTTTGAATTTGTTGTGATTCCCTTTGGACTTTGCAATGCTGCGCAGACGCAACAAAAATTGATGGATACAATTCTTGGTCCTGAATTAGATCCTTTCTGCTTTGTATATTTAGATGACGTCATTATTGCGTCGCCTACTTTCGAGAAACATATCGAAATTTTGAGTTCTCTATTCGAGAGACTTGAGAGTGCCAAGTTGACAATTAATTTGGAGAAATGTAATTTCTGTCGTCCAAGTTTATGATATTTAGGATTTATGGTAGATCGTGAGGGATTACGAACTGACCCCGATGAAATCAAATCAATGTTAGAGTATCCAGTACCCAAGACAGCTACGGAGGTAAAACGTTTCATAGGTCTGATTAGTTATTACCGTCGATTTGTAAAAGATCATTCATCTTCAACAGCACCTATTACTGCTTTACTTAAAGGTCGTCGTAAGTCACAGAAAATTCAGTGGACTGACGAAGCCAACACAGCTTTTTGTCAGGTTAAAGAAGCTTTGGTATCAGCACCAATTCTTGCCTCTCCAAATTTTCCTCGCGAATTCACTTTGCAGTGCGATGCTTCAAATGTAGGTGTAGGCAGTGTTTTAACTCAAAATATCGATGGAAAGGAGTTTATAATCGCTTTCGCATCTCGATCTTTATCTGATTCTGAAAAGAAGTTCACGACTACCAAAAAAGAGTGTTTGGGCATATTGTTTGCTGTAGACACATTTCGTCCATATATAGATGGAGTACATTTCAAGGTCATAACCGACCACGGTTCACTGTTGTGGTTAAGTAATTTGAAAAAACCCTACAGGTCGTCTTGCTCGTTGGGCAATGCGCCTAAGCATGTTTGATATGGAAATTATCCATAGAAAGGGAGTTTTGAATATACTTCCTGATGCACTTTCTAGAGCACCTCTAGAGGTGAACGTTACAACAATTCCACAAAATAATGTTGAGGCAGATGTATGGTACTCCACATTAATTGCAACGACAGATGAGCTGGTCTGGTGATTGACTGGTTTACCAGTTTAATTACACCTTTAATGGTCTAAGGTTGTGTTAGATGTGATTTTACCAGCCGCACAATCCTGAGATATTACTTCTCACCCTAGCAACCGGTAGATGAATTTTCAAAAAATATTTTCACTGCGTTCGATATTTTTTTTGTGAGGAGAGGGGATGTGTAACGGTCCACCTGAACCTTACAAGTCCCTTCTACTATTTTTTTTTTTTCAGTGCAATCAGTTCGGAGAAACACTCAGTATGCATCGTATTTTCAACAGAGAAATAATAATTCAGCATTAATTTGTCGAGACAACCTGTATATAACTTTCATCTTCTTCCTGTGATTGTGATCGAGTCATACGTGAAGATGCTGGTATGCTTCCCTGCTAAGAGTTTCACTTGTTGATGTGTTTATCTTATTCTTATTTTTGTCTACAAACTCGCGACTCCTTCTTCTATTTATAACAATTAAAATATCAACATAGAGAATTCACTTCTATATGATTGCCTCACCTGTGTTATTGAAACAGTGTGGACAATCGATGTCACGTTAAATACAAAGTCACTAGATAAGGCCAATTCACATAGCACTCAATTAAACCCAGCGCTCTGATTTCTCAGTGTTCTGTGTCCAAGTTCGACGGTGTGATCTTGACCACGCCGAAATTCGAGCAAGATTGACGGAGATCGTTCTCTCTCGACTGGCGCTTGGTAGAGCAACAAGTAAATTTTTACATTCTCTCGAAATGCCAATTATATTGGAAAATGGCCGATCAAAAGCTATAGGCCTTTTTGGTTTCTACTGAAGCCATTTGCAATTTGGTGATGATGTGTAATATGCACTTGCGCACATGACATGTCGTCATGGCGGCAGTTTGATCATAACCTAACCTGTTGATGTTTTGTGTAATTGTGATGTATATTTCACAATTGGGACTTGTGGTTCGATGCCTCCCGAATTTCAACTCATATTATTACCATGTATATGAATGAATTGGATACCATTTGCTGATGCAATTTATGGAGTATGAGGTAGCCCCCCATATAATTAATGGTTAATTTTGAGTAAGAGTATAATGATATGGATGACCCTCAGTAATGTAATTTTTGATTACCATTGAGGAGTTGAAGAATGAAGACATAGATCTTCACTAGTGTCTTACTTTGTTTACCTTGTGATAAGTGTTCTTCTATTTGTGAGAAACGAAATAACAGCTGCTATTTCCTTTCGTAGGAAACCTAGGTATTTTTTTTACATTCATCATTTCCAGTCACCTGTTGACTTATTATTATTACTTGCTAGCCACAGTAAGGCTGTCATAGATTTAATTTCACTAACATTACATCTCTTGGCATTGCCTAGAATAGAGTTGAAACACCCACCTATTCATTTTACTTGGTTCTTTGGGATTTTCTCTCCTTGTTTCTATGAAATAAAAGTATTCGTATTACTTCAATATATTTGTAGAGGGACAAATCAGATGACCCGCCCCAAAATGTCACCGTGCTCAACAAATTTTTCTATCAGGGAGTCTAAAAGAAAAATCCAGTAGCTTGTCAGTGACAATTTGTTTGAAAAAATTTTTGAAGGAAAGAAATATAGATATTTTGAAAAAATATCGAATTTTCACTTATCTTTGGACGTTTCGGGACCGATTCTGCTCCCGTTCTCAACATGTAAATGCAAATTATTCCTCTTTGAAAGCTGTGCTGCGTATAGTTTGACACTTTTCAGTGTCATACTGATGTTGGCATATGAATGAGTGATTTTAGTCTACAAATGAGTTACAGGATGTTTTCTTCAATTGATCTTGAATCTACCATTTTCATGTTCAGTTTTCAAGTAAAATGAATGTACCACCTCCTCGATTAACCTACAGACAGTATTTACCCACCTATTCATTGATCAAATTTGGCTGCATATAATTCGTCAGAACGTATTCTATCAACACCGTATTATATCAAAATATATTCGATCAAAACGGTAATTCAACAGAACCGTAATTTAACGGAGCAGTAATGCATCGGCATGCAAAAGATCATAATGTAATTTATCATGTTGTAAAATGAAGGAATGTACTTCATAAGAACGTGAAACATCATACCGTACTTCATAGAAATGGTAATTCATCATAACCATATTCCATCAGAATGGTATTTCATCAGAATCGTATTCTGACAGCACGGTGAATCAACAAAACCGTATTAAATATAAAGGGCAATTCATCAGAACCGTATTTCGTCGCTTCAGTAATTTGTCAGAATCGTATTCTGTCGCAATGGTGATATATCATAATGGTAAATCGTCATGATGGTGAATTATCAGAACTGTAATCCGTCTGAATATTATTTTGTCAGCAGTGTATAGTATCGGTACTGTAAAACATCATAACCGTATTTTAACAGAACTGTAAATCATCATAACTGTGTTTCATAAGAACCGTAATTTATCGCTTCCGTATTTCATCAGCATATCAATGTATCATAATCGTATTCTATCAGAACGCTAATCCATCATAACCGTATTTCATCAAAACCGTATTCCATCAGAACCGTATTGTATCAGCACGGTATTTCGTCAGAATGGTAATCCATCGATTTTCTGTCCGCTTTTCAGGTATGCTATGCGATGGCGCTGGTAAGTAAGATAAAAGAAGTATCAGATCAGAATAACTATTCTAATATGTTATTCTGAATGAGATCTCGATAAAATTTCACATCAAGAATCTTTGTAAGCTTCTCAATGTGAGATCGTATATTTTTCATATTCTTATTGTCAGTGTTTGATAAGTGTATAGAGAGGCAGTTAGTTCCAACTGCCTGCGTGCGGTATCAATTATCAGGAATTCAGTTGTACCTACCTACGTAAATTAGATTGAAAAAAAAAAACCTTATTCAATTTAGAATTTCCTTACACTCTGTAGATATGCATCTTATCGAAATGTTATATCTATACAAGAATATATAGAGAAACAAGGTGCTTTCAGAGTCAGAATGAGATGAACCGATGAAAAATTTCATGCGTATACAGGGTGAGTCACAATAATTTGAGCCCGTGACGAATTTCAAGATCATCAGATAAATAACCTAATTTTGAAGTTGAAAGTTCTTATCACCGTATATCCTGAACTCAATCCGTTCTGTGATAAGGTGTCAGGAATTGGATAACGATTTGAAATTTCAATAGGCTATCGACTGCTGAATTAGTTATAGTTAATCATTTATTTAGATTTTTTTGACCCATGGAGTACTTACGGTCGTCGCATATGACCACATTATTCTTTATATCACCATTTTTAGACATCAGAATTATTCAACATTAGTTAGGCTGTTTACATCTCACATATTTCATCAACCTGAACTCTCAAGTTACCGAGATGAATGCGGAGAACTAAATATTTCACATCCCCATTCAGAATAATAAATATATGTCAGTTGTCACTTTGCCCGCAGTGAGATATAAAAAATGGAATCACTTTTTTTGATTAGGTTCGGATGGAATGTTTTATGTTTCTACATGATTCTTTGTTCATCGTTCGATGACTATTTTCATATTGTATCCACACTTCCCAAATTATTTGTTCTTCAACTTGGGCTTGGACAACACCATACACATATTCGTTGCATACGTCAACAATTCAATGTATTTACCCACATCTTGCAAGCAATATAAAGGATATATTTCTTCAGGGGTAGCTGGAACCACACTCAACATGTTGGCTATGGCATGTGACCACTCATTGGAAATCAGGTGGAAAGAGGAATCTAGCAAACGGGCAAAAGTTTAGGTTTTTGTACGTATCCGAACATTTTTCTCAAAAATGATTTTTCAAATTTTTTACGGATTCTTAGTTACTTCGAAAGAACACAGAATTCAACGAACGCACTGTATACAAATTCTATGTGTGATATATCTTTGAATCGAGCCTCCCATGGATATTTCAGCAATTGAATAATATTTAGGATGTATCATTTGAAAAAATCATCGAGGACGTCATAAATCAGACGTGAATCACCCTGTATATTTGATGTCTGCCTACAAATGCGACCTGCTTCAATAGATTCCTCAAAAATGAATAGTTTGGCTTAACATGAATGTATCCACTACTACTATACGAGAATCCTGCTCGATGTGACGTATTTGCTGCATAACAACCCTCTATGTGTGATATATGTTTCAATTCAGTTTTCCATAAAGATTTCAAAAATTGAATAATATATAGAAAAAATTCACGCGGACATAATAATTCCAACTTGAATCTCCCTCTATATTTGATTTTTCTGTATGAATCTGGCGAATTTAAATTGAAAGTCGAATTATTCCAAGAATTTGAAGAAAAGTTATCGAAAAAATAAACGAAATATAGATTGACCGACAAAAACGCCCCAAGCCAAACAAGCACCGTTAGTTATTATTCGACTTCTATGAACAGAAAATAGTAGGAAATGCGAGGAAATGGCTAATCAGATACTAGGAGGAACATATTTTTATAATTCAAACTGGCTTAACAACACAGGGATGTCCTAGGTACGTCCCTTCTTTGTCCCGCGGTACAAGGACATGATTGGGGCATCCAGGGGATGTCCCGCAGTGGTTGTCCAGTTGGCATCCCGCCCGGTACATCCCTAGGTTATCCTATTCGTGTCCCTGGAATATCTGATATCGAATCACAGTCATTGAATTTCATCAAACAATCGAGTTACATTTTTTTGAAAATGTCTGTTTTTCTTCTGGAAAATAATTGTAATGAATATGAAGAATAAAGTATCAGAACTTCTTAAGAATTGACCATTTTTCGCAAACAGAAATCGTAAATGCATAATGCCCCTCATTTTTAAACAAAAATGTATTTATTCAGGTTTCTGTAGTTTAGTCCTGTTCATAAATTTGTTCAGTACATGAATCTTCAGAAGGCATATTAGCTAATGGAGTAAGGTGCGTGCATTATAAGCTGAAGGTCCCGGGTTCAATTCCCTACTCGACCTACATTTTTTCCTTTTGTCGAAGGGATGTCCCTGGAATATCCTTGGGACGTCCTAGGTATATCCTTCCTTCGTAATTGGTACATCCTAGGGACGTACCAGAAGGACATCCCTTGGATGCCTTCTTTGGCGGCCAGCGGATGTCCCTTGGACATCCCTAGTATTAAATCAGGGACGTCCCTGGGAATGTACTAGTATCAGCGATAGTAATTTCTTTTTAAATAGTATCAACCTTTTTTTTTAATTGATTCTAACTCTTACGTAAAATTATTCGACGATAAACCTTGAAAATGCTCTTCATTATCGTACTGACAATTTGATTCATATGTATGAAAAATCTCGTAAGACGCTGTGATTTTGTCATTATGACAGCAAAAAAACATTGCTCTGAGTTTTCCAGCGACAAACCGCAACTTGACATTTGAAACCATGACAACCAAAATCATGTGTTGTCACAAAAGTATCTTATCTGTGAAAAATCTATCGACAATAATGTGATGAGCAATCATTAAATTGTTGAATTGTCTTACCGAATATCACTCAAGAATCTTTCTGTAGGAAGGTTTAGGAAATACAAAATCATCTCCACAACGTTTGATAATGATAGAAGTTTCAACGATGAAACTTAGTAATCGATGTGATCCCCTACTACTACATCGCTGGTTATGTCAACTCCTCAGATTTTGATACAAGGTGAAATGATGAAGCAAAAATATCAAAATTTGCTATTGAATAACTACAGAGATATTGTCGTTGAAATTCTGGTTGGGGGTATTCCAGCTATATCCACTTTTTCTGAATGAAGTTGCCTGATAGTCTACTTTGAAATTTCGACCCATTCAACAAACAATATGAAGTGGGTATTAGGCCTTGACAATCTGTTTATATTCCAGATGTCCATATTTTCGAAAAGAGCTCGTTGTATACTACATAATGGAATTTTTATTCTGAAGAACATGTTCCGAATTAAAAAGGTGTTGCGAGCTGATTTCGCATATACTGTTGTAGGTTCATGAATGAATCGCAATAATATGTAAGTTGAGAATAAATCAACTATGTCCAAGAGCCGACTGCAAATATCGCTGTCATCAGATAATGAAATGATATATGTCCCAAAGTCATGTGGAAACATTATTGTATTTTATCGGACGGCACCTGTGTCAATCACTATCCTGAGCAGAATGATGGGGAAATTGCACTTTCCTGTGCGGAAATTTGCACTCCATTCCGCCATTTGATAGCAAAAAAAAGAATTATGACATCTGATCATCCTATCCTTCTGCTCAGGATAGTGATTGGCACAGGTGCCGTTCGATGAACTACAATGTTTTCTCAATCCTTCGGGCAGCCAGCTCTCCTTACTATAATGAGATTCATTCTGTGGACGTATAATACAGAATAATGAATAATAATAATGATAATAATAATACATTTATTATCCACAAAATATTTAAATAGTACAGGGTACGTAATATAACA
This sequence comes from Phaedon cochleariae, assembly GCA_918026855.4. Taxonomy (NCBI): domain Eukaryota; kingdom Metazoa; phylum Arthropoda; class Insecta; order Coleoptera; family Chrysomelidae; genus Phaedon; species Phaedon cochleariae. The sequence continues at coordinate 28,325,783 of OU896708.1, forward strand.
GAATTCAAGTGGATAAATGGCTATAACTGGTTCAGTTGTGGACTAATCCACCCCTGTTCTTCCACCAGTGCCAGTGAAATTGAAGAAAGAAATTTGAGAAGCAAATGATAATTTGAATGTAAAGAAACGATATTTTGAAAGAAAATGATAGGAACCAAGAGGGAGAGGAAAAAAGTAGAGAGCGAGAAGCAAAAAAGGAAAAAGATAGGGAAAGTGAGTAACAACATAGATTGGTTGATTTGTAAGATCATTTCTGCGTGGACAAAATATACTTTTTATATTTAACTTTAAATGATTCGATAGAAGATGATAGCAGTGAAGGATCTAATCTGTGAAGATTGTTGATACAGACTGCCAAACCATAAGAGAACGAGCGTTTATAAATAATTTTTTCATGTCTCGGCACACGAAGAAGGGTTTTTTGTCGGATATTCAGATTATGAACATCTGTTCTGAAAGTGAGTCTGTTATGTAAATAGGGGAGTGTTTTGAAAGTGTAGATTGTATGGGCCAAACATGCAAAATGTAGAGTTCGACGGTTGTACATATATTCAGCCATTTCATTTCCTTAAATTTTCCTGAGATGTGGTGATATTTTCTCATTCCGTAAACCAATCGAACACAAGAATTTTGAAGCTTCTGAATACGTCTAGAATCATTACTGTCTAAGCAGGGACCATACACGAGATCGCAATGATTGAAATGTGATAGTACAAGCCAGTCAAATAACATTTTTTCAATTTCACACGAGAGGAATAATTGTCGTTGGGTATAAATCATTTTCAGTGAGGCATATGCAATCCTTAGTTTGGAGGATATATGTTCTTTGAACCTCAATTTGTTGTCCAGGACTAGACCTAAGTTTTTGCAATGAGTTTCAACTGGAATTGAGGTCTCAAGTAATACTCTGTCCTTGATAAGTGCTAAGGTATTGTCACTACAAAATATGAGCGCTTTCGATTTTAAGGGGTTCATTTTCAGACAGTGGCTGCGCGAGATATTGGATAATTCTTCGAGATCTCTGTTGATGCACTGGATTGCTTCCGGTGTATCAGAATATTGAAATGGAAAATATAGCTGCGTGTCATCAGCATAAAGGTGATAGTCACAAAATTTGAGCGAATCAGGAAAGTGATGTATACAAAGTGAAGAATAGTGGACCAAGAATACTACCCTGTGGCACCCCGCAAGTAATACCCTGATGCGTAGATTTATGAGTACCGATTTGTACTATTTGTTTTCGGCCCTTCAGATATGACGAGAGAAGGAAACATGCTGTTTCACTGAAATGGAAGTATTTGAACATCGCTGCTAGAATATCATGATTCAACATATCGAAGGCCTTAGAAAAATCTAACAATACCAGTACAGATATTTTTCCATCGTTAATTGTTTTTAATAAATTGTCAACGACTTCTGCAAGTGCCGTGGCGCAGCTATAACCCTTTCTGAAACGGGATTGCTTGATGGGTAGAATATTATTATTATTAACGAAGTCTCTAATTTGAGATTCTATAACTCGCTCAAAAACTTTCGAAAGAACCGGTAAGATACTAATTTGTCTCAGATCACTATACTCTTTGGGAGAACTTACTTTAGGCAGTGGAATCACCTTAGCAAATTTCCATTCAGTTGGAAAATATCCAATTAACAAACACACATTAATAATGTGGACAATGATTGGAACAATCAGGGGACAGCATAACCTTATAATAGTGATATTGAGTTCATCATTTCCGAAGGCTTTACTACTAATGTTGTTTATAATAAAATATCAATTATAGTTTCTTCATTTACTATCTGAAATATAAATTCGTTCTCAATATCGTGTTTTTTATTGTTCTTATAAAAATCAAGTAAGTTTTTGTCGACTGGTATGTCCCTTGTAACGTTAATGAAAAAGTTATTTATCTCCTCGACGGAATTCATATGTGAAGGAATTTCAGCCCGACTTTTTTTGGATATGTTGAGTTTTTTCAGTTCTGACCATTTATCTCTAGCGCTACAGTTTTGTAATTTGAAATTCAGATATGCCTTCTTTTCGGATTTTATGGCACTAGTGGTATAGTTCCTTAATTGCTTGTAATATGTCCAATGTTTAGGAAGCTGAGTTCTTCTGAATTTTTGTAGGGCTTTGTCTCGGTACTTCTGCATAATTTTTATGTTCTCTGTTATCCAGGTTGAGTAACTAGTTTGTTTTTGTGACACTGACCTAATGGGAGCATGTTTGTCTAGAACATTAAGTATATTGTGATTCAAAAGAGGAATTTTCACATCAATATTGTCTGTCTCGTAAATGAGATTCCATGGTTGAAAGAATGAACCAACGCTATTTTTGTTGATCTTGTATTGATTTTTTTTTATTTTTGCATCTCTTGGACCGCACGAAAGGAAATTCCCATAATGTTTTGAGAACATCGTTCGTACCTAGGAAGTACAGAAAGAGGAGGTAGGTGTTGAATTCTCTTTCCAACTTCTGGATAATAAGTTCTTGGGAATACTTCCATTGGGGAAGAATTCCTATGCTTTGTCGTTATATAGACGACGATAATGTCGATAATACTGATAATATCGATGATACCGAAAAAAAAAAATCGATTATATCGATTATATCGATTATAGCGATTATATCGATTATATCGATTACATCGATTATATCGATTACATAGATTATATCGATTATATCGATTATATCGATTATATCGATTATATCGATTATATCGATTATATCGATTATATCGATTATATCGATTATATCGATTATATCGATTATATCGATTATATCGATTATATCGATTATATCGATTATATCGATTATATCGATTATATCGATTATATCGATTATATCGATTATATCGATTATATCGATTATATCGATTATATCGATTATATCGATTATATCGATTATATCGATTATATCGATTATATCGATTATATCGATTATATCGATTATATCGATTATATCGATTATATCGATTATATCGATTATATCGATTATATCGATTATATCGATTATATCGATTATATCGATTATATCGATTATATCGATTAAATCGATTATATCGATTATATCGATTATATCGATTATATCGATTATATCGATTATATCGATTATATCGATTATATCGATTATATCGATTATATCGATTATATCGATTATATCGATTATATCGATTATATCGATTATATCGATTATATCGATTATATCGATTATATCGATTATATCGATTATATCGATTATATCGATTATATCGAATATATCGATTACCTATATCGAATATATCGATTATATCGATTATATCGATTATATCGATTATATCGATTATATCGATTATATCGATTATATCGATTATATCGATTATATCGATTATATCGATTATATCGATTATATCGATTATATCGATTATATCGATTATATCGATTATATCGATTATATCGATTATATCGATTATATCGATTATATCGATTATATCGATTATATCGATTATATCGATTATATCGATTATATCGATTATATCGATTATATCGATTATATCGATTATATCGATTATATCGATTATGTTGATTATATCGATTATATCGATAATAACGATTATATCGATTATATCGATTATATCGATTATATCGATTATATCGATTATATCGATTATATCGATTATATCGATTATATCGATTATATCGATTATGTCGATTATATCAATTATATCGATTATATCGATTATATCGATTATATCGATTATATCTATTATATCGATTATATCGATTATATCGATTCTATCGATTATATTGATTATATCGATTATATCGATTATATCGATTATATCGATTATATCGATTATATCGATTATATCGATTTTATCGATTATATTATCAGTTTTATAAGTATATGTTCTGTTCTTCATCAAAGTGCGGCTCACAAGAGTAATGGATGAACTTTCTCATAGGATATCCATCAGCCCGTTTCATTGATCGAATTGTACTGACTTGACCATTTTCGATGTCCAAATGGTATATCTTACTCATTTTCGAAGAAAGAGATCTGCGGATTTCGAGAAGGTTGACTACTTTCTTGTGGAACTCATGATACCATAAACACAATTCGTCATAGTTCGCTTCGTTTCATAGATACAGTGCAAAATTCGAAATGTTGCCTCTTAGGACCACCTGTATCTGAACGTATAGAAAAAGTAGGAGTTGTCTCTTGTTCACATTCTCCACGGAGGATCCAGTGGCATACTTAGTCAGATTTTCGAAACGAACTTTTCAGATAGATGCTTTGCGCTTTTCAAAACACATAACATCAAACTTATAATATTTATAGTATTTGCCTTGTATTTTGATAATTTCCAGTTTTTTCAGTAGGTATATCTTATTGATGGGCCTTGGCAACATTTTCACAAATGTTCATATTAACCTTGTTGCTGACAGTATTTTCTCACATACTAGGTTGTTTAAATTTTATATTGATATACCACATACACCAATATTCACCACAATTCATTGACTATAAAAGCTGTGATTCTAATTAGTATGTGGCAATGAAAAAAAGTGAGTGCAGAATGTTTTGAAATTTTTGTCAACTGACTACCTGTCGTTAGAATCAGTAATGGTTGATGATATTGATGGTTGGTTATCATTCGCCATTGTATGAAACAATTTGTAAACTTTGACAGGTAGTCAGTTGGAGTGAATTATAAAACATTCTGCACTCGCTTAGTGTGTGACGAAACAATGTGTCAACAACAGGGTGAATATGAAAGTGTGAAATTATCTGAAACTAAAAATTATCTATATACAAGGCTAATACCCAAAATGTCGTACTTATATAAGTTGTATTGTGTGTTCGAAAAGCACAAAATATCATTATAACAATTATTTTGGGATTTCCTCTCCTCGTCTCTATAAAATGAAGATATGAATATTATTTCGATATACGTGTGTAAGGACAAATCAGATGATTTGCCCCAAAATGTCTCTGCGTTTGAAGAATTTTCCTATCAGAGAGCCTAAAAGAAAAAATTCACTAGGCTCTCTGATAGGAAAATTCTTTGAACGCAGTGACATCTTGGGGCAAATAATCTAATTTGTTCTTGCTACACGTATATTAGAATAATATTCATATTTTTATTTTATAGAAACGAGGAGAGAAAATCCCAAGAAAATTGGAATAATGAATGTATCATCTCCTCGATTAACCTACAGGCAGTATTTCACAAAATATCAATTTATAAATATAAAAAATATACTGTGTTCTATTTGAAGAAATATAAATTCAGTTATTTCTGAATAATGAATAACAGGATCCAAAATTAATATTTTTTTGACATACCCCGTATAAGACTGAAAAACTTTGATATCTAATATTTGGGTCGACGATTTCAAACCTGGCAAAGCTTTTCACGACGAATAACATGTTTTCCTGAAATTAATAAAGAACAAGTTTCGAATTTGTTGCCAACTGTTCCAGAATGAGGTTACGTTTCTTATATGATTATCAAATATACAGAGAAGTGTACGAAAAACGGACACAACAGAACTGTAACTTCTGGATCATTCGATTTTGGAATTTGAGAATATACTGAATTTCTCATCAATTGACAAGACAATTTTAGTTCGATCACTTCCTGTTTCAGCAGAAACGAACCCAACTTTGTATCTTCAAATTGGACACACTGCGTTATATTCCATAATTGTTTAGGTATTATTATGACGAATTCAGTGATACCAGGTGTGATAGGGTTATTTCAAATGATCACGAACGTATTTGATTTAGATTTTTCCATAGATGCTCAATGGGTGTTACTTCGCAATATCTGTACTTCTCTGTCACACTCATTGGGCATATGGAAGCTAAGGACGCCATTATCTTCGTATTCGTTTGAAATAACCCTGTCAAACCCGCTATCTTAGAACTCGTTATGATAATCCCTATTGCCAAATCATGGAATAATAAACATTAAAAAATCAGCAGCTGGGATAATTTCCGGTGGAAGTGACAGAACTGATATTTTGTCAATTGATCAGGATCTGATCCCAAATGAATCAGAAATTACAGCACTGGCCGTTTGTGTGCACATCTCTGTACATATTAAAAGTATTCTGATTTTTCCAATCATATGGAGGTAGAATTCTCAAATTTCAAGGAAATAGGAAGCTTTCAAAGATACATTCCATGATCGAATGCGATTATTATCAGTGGAATACACTGCTCACCGGTAGCAGTGGATTCACTGATATTTCCAAAAGGAGTTTGAGTTCTGAAAAATGTATTCCTCGCCTTACTCCTCATGAAGGCAATCTTGTACATTCGATAATCAGGATGATAAAATTTGCTGAAGCGATAAATTGAAGCTATGGAAGGTAAAATCATTTCCCAGATTTTTTGATATCTCTCTCTCTTCATTTCTATAGATAAAAATCATCAGCAACATGCCTTCTCAGTATGACACTCCTCAAGACAATTTGAAAGAATTACTTGCTCCATTTTTTATGGGATCAGATTCGTTACCGAAATATCAAAGTATAAATTTTCAAGTAATGTGATTCCATATTTTTTCAATATTACTCTTCTTCAACCATTTTCAAAACTGAGTGGCACTGACAACCGAATGAATTTTTCTCTTCGGCTCTCTGATAGAAAATTCTTTGAACGCAGTGATATTATGGGACGAGTCCTGACTACATGAAATGGCTCATATTTTAATTCTGCCCATGTCTCGCTTAAATATTTTATTCATTGACAAAATTCGTTGAGAATGCAATGAAATGAACTCACTAGAATTGAAATCACGAGTCCAATCTGGATCAGTAACGAGGATACGGAGGGAATAAAGTCAAGTTTTTTTTCAGTTCTCTAAAGTTGCCGTAAAAAAAATTCTACTATTTTGAAAATTTTTAAAACCGTATCATCCTGAAGTTAGGTAAACTATCAATACGAATTTCTGTTCCTTTTTAATTCATAAATTTTTTTCATGATTTCCATCTTAAACATTAACATAAGAGAGACAGAGGCGTACTACGAAGAAGTTTGGAGGGGATAAAAAGCCTCTACCTCCAAAAACGTATCACCCTGTAGATTTTGAAAATCTTCAAAATGCTTGAAATGATGATCTTCTAGGAAGTATTGACTACACCAAATTTCAAAATGATATCTTGAAAAGTAAGCGAGATATTTCAATTGATAAAAAAAATAATTAAACTTTGACCCCCTGTAGCTCCGCTACTGAACGAGATCGGATTAATCTTTGTATGAACTTTTGTGATTAATATGATGATATCTATCTCCCACTTCAGTTTGTGCCTTGAACCCTGAATCACCCTGTATATTCTTTAGCGTTATAGGAATATGACTGGAAAACTTCCCAAACATTTTTCGTCAAATGGGAAGCATGGGCAATTCTTCGATATTTTCTAGATTTATAATAGTGAAATATTCATTTTCAGAATGAAAACACGGCAGCAGAATATGTTGAATTATCGCGAAGATATTCAATGTTCCATTTAGTAGAAAATGTGCTTGTTGCGTTTGTTTCAATCAGTAGTTTGATTCATCAAACAATCGAAAATCATCCCAAACAAACCCTGAACAGCACCTATATGCATTCGGCGGTACTAACACAAATATTCTGTGCATCTAACTGTGAAGAAGTTATCTGTAATAATTAGATATTTAGTGTATTTACAGAATGCTGTACTGATGAAATACGATTCTGATAGAATACGGTTTTGACTAAATACGGTTTTGACGAAATACGGTTTTGACGAAATATGGAACTGACAAAATACGGTTCTGACGAAATACGGTTCTGACGAAATACGGTGATGATGGAATACGGTTCTGATGGGATACAGTTTTGATGAAATTTGTTTCTGATAGAATACAGTTCCGATGGAATACGGTTCCGATGAATTACTGAAACTATAAAATACAGTGCCGATGAATTGATGTGACGATGGAATACAGTTCCTGTACGATACGATTTTGATGAATTACGATTCTGATGTTTTACTGAAGCGACGAATTACGGTACTGATAATTTATTGGAGCTATGGAATAAGGTTCTGTTAGAATAGCATTCCTATGTAGTACGGTTCTGATAGAATATTTTAACGATATAATTAGATTATGATAGATTACCGTGATGATGAAATACTATTCTGATGAATTACTGTTATGATCAAATACTGTTATTATCGAATACCATTCTGATGGATTACATTTTGACGAATCACGTTTTGTTATAATACATACCTACAAATTACGGAGCTATGTTCTACAAAGCGATGAAAAACGTGCTTACAGAATACAGTAACTATCAATTACGGTACCTACGAATTACCATTCTGATGAACTGTATTCTTATAAATTATTTTTTGATACATTATATTCTGACGTTTTGGGTGTTCCCATCAAATTTCACTAACATTGTAACCTTAAGTAATCTATATTGAATTTCAATTCAATCATTACAATTAGTCATTACATTAACATTAATTGTAGTTAAACACTGACTTATTACACACTGCGTGTAAGCACTTCTAACATCATTTAGGTAATCATATGCATGGTTTTCGAAAGGTATAGTTTGATATTTTTGTTCTGTCCTATCCTAATTCTTCTCAGTTAACTCTGAGTGGCGCCCATAGTTTGCTTTACAGATAACATCTTGTAGAAAAACAAATAGAAAATAATTTTCTCAAAATCCCACGACCGCTCTACGACTATAAAGGCCACCGTGCATTGAGGCTTTGATTTCTTTTTGTGAAGTTACGCCACACTATGGCGAGGTGATCTATTTGAAATCTAGGAATTGTGTGGTGACGAAGAAAATAAAGAGGGAGGGGATGATACAGAGAGATATACCTATGTAGCCAACCTAGAGACCCGAAAAAAGGAGATGGAGGAGGACGAGATGAATTATAATAACAACCAAATGCTATGCTCAATAAGAAGAATTAGGGAAAAAGCAGAAAAATACGAAAGGAAGAAGCTCACAATAACAGCTACAAATGAGACATATGCAGAAGGGCTAAGAAAAATGATTGAATGTATATTTTATGGTAGTGATATGTCGATAACACTACTGAAGACTAACCAACAACATAGCCAAAGTGAAGGAGGAGAGATAAGGATGGTGAAACAGGAAGCTGAAAGGGAGAGATATACAGAGGAATGGAAAACACAAAACAGAAAAAGACCTGAAACGATTATCATCAAACCGGCAGGAGGAACTGATATCGCATATGCGGATATAGTCGCGAGAATGAAATACTCTATAGATACAAATGAAATGGGTGTGAAGGTACACAATGTGAAAAAGACGGCAAGAGGAAATATTGAAATTGTAGTGAAGGAAATGAAAGAGGGAGCGGTTTAAAACTTCCGAGAAAAGACCAGAGAAAGCCTTGTGGATATGGCAACTGAAATCGAAAAGAGGGTTGATAAAACTGTCCTTGTTATAAGAGATAAAGGAGTAACAACAACCAAAGAACAGATAGAAAAAGCCATAGAAGACTCAATTCAAAACCATAAAGAAGGAAATGATACGAAGGTCCACACATTGAATGAGAATAGAAAAGGAGGGAATCTAGTAGCTACTGTGAGTATGAACAAACACTGCGCTGTTAAGCTACTTCAGAGGAAGAAGATGAGAATAGAGTGGGCAACATGCAGAGTTCACGAACTACTTGTACCAGAGAGATGCTCGAGATGCTGGAAATATGGTCATACGACGAGAGACTGTAAGGAGACTAGAGAAGATATGACAGGAATATTTCTGCGTTGTGGGGAGAAGGGACATTATGTGAAACAATGTGAAAATGCAGCTAAGTGCCATGACTGCAAAATCGAAGGACACATAGCGGGAAGAATGAAGTGTGAAATATATAGACAAGAGGTTAGGAAATTGGAAGAAAAAAGAGGAATGAGAGTGAATACGGACATGAATCAACAAAAATAGACACTGAACGAAGTGATACTCAGCAGTGATGGTAGATAGCTTGAGCATAATACAAGTGAACGTAGATAGAAGTAGGGCTGCAGTAGACCTCTTGTACAAAACAATGAAGAAAATGAAGGTGGACATTGCATTAGTGCAGGAACCAGATATGAATATGATGAGCAAGACACTTTGGATAAAAAACAGAACCCCAGAGGTGGCAATTGAAATATTCAGTAAGGAATACAGGATAATGAATACGGGGGAAGGAAGAGGATTTATATGGGTGGAACTCAAAGATATGTTCATGTACTCAGTATACATCTCGCCAAATATACAATATAAGCACTATAGGGAAATAATAGGAGCACTCAGTGATAGCATAAAAAGCCAAAGCAAGGAAATTCTCATCGGAGGAGACTTCAATGCAAAGGCAAGGGCATGAGGAAGTGCCACAGAGGACCGTAGAGGAATCGAACTCGCGAAATGGATTGCAGAAAGGAACCTTGTTATCCAAAACATAGGATGCTCACCAACGTTTGTGAGAGAAGAAAGTAACAGCATAATAGACTTAACGATTACTTCTGAAAAGAACTCCAACTGGATAAGAGAATGGCAGGTAAGGGATGAAGAAAATTATAGCTACCATCAATATATCACCTATAAAGTGGACCAGATAAGGAGAACCTATACAAACTCGAACACGGGACAAAAATGGCAGATCAACAATAGGAAGATGGAGAAATTCCTGGACGAAGTGGGAGTGGAATTACCACGAAACATGAGTGACAACTGTAGAGCAGAGACTCTCGTAAATATCTTAAAAGAAGCATGTAACAAAACATTCACCAAGAAAGATAAAGGGAAAAATAAAAGGAAACCGGTAATTTGGTGGACAGAGGACATAGCAGAACAGAGAACAGTGTGTCTAGGTAAAAAGAGGAGACTAGCTCGGTGGAATGGATCCAACACAAATGGGGAAACTAGGGAAATACTGAGACAGAAATATCAGGAAGCACGAAGAGAGAACTGGAAAAGCAAATAAAAGAAGCTAAAAATGAGTCTTGGAAACAGCTCTGTGAAGAAGTCGACGGTGATAAATACGGTCGACTGTATAAGATAGTAACGAAGAAAGTAGGAACTGCACACCCAGCAGAGATGACTAAGGAGGAGAGGAACAGAGTGATGAAAAAACTATTTCCTGAAAATGAAATAGAAACCTGGGAACAATATGATATTAATGTAGAAGAAATACCTGTATTCACTACAGATGAGCTACAGAAAGCTGCAGGAAAACTGAAGAATAAGAGAGCACTAGGACCAGATGGCTTCACTGCAGAGATTGTAAGAGCCATAGTGGAACGATACTCAGACTTCATGTTGCATATTGCGAACAATATAATAAGAGAGGGAGAGTTCCCAAATGAATGGAAAGTGGCTAGGCTAATACTTCTTGAGAAAGAAAGAAAAAGCGAGCAGCAAGATAAGTCACATAGACCACTCTGCCTTACCAGCTGCCTTGGAAAGCTGATTGAAAATCTTATTGTTGATCGGATTAACATCACGCTAGAAAGAGGAATGGGGTTATTAGACCTACAGTTCGGATTCAGAAAAGGTAGATCCACAATTGATGCAATGAAAATAGTGAGACAGAAGGCGGAAGAAATAAATAATCAACCAAAATGGAGGAGAGAATATTGTGCACTAGTTACCCTTGACGTGGAAAATGCTTTCAATTCTGTTCCATGGAAAGGTATAATAGAAGAATTGAAAAGACGTCAATTTCCGTACTATATTGTAAGAATAGTCCAGAGCTACCTGAGAATAAGGTATCTGGAGCTTGATGGAAACGACAGATACAGAATCACATGTGGAGTACCACAGGAATATGTGCTGGGACCGGTGCTTTGGAACATTTATTAGGATGCAGTTCTTGGAATTGATATGCCAGAAGGAACAACTCTGGTGGGCTCTGCAGATGACCTCGCGATGGTGATAGTTGCAAAAACGGAAGATGAGATAGAAACGTATATTGGGGAAGGAATGGACAGGAAAGCAAGGTGGATGAGGAGGAAGAAACTGAGACTGGCTATACACAAGACAAAAATTGTCCTGCTTAGCAAAAAGAGAATACCACGCAGTAAAGGAATAGAACTGGATGAAGACTACATGGAATCCCAAGACAACATCAAATATCTGGGAGTTTGGTTTGGAAGGAATATGAACATGAGAGACCATATTCAAATAGTGGCAATAAAAGCTGAAAGAACAGCTATGGCACTTGTCGAGATAATGCCAAATATAGGAGGACCCTGATCGAGCAGAAGGAGAGTACTAAGCTCAGTGGTGCATTCTATTCTTTTGTATGCTGCGCCAGTATGGAAAGAGGCACTGAAGGTGAAGAGAAATGTCAAAGCCCTAGAGAAGGTTCAAAAGGGGGATGATGCTGAGAATATGTAGTGGATACAACGGAAGCAGTAGGAGTCATCTCGAATACACTACCAATAGACTTGTTAGTGGAGGAGAGGACACGGACATTCAAAGAGGGAGCAAATAGGAAGGCAATTACACAGGGAATGATAACTATATGGCAAAGGAGATGGGAAGAAAACAGAAAAGAGATGTGAGAATTTGGTGTGACAAAAAATATGGGGAAGTGGACTACCACATGACCCAGGTATTGAGTGATCATGGATGTTTCCAAGTATACTTCAAAAGGATAGGAGTCACTCAGGACGACGCATGCTGGTACTGTGGAAGGGAGGATACTGTAGCCCATACTATCTTTGACTGCGAGAGATAGCAAAATCTCAGAATGAGAACGGAAATGGGAGTAGGAATACTGACATCAGATACCTTGATTGAATGTATGATGAAGGGTGAACAATCAGGGAATAAAATCTTAGGTATGATAAGAAAAATAATAAGCATTGAGGAGAAAGCCAAATTATCACACATGTGAAACAGTTAGAAGGAAGTGCAGAAGATGATGTGAAGTAATGTCTTGCGATGGTCCCATATCATTTCTAAAGATTGGAGTTGTTTTAGTGGGTAGACCGCATGGGAGTCCCACACGAGCATGTGCCCTAGGAACAAGTAGTCTATAAAAGATTTCACCTCCAAGAGAAGAAAAAAAAAACTACTACTACTTCTAATACTATACTAGGTACTTTACACTGTGAATATCCTCCATATCCAAATTAATCTATCTATCTATATCTATGATTCGCAGAATATGAAAATTTGTGTACATACTGATGTACGCAAGGTTCGAAGGGGTTGAGATTCAAACGAGAAGTCAGGGTTACAGAGAACATTCAGTCTTCTGAAATCTTATGTTCCAAGGTTATAATATTGTCATCCAGGCGTCATTGTCGGGTATGTCACTAACCTTTTGTGAATAGGACTATCAGGCACAATCTCACGATGTTGTGACATATTACTACCGGAGAGGAAGCAGACGTTTTTTTTTCTCTCCTGATCTTGGCCTTCTTTCGTTAGTCGGAGCCAAGTTATTCTAATTCCATTCTTCTGATCAATGAAATATCAGGATATCTTATTCGGCGCTGAATTTTTGCAGGAAGTGACTCGCGTAAATGAGATAATCTCAAATCAGGAATTTCAGGAGAAGATATTCGCTAGTTATCTCAAGGCTTTTTTCTGGTAATCATCATGGTGTGCACTTGAGCCAGTTTGAGCAATTTCACTTTTGTCGGTATACCTGTTGAAACCCTTCGGAGGATTTGTATTTCTTGAAAATTGTTCAAAACATCGTGAATTCTGGCCATGAACCTGTGTAGGATTGGTTTCAACTTTTTGCATACTGCCTGATGTCTTCAGAAAGCCCTCCAGTTGGCCCCTTTTAGCTTATGAGGATTACAAACTGATAGTTCTTCAAGTCCTTCCTCCCTTCTCAGAAGGTAAGTCATACGCAGTGCAATGACTATCAACTGGTAAGGAATATTTTCTCCTATATCAGTTTCTTCTGTTCTGCACGTGTCTGTCAGGAGGTTATATCAACCTGTCAATTTTTTTCAACAGGATGCTAGGAAATGGCCTAACTGCCCTCGGTTTCTAGAATCGAACAGCTCGGGATATAATCTCTCGATCTTGGTCATGATTTCCACAAGGACCAGTTTGCTCATTCCATCCTGATAAGAGTCGACAAGTGGCCTGGATGGAGCCTAGTAGAAACATATCAAGCTGATCGGCTGAGCCACACCACTGAGCCCTGCTGTGGACTGTGGATGTCCAACTTCCCCTTCTGTCTTTGTTTCTGTCTCCGTCTTTTTCCTCAGCATGCCTTTATATAGACCATAGTGGACATTTGATAGGGGTGAATGGACCATTGGAGAGGACCCTGCAATAGAGCAAGTGTTCTCAATTTATCATTGATTATTTGAAAATCTGGATTTGATTTTTCGAAATTATTATCATAACCATATTCATCCTGAACTTGAAATTTCGGGCTTCAACACGTTGAACGCTATTTATGTGGTCTACTTTTTCATATTGATCAATATTAACCAGAATCAAATGAAAATATAAGACACATGTGCCAACGGCAGCTGTTTGCCAGAGAACAGATAGGTTGATTCGTCGTGATTGCAGATAGTTAATAACAAGTACAGAGGGCGCCACTCAATAAACAAAACAGAAACTGTTACTTGAATAATTGAGAGAACCATTCAGTGAGGAATATACTCAAAATGTTCACTACACTGTTTAACCACTAACCAAACCGATTTTTCAACGTCTCGACACGTGTTTCGCTAAATATGTTAGCATCTTCAGTAGAATATTAAAACTGAATATCCTATTCTAGTGTGCTGCTTATATACTAGGTATATGTTCACCCAATTGTGAAAAATACTAACCGTCAAGTTAATGTTTGTCATGGTTGAGTTCACATGTTAATCTTAATTTTTATTTCACTAAACTATATAGAGGGCTATATGGAATAGGTCCATTATCCTCATTCATTACTCAATAACTATTTTTAAATATCTCCAAGCTTTTATATGCGTCTAGTTTTCTAATGTTATTAACTTGCTTAACTAATTTGAGGTTAGTAATATGTGTGTTATGATTGTGATTGAACATATGTTCGACTACACAAGATTTATCTATCCTGTCATATTTTAAATGGGCTATGTGTTCTTTGAACCTTGTTTTAATGGGTCGCCTGGTTTGGCCTATATATGTTTCATCACAATCATTACAACTCATTTCGTATATTCCCGACTTTTTAAGTGTGTCCACTTTATCTTTCGGATTGCCTAAAAAATTTCCTGATCTTGACCCATACTGATAAACGCTTTCAAAACCTAAGTCTTTGAAAACCTTATCAAGTCCCTTCGTTTACTTGGGATCGAACCTGATTGGGATTCTTCTAGAGTTATTTTTATCCACTTGAAAAGTCATAGAATTTCGAAATGTTAACTTAAATTTATGTCTACGTATTAATTTATCTACTATTTTGGTATCATACCCATTGACGCCAGCCACTTCATAAACAACACCTCTTCCAGCATTGAATCTTTCTTTGCTCAGAGGAAATGAAATCAATCTTTGTACTTGAAAATTTCAACTTGCCATTTTGTGCTGAAAACAGTGATTGAAGTCATTAGGTATGTATCTAAATGTGTTAGTTTCTTTTCTGAAGACATCAAATTCTAAGTTGTTTTCGCTATTTTTGATCACAAGTACATCTAAGAAAGGTGATTTGCCATGATTTCCGCATTCATAAGTGAATTTGATAGAGGGTAAGCAGTTATTCAATTTTGAAATAAAGTTATCTATATCTGTGGTTTTTGTATCAAAAATAGCAAAAATATCATCGACATATCTAATCCAAACCCTAGGGAAATACTCGAATTTTTCTTTTGCATTCGCTTCAAATCGATTCATGAACAGTTCAGCTAGGAAAGGCGATAAAAATTTTTCCATTGCTGTACCTTCGGTCAGATTCAACCCTTTGACCTTTTCGAAAAATTCAAGCGAATTTGAAACAGAATGATTTTTATAAGGATTATTCAAAGTTTTGAAAACTTCAACCAACCACTTTGAAATATTGTACGTAGGAGACCCAATTGCGGATACAATTGGCCTCATTTTTTACCGGGTTTATGTATACGAAGGGACTTGATAAGGTTTTCAAAGACTCAGGTTTTGAAAGCGTTTATCAGTCTGTGTCAAGATTAGGCAATTCATTAGGCAATCCGAAATATAAAGAGGACACACTTGAAAAGTTGGGAATATACGAAATAAGTTGTAATGATTGTGATGAAACATATATAGGCCAAACCAGGCGACCCATTAAAACAAGGTTCAAAGAACACATAGCTTATTTAAAATATGGCAGGTTAGATAAATCTTGTGTAGCCGAACATATTATGTTCAATCACAATCATAACACACATATTACTAACCTCAAATTAGTTAAGCAAGTTAATAACATTTGAAAACTAGACGCATATGAAAGATTGGAGATATTTGAGAATAGTAATAGGGTAATGAATAAGGATAATGGACCTATTCCATATAGCCCTCTATATAGTTGAGTGAAATAAAAATTAAGATTAACATGTGAACTCAACCATGACAAACATTAACTTGACGGTTAGTATTTTTCACAGTTGGGTGAACATATACCTAGTATATAAGCAGCACACTAGAATAGGATATTTAGTTACAATCTTCTCCGAAAGATGCTAACATAGTTAGAGAAACACGTGTCGAGGCGTTAAAAAATTGGTTTGGTTAGTGGTAAAACAGTGTGGTGTATTATCGTGCCAAAGGTTCCAGTCTTTGATACTCAAAATATTATCAAGAATCTAATCCTGCAATAGTGATACGAATATATCTCCTTGAATGTCAGTGATAACACATGTAGATAAATAAAGCCATATCAAGTTTTAGACCTATTTATTACCACCATATTCGACAAGGTTTATGAAGACCAGTAGAGGAACCAGAGTACTCCGAATATGTATCATATTGTTATGATATTTCCCTTAGAGGGGCTTTAAAAACATCAGCAGGAAAGCAGGAGTACAACGATCATCCTGTATCACGCATCCCAGATTGCTCTCCAACCTCTCAATGATTCTTACATACACCAGCATATTTCCGAACACTCAATATATGCCGCAGTGACAAATAACGTCACAGAAGATTCTGGAATGTTCTGGAAACAATCGATGGAAGAATTTTAGAGAGAGGTTTTGTTCGAAGAAGCTTCTAGAACAAAAAGAAGGAGACGGGAGATTATTCGAGAACGTTCTCGAACCAAAGCCTGCCATGTGTTTCCATATATATAAACGGCCGAACAACTGCAGTCAGTCAGTCAGTCGAGCAGCGAGTGTCAGAGAGACAGTTATATACCGCGTGATATAAATCGTTTCACATAAATAGTAGTTATAAGTTCGTTATAAATTAGTGTTTCTTCAGTTTGAATGAATCAGTTCGAAAAGAGACAGTGTCGTGTTCGCTTCTGCACCCGAATAACGTAACAATTGGTGTCAGGAGTGGGATATGTTCCAGTCTGAAGTGAACAGACCGTTGTGATGAAGAAACTACACGAGTTGAAAGTGGTGGGCTTGAAAAGCGAGTTGAAGGAAAGAGATCTCGACACAACAGAAATCAAGGCTACACTTCAGCATCGTCTCAAATAGTATATGGTGAGTGCGGGTCAAGATCCAGAGACGATCACCTTCGAGGAACCAGCTTCAGCGGAATCGATGTTGGCTGGGATCTCGGAACAGATAGTGGCTCAGCAACAGAACATTGCGGACCAGATGTTGGCTCAGCAAGAGAAGATCACGGATCAGATTGCGGCTCAGCGACAGGACATCGCGGATCAGATGCGTGCTCAGCAGGAGAAAATCTCAGCTCAGCAAGATCAGATAGCCTTTCAAATCGCAGACCAACGAGACGAGGTATTAGCTCAGATGATCACTCAGCAAGAAGAAGTGCTGGCACGTTTTCCTGCTCAGCGAGATCAGATCGCCTCCCAGATATCAGCCCAACGAGAAGAGGTATTGACCCAGATATCAACACATCGGGAAGAAGTTATGACTCAGATCGCTTCTCATCAAGAACAGATCGTTATTCAGCAAGAACAGATCGCTCAGGTTTCAATCCAATCCACCACCCAGATAGAAGGAATGAAGAAGGTGCTGCAGCTCAAAATAGTAAGAAATGCTGTGCTGGAGAAGTCTGAAAATGGTCAAGGACTCATGATTGAAACCACAGTAGGGCCAGATGCAGTGACTACTTCCAATCGAGTGAAACCACCTACATTCGATGGAAAAACATCGTGGCCGAACTATCTGAAGCAGTTCGAAGCAGCTTCCAAAGCCAATGGGTGGACATCCAAGGACAAGGTTGTGGCTCTGACAGTAGCTCTACGGGGTGATGCACTGAACATCTTGCAAGCCATTCCGGAAGTAGAAGCCGATAGCTACGATCATCTCGTCAAACGCCTCGAAATGCGGTATGGTAACGAACATCTTCAGCAAGTATTTCAATCACAAATGAAGAGCCGTCGACAAAGAGTCAACGAGAGCCTGCAAGAATTCGAAGTGGACGTTGCACGATTGGTCCATTGTGCATATCCATCAGCTCCCGAATCTCTTATGGATTGCTTGGCTGTTCAAACGTTCGTAGATGGACTACGAGATATTGAAATGCAGGAAGCAGTTCGCCTGACTCGACCAAAAGACCTCACTAGTGCTCTGGCAGCTGCGCTTGAGATCGAGGCCGCAGCAAAAGCTTCCCGAGGATCAGCGAGAGTCCGAGCAATGAACGACAACGAAAACAGCGGAAAATACCAGGGAAGATCCTAATGAAGCCTTGATAATCGCTATCAAGGGCCTCTTGAATGAGAAAAAGAGACCAGTTCAAACGACTGCAGGAAAATTGAAGCGAGCCGATCACAAGAAACCAGCTCCGACCCGTCATTGTCAAGACCCTCTCATCTTTGTGGCATCCCTACGGCGTGATATCAGCAGCGTCTACGTAGATGGACAGATCGACGGAAAGAAATGCGCATTGTTGGTGGATACTGGTGCATCGAAGACGATCCTGCGACGTGGACTTTTGACGTCTTCCAGAAAAGAACTTGTGAAATCAAGATGGCGTCTGAAAACTGCTACGGGTGGAGCTGCCACCGTTTATGGAGAAATCGATTTGGATATATCGATCGGGACCGTCAAATTTCCACATAGAGCTATCATGGCAGATATTAAAGAAGATGTTATTTTGGGAATGGAAATCATGGGTGCGCAAGGAATTCAACTAGACTATAGAAGCCGAACACATAAGGTGGGTGCCAAAGAGATCTTCTTACATCCACGGGTGGAGGTAGCGGCAGGGGCAACGTTAGGAAAGGACGTCCTGTTACCGAAACGGTGCGAGACCATTGTAGCAGCGCGGATTGAGGGAACTTTGGAGCAAAGAAGTCTCATCATCATGGAACCCTGGAACCATGACGAGGAAGTCGGACGTGGAATCTTAGTCGGCAAGGCTTCACTGTCAGCAGACGACCATGTACCTTTTCGATTTATCAACATAAATAATTATCCTGTGACAATTGGCAAAGGAACGAAGATTGGAACCTGTGTCCCAGCAGCCTCTATAATCCACCAGGTGACAGCAGCCACTGATGGGGTCGGCGAGTATGAAGAACTCGTCTCTGCTGCAAGCGACTCACTCAACAACCGACAGAAGAAGAAGTAAACCGAGTTACTGCAGAGGTATAGATCCATTTTCATACCTGCCAATGGAAAAACAGGTAGAACCAACATCGTCAGTCACAAAATCGATACGGGAGGAGATACCAGACCGATTCGTCAACCAGCCCGGAGATTACCACAGGCCAAGAGAGAAATTGCAGAAAAAATCATCCAGGATATGGAACAAGAAGGGGTAATCGAGCCATCCGATAGTCCTTGGGCTTCACCAGTGGTACTAGTGAAGAGGAAAGATGGAAACACTCGTTTCTGCGTGAACTATCGCCGATTGAACAACTTGACGAAGAAGGACAGTTATCCTTCGCCTCGAATTGACGACACACTCGACACGTTGGCGGAATCGAATCTTTTCTCCACTCTGGACCTGAGAAGTGGATATTGGCAGGTGGAAATGGATCCGGCAGATAAGGAAAAGACAGCTTTCACCATCGGCACTGGGTTATGGCAATTCAAGGTAATGCCTTTCGGACTCTGCAATGATCCGGCCACCTTCGAACGAATCATGGAGAATGTGTTGAGGGGACTCTCCTGGAAGACATGCCTGGTTTATCTGGATGACATCATCGTGATCGGTAAAACTTTTGAAGAACATCTGGCTAACCTAGAGGAAGTTTTCGAAAGACTTCAGGCTGCAAACCTCACACTCAATCTGAAGAAATGCCATCTGCTGCAGAAACGGGTTAACTACTTGGGACACGTCGTAGGAAGGCAGGGTGTGGAAGTCGACCCTGAGAAGGTACGAGCAGTTAAGCCATGGCCAGTACCAAGAGATAAGCCTCAACTCAGAAGCTTTCTTGGGCTCTGCACTCATTATCGACGTTACGTTCGAATGTTTTCGGATATCGCGAAGCCCCTGACTCGTCTCACCGAGGAAGCATGTCCCTTTCACTGGGATTTTCAATGCCAGGCCGCCCTTGATGCTCTGAAGGAACGCTTAACCACGACACCGATTCTTGGGTATCCACTTCCACAAGGACAATTCATTCTTGACACAGATGCCAGTAATATCAACATTGGTGGAGTCCTTTCGCAGTATCAAGATGGGCAAGAGCGAGTCATCGGTTACTTCAGCAAGGTGCTATCGAAGGCAGAACAAAACTACTGCGTTACCAGGAGGGAACTATTGGCCATGATAAAATCGGTGGAGCACTTCTAAAAGTACCTTTATGGACAAAAATTCCTACTCAGGACGGACCACGCTGCACTGAAGTGGCTCCTGAATTTCAAGAACCCCAAAGGCTAAGTAGCTCGTTGGATCGAGAGGCTCCAAGAATATGACTCCGAGATAACACACCGAGTGGGGACGAGCCATAAGAATGCAGATGCATTGTCCACCTGAGTGCTCACATTGTGGTCGTTTGGAGGATTAGGAAGCATTCCTCTACAGAACCACCGTTTTCAATGAAGATTGGTTACCTGCAGCAATCTAGCAAGAGCAAGAAAAGGACCCACAACTTCGCAAGCTTAGGGAATGGAAGAAAGCGAATCGTCGTCCTCCTTGGCAAAAACAAGCGTCATCTTCACAGACATTGAAGGCGCACTGGAGTCAGTGGGACTCCTTGGTATTAGAAGATGACCTGCTCAAGAGAAATCTCGAGAGCGATGATGGGTCGGATAATCGGATGCAGTTGGTCATTCCTAGGAGCCAAGTGTCGGAAGTACTTGGATATGTACATAATGGAACTTCAGGGGGACATCTAGGAGTGAGGAAGACACTGCAGCGGGTACGAGAGCGGTTCTACTAGGTGAACTGCAGTGACGACGTCAGGTAGTGGTGCCGTGAATGCACCGTGTGCTTTGCCAGCAATGGGCCTCATCGTTAACCAAGGGCACCCATGAGACAGTACAATGTTGGGAGCCCTTTCGAGAGGATTGCCATGGACATTGAGGGGCCGTTTATAGTGACTGATAATGGAAATAAATACATCCTTGTGTGCATGGACTACTTCACCAAGTGGGTGGAAGCGTATGCGATCCCTAACCAGGAAGCCGTAACTGTCGCTGATGTCCTAATGAATCAACTCATCAGTCGTTTTGGGGTGCCATCGGAACTCCACTCTGATCAGGGCCGAAACTTCGAGAGTGGAGTGTTCAAGAAGATTAGCGAGAAGTTAGGAATCAAGAAAACAAGAACAACTCCATTGCATCCACAGTCAGATGGCATGGTGGAGCGAATGAATCGAACAATAGGGAGGTATCTCTGCAAAGTCGTAGATCAACACCAACAAACTGGGATCAACATATTCCTTACTCCTTGATGGCCTACAGATCTGCAGTACAGGAATCTACAGGACAGACTCCGGCGAAGGTTCTATTTGGACGAGAGATGAGGCTTCCATGTGACTTGGTCTTCGGATGTAGACCTGGTGAGGACATAGTGGGGAAAGATTACGTCACATATTTGATGAAAAAAATGAACGAAATTCACGAATTGGTTCGTTCTCATCTGAAAATCGCCAGCGATCGCATGAAAGACCGATACGACATCAGAGCTGGTGGTGCAGGATACGCAGAAGGAGACCTGATGTGGTTGTACAATCCACGAAGGAAACGAGGTATTTGTCCAAAACTACAGAGATCTCGGGAAGGACCTTATACCGTCGAGAAGAAGATCAACGATGTCATCTACCGCATCAATAAAGAACCAAGTGGAAAACCTAGAGTCGTTCATTTCAACAGACTAGCACCATTCGAGGAAACACAAGATCAACAAGTTCAACAAATTTGTCCGGAAGAAAAGGAGCTTACATTCGACGAATTCATTGGGACATACAGTGGTTCATCAAAAGCGAGGTGTGGCGTCACCAAGAAAGAGCACCGCGACCTTTTTGCCATTCCTGTAGAATACGCACTAGCTCACTGCATCGCCGAGGATCTTCAGATGTCTCACGAAATAGCGAACAAGTTAATGAGGAAGTTCAGGAAGTTAGAGGAGCTTCATCATCGAGGTCCCTTAGTCGGTCGAGCACTAGAAATAGAAGATATCAGCGCTGAAGAAAAAAGTTCTCTGTTTTATCTTATAACGAAAGGAAGATCTTCTGAGAAACCCACTCACAAGGACCTCTGGGAGACGCTAGGCGACTTGCGAAGCACCATACTCGAGAAGGACATACAGAAGATAGCTGTTCCAAAGCTGGGGTGTGAACTGGATGGCTTGGATTGAAGAGTTGTAAGGAACATGCTGGAGGTTGTATTGAGATTCACCGGAGTTGAAATTCTGGTATGCTGCTGGAACTCCAAGGGAACTCCAAGAAAGAAGACAAGGCCATGCTATTTCTACCATACTGCACGTAATGGAAATGAAACCAGTTGTCCCTATCTTCAAAGTGATCAAAGTGCATTCCAGGAGAAATGCGTTTTGAGTAGGGGGCAGTGTAATGATATTCCCCTTAGAGGAGCTTCAGAAACATCAGCAGGGAGGCAGGAGTACAACGATCATCCTGTATCACGCATCCCAGATTGTTCTCCAACCTCTCATTGATTCCTACATACACCAGCATATTTCCGAACACTCAATATATGCCGCAGTGACAAATAACGTCAAAGAAGATTCTGGAATGTTCTGGAATCAATCGATGGAACAATTAGAGAAAGAGGTTTTGTTCTAAGAAGCTTCTAGAACAAAGAAAAGTAGACGGAAGATCATTCGAGAACGTTCTCGAACCAAAGCCTGCTATGTGTTCTCATATATATAAACTGCCGAACAACTGCAGTCAGTCAGTCAGTCGAGCAGCGAGTGTCAGATAGACAGTTATATACCACGTGATATAAATCGTTTCACATAAATAGTAGTTATGAGTTCGTTATAAATTAGTGTTTCTTCAGTTTGAATAAATCAGTTCGTAAATAAATAGTGTCGTGTTCGCTTCTGCACCCGAATAACGAAACAATATGTTATCATAAAATGTTCCGAAGTAACATGATCATAAAATATCATAACCATGAATTGACTGCTTCTGGTAGAATCAAATTTATCGTATAGTTTATCTCAACCTACACCATGATAATCATCACCAAGTTGTTTGACTAGCGTTTGGGTATAGCAATTATCATTCTGCAAGTATGAAATGGAATGTATAAATTCGGAAAATGAATAATGATAATAATCTGTAAAAAACCTGGAACCGATGTCGCATACTTATATGGAAGAGCTCCACAAGAGCTTCATACATGAAAAATATGGTTATGATAATTATTTCGGAAAATCAAATCTAGATTTTCAAATAATCGATGATGGATTGAGAAAACTTGGTCTATTGGAGGGTCCTCTCCAATGGTTCATTTACCCCTATCCTAAGTCCACTGAGGTCTTCATATATAGGCATGCTGAGGAAAAAGACGAAGACAGGAACGAAGACAGAAGGGGAAGTTGGACCTCCACAGTCCACAGCAGGGCTCAGTGGTGTGGCTCAGCCGATCAGCTTGATATGTTACTTCTGAGCTCCATCTGGGCCACCTGTCGACTCTGATCAGGATGATATGAGCAAACTGGTCCTCGTGGAAATCATGACCAAGGTCGAGAGATTATCCCCTGAGCTGTTCGATTCTATAAACCGAGGGCAGCTAAGCCATTTCCTAGCACCCTGTTGAAAAAAATTGACAGGTTAATATAACCTCCTAACAGACACGTGCAGAACAGAAAGAACTTATATAAAAAAATATCCCTCACCAGTTGATAGACATTGCACTGCGTATGACTCACCTTCTGAGAAGGCAGGAAGGGTTTGAAGAACTATCAGTTTGTAATCCTCATTAGCTGAAAGGGGCCGACTGAAGAGCATCCTGGGCACAGCAGGCAGTCTCCGAAAAGTTTAAACCAATCCTACACAGGTCCATGGCCAGAATTCAAAATCTTTTGAACAATTTTAAAAAAATACAAATCCTCCGAAGGTTTTGTACGTATATACCGACAAAATAGAAATTGCTCAAACTGGCTCAAGTGCACACCATGATGGTCACCAGAAAAAAGCCTTGAGATAACTAGCGGAAATCTCCTCCTGAAATTCCTGATTTGAAATTATAACATTTACGCGAGTCACTTCCTGCTGAAATTCAGCGTCGAATATGAAATCCTGATATTTCATCGATCAGAAGAACGGAATCAGAATAACTTGGTCCCAACTAACGGAAGATGGCCAAGGGCAAAAGAGAGAAAAAAAACGTCTGCTTCCTCTTCGGTAGTAATATGTCACAACATCGTAAGATTGTGCCTGAGTCCTATTCGAAAAAGGTAAGTGACATACCCGACAATGACGTCTGGATGAAAATATCGGCTGCATATAATTCGTCAGAACGTATTCTATCAACACCGTATTATATCAAAATATATTCGATCAAAATGGTGATTCAACAGAACCGTTATTTAACGGAGCATTAATTCATCGGCATGCAAAACATCATAATGTAATCTATCATGCTGTAAAATGAAGGAATGTACTTCATAAAAACGTAAAACATCATACCGTACTTGATAGAAATGGTAATTCATCATAACCGTATTCCATCAGAATGGTATTTCATCAGAATCGTATTCTGACAGCACGTTGAATCAACAAAACCGTATTAAATAAAAAAGGCAATTCATCAGAACCATATTTCGTCGCTTCAGTAATTTGTCAGAATCGTATTCTGTCGCAATGGTGGTATAGAGTAGAGTAGAGTAGAGTAGTTTATTTGACCATGTTATATACATACAAATATATTTATGGCAAGTCACAATTAAGAACATGTTTCTGAAGAACAATAACAATATCAAATATTGAAAAAGTAAAATACCAAGTAAATAATCAAAAGAAGAAAAATAATTGATATTAAAAAAGTTAAAAGGTAAAATTTGTGAGGATACCTAAATTCTAGAGTACAGAACAGACAGATTAAAATTCATATCACATCCTTGAAAAGTATGGTGAAAAAAAATAATAAGAATAAGCATGGCATAAAAAATGATTCGAGCTTTAGTGAGTTAGCCGATATCATGTAACTGTCAATATCATAAAAACAGTTATTCAGGAGATACTTTTTTATCACAGATTTGAATTGTTTGAACTCCAATACCCTGACAGATGAGTGGAGAGTATTGTATAAATTGATATTCAGAGAGTTTTTGCAGCTAACAGTTAATCTATGACGTGGAATAGTCAGTAAATCAGCTGATCTTGTATTGTATCTGTGGAAATTTGAATGTCTACTAAAGTTGCTAACATTTCGTTGAATCTCTAACAAAACTGTATATATATATAAAGTTGGCATTGGCATGATACCTAGTTTAATGAAGTGTTCATGGCAATGATCTCGATACCCTAAATTTGCTAGTATTCGAATAGCTTTTTTCTGACATCTGAAAACTGCTAATGCATTCCTTGAATTTCCCCAAATTAATATACCATAAGAAAGCACAGAATGAAATAATGCATGATATGATATTTTCAAGATGCTGAGATTTGTTAATTCCTTCAATTGTCGCAATACGAACAGGGCTCTGGATAATTTTCTAAGAACATCATCTACATGATGAATCCAATTCAGTCTATATATCATCAATATCATCAATAATGAGGCCTAGGAATGTAACACTCTTTCCTTCTTGATAATTCGAATTTGATGAAATAATGATTTTTTGGGTTTTTTCTTCATTCAGTTTAAGTTCATTTTGAGTAAACCAGTTTCGAGCTTTATTAAGATTTTCAGTTGAAACTTCGGTAAGGTCATAATAATTCTTTGCTGAGCAAACAAGAGTAGTATCATCAGCAAATAATACACATTTAGTTGACATGTGATAACATAAGTCATTAATATAAACAATGAACAGGAACGGTCCAAGGACAGACCCCTGAGGTACGCCATGCTCAACTAGTCTGCATTCTGACTTGATATCATTCAACTCTACACACTGAAATCTGTTTGTGAGATAGGAACGAAGCAGGTCTAAAGTGATGCCCCTAATACCATAATGATTAAATTTCTCAATCAGTCTGGAGTGCGATACACAATCAAAGGCTTTGGTTAAATCACACAGTGACAGTGATGTATGTTCACCTTGATCAAAGCCTTCCACTATATCTGTCACGATTTCAAAGGCTGCCTGAGTTGTAGATTTGTTTTTTCGGAAACCATATTGTGATTCACTGAAGTAAAATCTTGTTTCAAAGTAGGAGTACAGTCTTTCTTTCAAAATTATTTCAATGATTTCACCGATGATTGGTATAATGCTGATTGGTCGATAGTTATCCATACATGATTTGTCGCCTTTTTTATATACAGGTATAACTTTAGAAATTTTGAGTGCATCTGGAAAGATCCCTTTGCTGAATATAAGATTGATCAAACGAGTTAGTGGGGAAATAATTAATTCTGAAGCTACTTTTATCAACTGACTATTCAAATCGTAGATGTCACGAGAGCTAGAATTTCTCAGTTTATTGATAGCTGTCGAAACTTCTATGGAACATGTAGGTTCAAGATAAAATGAATTAGCAGGAGAAGGAAAATTCCTGAAGTCATAAGTTTCATCAGTGTTCAACTTGGGAAGTGATCTGATGGTATTCTCGGCATATCATAATGGTTAATCGTCATGATGGTAAATTATCAGAACTGTAATCCGTCGGAATATTATTTTGTCAGCACTGTATAGTATCGGTACTGTAAAACATCATAACCGTATTTTAACAGAACTGTGAATCATCAGAACTGTGTTTAATAAGAACCGTAATCATCGCTTCCGTATTTCATCAGCATATCAATGTATCATAATCGTATTTTATCAGAACGCTAATCTATCATAACCGTATTTCATCAAAACCGTATTCCATCAGAACCGTATTGTATCAGCACGGTATTTCGTCAGAATGGTAATCCATCGTAGGTACAGTGCCCTATAGGGTACGGAGTATCGATTTTCTGTCCGCTTTTCAGGTATGCTATGCGATGGCGCTGGTGAATGCATGTGAGATAAAAGAAGTATCAGATCAGAATAAATATTCTAACATGAAATATGTTATTCTGAATGAGACCTCGATAGAATTTCACCTCAAGAATCTTTGTAAGCTTCTCAATACAGCTTCTCAATGTGAGATCGTATATTTCTTATATTCTTATTGTCGGTGTTTGATGAGTGTATAGTGAGGCAGTTAGTTTCAACTGCCTGCGTGCGGTATCAATTATCAGGAATTCAGTTGTACCTACGTAAATCAGATTGAAAAAAAAACCTTATTCAATTTAGAATTTCCTCACACTCTGTAGATATGCATCTTATCGAAATGTTATATCTATACAAGAATATATAGAGAAACAAGGTGCTTTCAGAGTCAGAATGAGAGGAACCGATGAAAAATTTCATGCGTATACAGGGCGACTCACAATAATTTGAGCCCGTGACGAATTTCAAAATCATCACATAAATAACCTAATTTTGAAGTTGAAAGTTCGTATCACCGTATATCCTGAACTCAATCCGTTTTGTGATAAGGTGTCAGGAATTGGATTACGATTTGAAATTTCAATAGGCTATCGACTGCTGAATTAGTTGTAGGTAATCATTTATTTAGATTTCTTTGACCCATGGAGTTCTTACGGTCGTATATGACCACATTATTCTTCATATCACCATTTTAAGACATCAGAATTATTCAACATTAGTTAGGCTGTTTTATTTCAAGAACCTGAACTCTCAAGTTACCAAGATGAATGCGGAAAACTAAATATTCTACATCCCTATTCAGAATAATGAATATATGTCAGTTGTCACTTTGCCCGCAGTGAGATATAAAAAATGGAATCACTTTTTTCGATTAGGTTCGGATGGAATGTTTCATGTTTCTACCTGATTCTTTGTTCATCGTTCGATGACTATTTTCATATTGTATCCACACTTCCCAAATTATTTGTTCTTCAACACTTTAACTGTCGCAGTCACACAAGCCTTTTGAGTTCTCATGAGCTTGGACAACACCATGCACATATTCGTTGCATACGTCAACAATTCAATGTATTCAACCACATTTTGCAAGCAATATCAAGGATATATTTCTCCAGGGGTAGCTGGAACCACACTCAACATGTTGTTTTCAAATGCTGCATGCGACCACTCATTGGAAATCAGGTAAAAAAAGGAATATAGCAAACGGGCAAAAGTTCAGGTTTTCGTACGTCTCTGAACATTTTTTTCAAAAATGATTTTTCAAATTTTTGACGGATTTTTAGTTACTTCGGAAGAACACAGAATTTAACGAACGCACTGTATACGAATTTTATGTGTGATATATCTTTGAATCCAGCTTCCCATGGATATTTCACCAATTGAATAATATTTAGGATGTCCCATTTGAAAAAATCATCGAGGACGTCATGAATCAGACGTGAATCACCCTGTATATTTGATGTCTGCCTACAGATGCGACCTGCTTCAATAGATTCCTTAAGAATGAATAGTTTGGCTCAACATGAATGTATATCCACTACTACTATACGAGAATCCTGCTCGATGTGACGTATTTGCTGCATAACAACCCTCTATGTGTGATATATGTTTGAATTCAGTTTTCCATAAAGATT
This sequence comes from Phaedon cochleariae, assembly GCA_918026855.4. NCBI lineage: Eukaryota > Metazoa > Arthropoda > Insecta > Coleoptera > Chrysomelidae > Phaedon > Phaedon cochleariae. Next base: position 28,355,025 of record OU896708.1, read on the forward strand.
TCAAAAATTGAATAATATATAGAAAAAATTCACGCGGACATAATAATTCCAACTTGAATCTCCCTCTATATTCAATTCTCCTGTATGAATCTGGCGAACTAAAATTGAAAATCGAATTATTCCAAGAATTTAAGAAAAGTTATCGAAAAAATAAACGAAATATAGATTGACCGACAAAAACGCCCCAAGCCAAACAAGCACCGTTAGTTATTATTCGACTTCTATGAACAAAAAATAGTAGGAAATGCGAGGAAATGGCTCATCAGATACTAGGAGGAACATATTTTTATAATTCAAATTCCCCTAACAACACAGGGATGTCCTAGGTACGTCCCTTCTTTGTCCCGCGGTACAAGGACATGATTGGGGCATCCAGGGGAAGTTTTTTCAGTAGGTATATCTTATTGATGGGCCTTGGCAACATTTTCACAAATGTTCATGTTTACCTTGTTGCTGACAGTATTTTCTCACATACTAGTTTCAATTTCATATTGACCAATATTCACCAGAATTTATTGACTATAAAAGCTGTGATTTTAATTAGTATGTGGCAATGAAAAAAAGTGAGTGCAGAATGTTTTGAAATTTTTGTCAACTGACCTGTCGTTAGAATCAGTAATGGTTGATGATATCAATGGTTGGTTATCATTCGCCATTATATGAAACAATTTGTAAACTTTGACAGGTAGTCAGGTGGAAAAAATTATAAAACATTCTGCACTCGCTTAGTGTGTGACGAAACACAGTGTCAACAACAAGGTGAATATGAAAGTGTGAAATTATCTGAAACTAAAAATTATCTATTTACAAGGCTAATACTCAAAATGTCGTACTTATATAACTGTATTGTGTTCTCGAAGAGCACAAAATATTTCTCTCCTCGTCTCTATAAAATTAAAATATGGATAGGAAAATTCTTTAAACGCAGTGACATCTTGGGGCAAATCATCTTATTTATCCTCACTACACGTATATTGGAATAATATTCATATTTTTATTTTATAGAAACGAGGAGAGAAAATCCCAAAAAATTTGGAATAATGAATGTACCACCTCCTCGATTAACCTACAGGCAGTATTTCACGAAATATCAATTTATAAATATAAAAAATATACTGTGTTCTATTTGAAGTAATATAAATTCAGTTATATCTGAAAAATGAATAACAGGAGCCAAAATTAAAATTTTTTGACATACCCTGTATAAGACTGAAAAACTTTGATATCCAATATTTGGGACAACGATTTCAAGCCTAACAAAGCTTTTCACGACGAATAACATGTTTTCTGATATTTCCAAAAGGAGTTTCAGTTCTGAAAAATGTATTCCTCGCCTTACTCCTAATGAAGGCAATCTTGTACATTCGATAATCAGGATGATAAAATTTGCTGAAGCGATAAATTGAAGCTATGGAAGGTAAAATCATTTTCCCAGATTCTTTTATATCTTTATCTCTTCATTTCTATAGATAAAAATCATCAGCAACATGCCTTCTCAGTATGACACTTCTCAAGACCATTTGAAAGAATTACTTTCTCCATTTTATTATGGGATCAGATTCGTTACCGAAATATCAAAGTATAAATTTTCAAGTAATGTGATTCCATATTTTCTCAATATAACTCTTCTTCAACCATTTTTAAAACTGAGTGGCACTGACAACCGAATGAATTTTTCTCTTAGGCTCTCTGATAGAAAATTCTTTGAACGTAGTGATATTATGGGACGAGTTCTGACTACATGAAATGGCTCATATTTTAGTTTTGCCTGTTTCGCTTGAATATTTTATTCTTTGACAAAATTCATTGAGAATGCAATGAAATGTACCCACTAGAATTGAAATCACGAGTCCAATCTGGATCAGTAACAGGGATACGGAGGGAAGAAAGTCAAGTATTTTTTCAGTTATCTAAAGTTGCCGTAAAACAAATTCTACTTTTTTGAAAATTTTTAAAACCGTATCATCCTGAAGTTAGGTAAACTATGAATACAAATATCTGTTTTTCCTTGAATTTATTAATTCACTTTATGATTTTCATCTCAAACATTGACATAATGAAGCATTGTACTAACATGTTTTAGAACGTATATGCATATTTATCTCGAAAACGGTTCGTTTATCGAAAAAAATTAAGGAGCCAAAAAAGCCTCTAAATTGAACGATCTACGAAATTTGAGGACTGAAAGATGCCAGAGGCGTACAACAAAGAAGTTTGTAGGGGATAAAGAAGCCTCTACCTCCAAAAACGTATCACCCTGTAGATTTTGAAAATCTTCAGAAGTCTTGAAATGATGATCTTCTAGGAAGTATCGACTACACCGAATTTCGAAATCATATCTTGAACAGTAAGCGAGATATTTCAATTGATAAAAAAAATAATTAAACTTTGACCCCCTGTAGCTCCGCTACTGAACGAGATCGGACTAATGTTTGTATGAACTTTTGTGATTAATATGATGGGATCTATCTCCCATTTCAGTTTGTGCCTCAAAACCTAAATCACCCTGTATATTCTTTAGCGTTATAGGAATATGACTGGACAACTTCCCAAACATTTTTCGTCAAATGGGAAGCATGGGGAATTCTTCGATATTTTCTGGATTTATAATATAATAATAATATTCATTTTCAGAATGAGAACACGGCAGCAGAATATGTTGAATTATCGCGAAGATATTCAATGTTCCATTTAGTAAGAAAATGTGCTTGTTGCGTTTGTTTCAATCAGTAGTTTGATCCATCAAACAATCGAAAATCATCCCAAACAAACCCTGAACAGCATCTATATGCATTCGGCGGAACTAACACAAATATTCTGTGCATCTAACTGTGATGAAATTATCTGTAATAATTGGATATTTAGTGTATTTACAGAATGCTGTACTGATGAAATACGATTCTGATAGAATACGGTTTTGACGAAATACGGTTTTGACGAAATACGGAACTGACAAAATACGGAACTGACGAAATACGGTTCTGACGAAATACGGTTCTGACGAAATACGGTGAAGATGGAATACGGTTCTGATGAAATACTGTTTTGATGAAATATGTTTCTGATAGAATACAGTTCCGATGGAATACGGTTCCTATGAATCACTAAAACAATAAAATATAGTGCCGATGGATTGATGTGACGATGGATTGATGTGACGATGGAATACAGTTCCTATACGATACGATTTTGATGAATTACGATTCTGATGTTTTACTGAAGCGACGAATTACGGTACTGATAATTTACTGAAGCTATGGAATAAGGTTCTGTTGGATCAGCATTCCAATGTAGTACGGTTCTGATACAATACATTATCGATAGAATTAGATTATGATAAATTACCGTGATGATGAAATACTGTTATGATCAAATACGGTTCTTATCGAATACCATTCTGATGGATTACATTTTGACGAATCACGTTTTGATATAATACATACCAGTAGGTGTTGGGAGAGTCCAGTCCAGCCCCTCCACTCCACTTTCATCCAAACCTCGTGACTCGGCTAGCCAATCAGAGGCCAGTATTTGGTTGGAGGCCACGCCCACTAAAAACCAGCGCGAAATTCAAATTATTCATACGTCGTCACGTCGACAGCGTGAATAAATAAATTAAAAAAAAAGCTGTCACCGCTGGGGATTTGAACCAGGGACCTTTGCATTGTGAGGCAGCGTATACACGCACTGAGCCCTTCAGGAGGCCAAGAAAGTTCCACAATGAAAACCGTATCCAAATGGGATCGTCGAGGATCAGCGAGCAAAGCTATATATAGGTTGATGAGGCGTTAGTACAACGAAATAAAATTATAATGAAATATTTCCATGATAGCGACAATATACCAAGACTCTGCGTGATAAGAGTCGCTGTCTTGAACCAAGTTTTCCAGACCGTCAGCTGAAAATGTTTTGTGTGGCATGGGGAACATATAGTAGAGCTAGATGTGTAGAAGTGATTTTGCACGAAGGAATGACATCAGCAATCATATCAGACAGCTGACGTGCTAGCTGATGCATCCGTTCAATACACAGTGTGCTTGAATGAAAAATATATACATAAGGGGGCTCACTGTAAGAACTGGTCATAGGTGGACCCTGCAAACATATACGTAACGTATGACAGATATGACGCGCTATCTGATTATTCCGATCAATATTAGTGAAATAGCTGATGCAACCGTTCAATACACACTGTGAGAACTGGTCATAGGTGGACATGGGTGGACTCTGCAAACATATACGTAACGTATGACAGATATGACGCGCTAACTGATTATTCCGATCAATATCAGTGAAATACTGATGAAACCTAGTTCAAACCTTCGATTATAGCGAAATACCACGAACATACCATTACTAGACAAACTATACAATGCTTTTCGAGGTTATGTCAGAAATTAGGTATCAGGTAGTGTTGGTTGTGTGATCACTACAAGGTTTTACACACCCTATATTGATGGCAGAATATACCCTGTATAACAACCAATCTCATCGCGGAGATTTTTCTGTTACAACTCGCGCTATTTTCTGTGTGTGATTGAAGTTCGAATAATAACAAAGTTTCTCTCATATCGGAGTCTTATTTCAATCTTTATTCGTGTTGGACATATATGATTCAGTGTGTTTACATTGCCAAGAAAAAAACATCTGTGAGGTGAGAGTGTATTTTTGTGGAAAATTAGAATGGAGCGGTCATTGCTGCATATAGGTACTCGTTCATTTCTGGATATAGGTAGCAGTCGTTCAACGAAATTGGTAAGTGGCTTATTTTTCTGTTTTTCTCTTAAATTACGTAAAATTCCTCGGTTTTCGCGACAGGACCTTCGAGCTAAAGTTTTTCGAGAATGCCAGTTTGGATAGGTAGGTATCATATGTGAAAAGACACGAAAACTATAGTTATCAGAGTATTGAGCCTGCGATGAATTAGGATTTCATTTTAGTTCTTTGTAATTATTGTAAGGTAACTTACAGAACATTTACAGGAATTTTGTAAACGCATGAATTTTGGATAGCAAAAAACAACAACAGAGGCTATCTGCTCATCAGAAATAACAAGAAGCAAACATTGATGTAGTTGAAGTTGATGTACGAGGTGTTTCGTAAGACATTAGGTTTTATATTTTCTAGAGTTCCGCTAACAACAGAAATTGAAATTTATTTAAATACAGGGTGTATCGTGAAACATCAGGATTTCCAGTTTTATTCTATATTTGCAGCTAACAAAAAAAAAATTGGTAATTTTATTTTCATTTACAGCAGTCCTGTCGTAGTTACAGGCTGTTTCGTGAAACATTGAGATTTTCAGTTCTATATTCTTCTAGATTTCTGTTAACAATAGAAATTGAATGTTATTTAAATACAGCATAATTCATAAATCATTAGGATTTTGAGTTTCATTCTGGATTTACAGCTAATAAAAGAAGTAGGATTTTCATTTTCATTTATAGTTGTCTATGTCGTAGATACAGAGTGCTTCATAAATCATTAGGATAACAGGCCTTTCCAGTATCGTAAAATGTTACTCGTTTTGCCATAATGTTATGAAGGCAGGTCAAAACTATAGGATTTCATAATAAACAGAGTTGAACCTTCTTGTATGTTTTGGCTTTTGTTTGAAGAGTTTTTCAATTTCAAAATATATTGTATACAGGATGTTTGGTTTCCTGGTTTTGAAAACTCTACAAGGCCTTTTTAGAAAAAAGTTTTTCAATTCCAAATGATAAAGTATACAGGATGTTTTAGTTTTCTGTTCCTTTTGAAAAAATTTACAGTCTTTTTAGAAGGAAAAGTTTTTCATATTATAAGGTGTACAGGATATTTCGGTTGTCTGTTTGATGAAAACTATACAGAATCTTTAGAAGAAGTTTTCCAATTTCTAATTTTAAATACAGGGTTTTGAACTTTTCTTATTACTTTTCTCGTTCTAAAAAATATGTCTTGAGTTCTATCTAAACAGTCGTGAACATAAGGAATTTCACAAGGTATAATGGGGTCAATGAAATATATGAATATTCATCAAACATTTTATTGACACATGAGACAATAACAAACCATATCATTTCATTTACTGATGAGACAATCACAAAACAATATCTATCTCATTCTTTTCTTGAAACAATCTTCACACCATGCCGTGAAACTGTAGGCGCCTATCCCTTTTCTGTCAGTGCTGTAGTCTTCGATTACATGATGAACCCCTTCTTTGTGATAAAAAGAGCAGAAACTAGGTTTGCAGTCACAGCAATTGCATGGTCTACCCCAATCACAGTTTGGCATTGCTGATTTTACGTCTGTACTGTTGGAGAGCTGACGAAATACTGAAGAGCTGTCACACTGACATTAACAGTTGGTATGAGACCTAAAACATAGCATAAGAGGCCTGTTTCCCCACCACCCTCGAGGTAAGGCCTTGGCGCGTTTGCTTTTTTTTTCGTGAAAAAAGCATCCCCTTATAGGCCTATAGAAAAACCACATACTCTAAAGATTTTGGGTGAATAATTCATTATAGAACAGGTGACTGTTGACAGGAAATCAGAGCAGTTTTTGTTCTATTTCTAGCTGCACGAAGATCAACTTCTTATTCAAAAGAAACACTTCATTAATTTGCCAGAAAAATGCCCCTTTTGAACAGGTGACTGTTGACATGAAACCAGAGCAGTTTTTGTTTTGTTCTATTTCTAGCTGTACGAAGATCGATTTCTTATTTAAAAGAAACACTTCTTTAATTCGCCAGATGGTTGGGAGGTCTTTTTTTTTTCAATGAACTTATCACCTCAAATCTTCAGAGTAGCCGTGAAAACGGCTGATTTTTTCAGAATTCACTGTGCAGTCCGGCCGTGATAACGATTGCTTCTACTCTCTCCCTCTCAAGTTTTGTGATTAGCGGTGGAATATATTTCATCGAATTTTGTACAGAACATTAATTAGAAAGCTTCAAGCGTAATTTGTTCACCTATGATAGAAAAAATGGTAGGACGATGCTGTGATTTTGAAAAACATTTATGATTTTAATTTTTTGAAACCATAAGGTACAGAAGTGTGATCTTCGAGAAATTTCCGCTTCAAACTTACAGGCTTGTACTTTCTGGTTACATCAACAGTGATGACCTCATGTTCCTTGGTTCGTCGAAACTGTTTGCTCAAAATTTCGACAGGGGAACCAGGGTTCAAAATCATATCTTTAATAGAATCAAAGTTAACCAGCTGTGAAGCAGCATAGTTAAGTGAGAGGCCTTTTACTTTACATACAACTTTGAACTCTTGTTCCTTGGTTGACCATAGCCTGTAGGCATAATTTTTGGGGCCACCAGATACGAACTCTGTGATATGGGAGCCAGGGCCGTAACATTCCATTTCATCGGTCATATCACCAATAAACTGACCAGTAGGAATGTCAAATTCCCCTGGTCTGGAAACATAGATAACTGAGTCTGTATCGTAGTATAACACCCGTTTCCCAAGCTGCTGTAAATAGCTGTAAAGCTTCAGCCGAGCTGAGGATGTTACATATGCAGCTATTACCACATTGACTGTGGAAAGGGTGTCATAGCTCTCCTCCTTATACTCCCAATTAACAATGATGGTATCCTCGTTTATCGGGAGTACTGTATTGACAATAAGGGAAGGATCCGTTATCATCGAGAAGAATTTTGAGGGCTCATTGATTATAGACGTTTTCGGTTGGTTTTCACGCTGACCAAACTTACCCCAGAAAGAATTTAGCATAAGCTTGGCCAGTGCTCTCAAACCAGGGTTATCGGAAATTTTAGAATATTCCAGCAGAACATCCTCCCGTTGTAAGAATTCTTCAATGTACCTATCTCTCTTCTCTTTGGTCTTACAATTCTTAGGCCAATCTGATGATTCTTGTTTTATTTTGATAAATTTGTTTATCATATCGGTGAATAGGCCTGAAACATCTTCACCAAATTGCACACTATCGTAAGACCAAATCTCTTTGATGTCAATAATTCGATACCCCACCTCAATGGCTTTCAATATCTCTTCAACAGTCCATGTCCCTGTTATTGTACGCTCTTCATCCGTGTGATGACAACTACTAGTATTATAGTTTTCACCACATCCACGACAAAGAACAAACATCAACTTGTTGTTCATCTTCTGTGGTAAAACAGGATGAAAAAGATCTTGAGGCGGGAGAATCGCACATTTAACAAGCCCTGATATTGATGAAAAATGAACAGTAGAGGCCTCTTCACCAACAAGTACTTTCGGATGACCCACAGGAAATTTGCCATATTTACATACCCAGGGATAGAGCGAACAAACGTCAACGTATTTAATTTGTTCACCATTCCCGGCCTTGCAATATTCGACAATGTTTCCCGTTCGGCCACCATAGAAAGCATCTCGGGGGTCAAGTGGTAGATTCTTAAGCAGCTGATGATCGTTGACTGAGTTGCGAAGCTCGTCACTGCTGGAAAGTTCCCGACGAAAATCACACTCCCATTTTTCAATAACCTCATACCCTAAGAATTTGATTTTATTGATTTTGGCAATGGTCGTGTCATAACGATGGTTCATAGTTTCGGAAGGGCAGTTTATGAGAAGAGTGTCTCTCTGATCAATATAACACCGAGGACAACCATGATAAAAACAGCCTTGAAACTCGAAAACTTGTTTTGTTCCGTCAGAATACCCATCAACTTTAAGATTACCGATAAGTGCCTCTGAAGATCGGCAGGCTTGCTGGATTTTTATATCCCGTAGTTTCTCCTCCCACAGTAACCACTGGGTGGCTATCACAGATTGATTATCACGATGTCTGTATCCACCTTTGGGAATAATACCTATGGTGTTCGGTTTCAGAAAATTCCTACGGAAAACCTTATTGCATGTCGAAGCGATCGTAACGGCTTCAGTGAACGGACATACATTAGTTTCAGACAACATGAGCTGTCGAAATTTCAAACAGGCCTTGGTCAGAATATCTACATCAGAAATACAATAGTCTATGATTTCTCGAGAGAAATCGAATACATAATTTTCAGCGACTCTCTCAGAGTGCCATTTTATGAGTGATGCGCGAGCATCTGAAACGAGATTATCAGGGGTATAGAACTCTAGAGAAGGAATAGGACCCTTGTAGTTCTGATTCTCCATACGATTGAAGAGGTGGGGGAAATACCCCTTATTCAATTCAGAGAAGCCGAAAGATTTAGGCAGTTTCGCGAGAGCCATTGGGAAATAATTGAGAGAGTCCAAAAACTTGACATTGCCGACAGTCATAAAAATCAATTGTGTGCCTCTCATTATAAGATCAGGTTTGAGAGTAGTTTTGGTGAGAATATAATTCAAAATAGATGTATGGTCGAATTTTCCGCCGTTGTGAGCAATAACGATGACATTTTTAAATTTCTTCCTTATTGTCAATACATGATGAACAAATGGAGATATGGGGTCGTTACATTTGAGAATTTGTAAACGAACCCCGCATTTCGAACAAATCTGCTGTGTGGTATCGATGCCAACGTCACAGCATTGGCGAAAGACACACAGATTGGGTTCATGGAGAAGAGATCCGTCGGCTTGTACCATCTCCTGACGAGTCTCCAGATCATAGAAGACAAACAAGAGATCATCAGTCTTGGGTACTTTCGTGTCGGGCTGAATGAAACATAAATGACCAGAAGGTTGGTGTTTGTTGCAAATCTTGCAGAACATCTCTCCGCAGGTGTGAGTTCTATTGACGGGGACAATTTTGAAACATAACTCACAACGTCTAATATTTTCACAAACACCATTCTGAATATGATTATCAAAGCAGCTCTGTCCACGGAAAGATCTTTTGCAAGACTCGCAGAAAACTTTCACACTATTTTTGGAACACGGTGGCGATCCATGGCACGAAAAACAAGTACCGCCACATTGATGATCATGTTTATTGTTATATGGGACATGGCATTCCTCACAGTAAAACTCACAGCAGAAGGCAGCTGTGAGTGAGGTTATGACATTAAAGTGTCCCTCATGGTATATCAAATTCAACGTGAGACCCTCATCCCCACCCTTGAAAATGACGTCACGACCCTTGTCCCCATATCGATATACTGTTATTTTATAGGATGAAAGATGCTGCTGAAATTGTTGTACCTCTGGTATTCCGCACCCCTCCGCAGGTACTGTAACACCAGCATCAGACACTAATTGCAGAGAACGCTGGCTCTGCAGTTTTCTAATATTTCTGCGTACATCAGTACATTTAGGGTCTTTGTCTGCGTATGCCTGAGCTACAACAAGCGTTCGAGGAAGACATAAATTATCTTTATTATTGATTACTATGATCCCCTGTCGTTTGCTACATTCCTCGTCAAAAGAGTTGTAGCAGCGCTCTCTTCCTTTGCCAGCAGGTAACCTACAAGAGGTTACACCGAGACAAAAGGTCTCGGTGTTTAGGCCACAAGAGTTCGATTGGTAAATAGACGAAATTTTTTCAAAAAGATTGTTCACAGAAACATCTGCTGCATTTTTGAATGATATCCACCCTGGTCCCCTCGCGAAATCTTTAGAACAAAATGAGAAACCTACTTTATCTGTCGGATGCAGTCCCTCAGTACCCTTCAAAACAATTTCGGTTATTGCATCCTTGATATAGGCCACCGGTTCCTTGCCTTGAGGAATAGGTTTTATATTAAACTCTAAAGTACGAGCCTGTACGCCGAAGCGATGATTTTTCTTGACCACATCTTTAACAATTAAGAATTTCTCCATGATAACGGATATAACACTCAATTCAATCACTATCGTTGAATGATAACAGACAAAGTGAGCACAACTATATACAGAAAAAACTGAAGGTAATGTCGGTGAGATGTAACGATTGGAAATTTCAAAAATCAGCACTCAAATTCCAAAAACTCGAAATTATCGACAAATTCGAAATTTGGAAAAACTCAAATATTTTCAAAAACCAATACAATATTAGCAAAGATAATTTATGTCTTCCTCGGGCGCTTGTTGTAGCTCAGGCATACGCAGACAAAGACCCTAAATGTACTGATGTACGCAGAAATATTAGAAAACTGCAGAGCCAGCGTTCTCTGCAATTAGTGTCTGATGCTGGTGTTACCCCAACCAACATTTTAAGAGAATTATACCAAGCAGAGAGGAGAAATTACTCGAAGAAGTCGAAATTTACTAATTTCCGACAAAATATTTTACCTTTATGCTCTGAGTAACTTGAAAGTTATGGATTAGGTTGTAAAATGCCTGGTTAGGACCTCAACATTTTCTATAAAAACCATCAACTTTATAGACAAATCGCATAGTTGGAAACTACTCATTACAGACTTCAAACATAACTTCATGGTCCTAGTGAGCATTTAGTTATCAATTAGGTAATATTTAACATCAAAATTACCAGTAAAATGTCTTTCAGGCCCTCGAACTATCAGGATATTTATTGGAGTTGAAATTTACCAAATTCTAACTTCATAAACGACCATAAAGTCAGGGAATAATCAGATGGAGAAAATAAGTCGGATTTATACTCTGTTTTGCCTATTTTTGACCAATTTAGTCGAAGGAGTTTCTTAGACTTTTTTTAACCTAATCAGTACCAACTTCATATCCGATGAAGGCAAGATTACCACTATGAAATCCTTATAGAACGAAGTGTCCTTGAGAGAGCCGAGAATACCAAAATTAGTCCTAAAATCATGTTCTCAAAGTTGATGACTATTATTGATCCTGGTGCTTTGAGGTCGGCAAATGTTTTGAAATGATCATTAATTTCTGAAAATATTAAAAACTGGAGACAAGCGCAATGTATGAGTCTTGAATGTTTTATTCTTTATCACCAGTGAGTGGTTCAGGTAGCTTACCGCTTGAACGCTTCTAAAGCAAATCATGATATCTTTCTATACATTACGATGATGTTTGATCATCTGAACCATCGATTTGTTTCGACATTAGAAGTTTTACTTCCACTTATTCCATTGGTCAGATCTGAATGCATATTTCAAATAACTTTCATAAAAGAAAAAACAGGTATCAATTATTACACTTCGGTTGAGAACGTACAAAAATGGCAAATGTACTAAAAGTATACTAGAACGGCAACACTGTTCGAGATATGACAACACGGCGATGGGCTTTTCTGATTCGCTGAAAAATGAAGCCTGTCATCCAGCGACCAATTAGAAAACATACCGTGGTGCAGAATAAGAAATTGAAAGCGAACAACGAACATTTGACAAATTATATGATTATAGGGAACATCTGATAATATTGATCCATCAGGTTGACTGCTACTCAAATAATATACTCGTTGATATAGTCTAAAATCCCAATATGGGGAAATTGGGCTCCATAGTCAGAATATACAGAATTTTCGACTATGAAAGAAGCCTATTCACCCTGAAAGTTGAAGATTCTGGAAAATTCGACTTTCAAGTCCAATATGAAACCGACGCCATATTTGTTGGCTCGAACCTTTTTCGCCATTGACGGAAAAAGAAGAAACATCTACATAGCGACCACATGCTAATGAATAGTAATGCAGAAAAGGTTAAATTTCGCATATATGATCATATTCTACCAGTTGATTAATTTTTAGATGGAATTGTTGAAAAATAATTCGAAAACACAAAGAATATCATCCAGTATTTTTCTACAAATCCAATAATTTCGTGGGCCCACTAATTTTACATGTGTAAAATCAACATTATCACAATAAATTCTGCATCGCAGGTTGAATAACGATTCACAACAACCTCAAATAAGCTAAACAACATGCATATTATCTACACCTTCCACTATACTATCGAGTTTTCTTTTGAACGCCATGTTCATAAACTCCTAAGTCTCCACACGTAAATGAGTAGGTATAGTCGATCGTGAAACACGGTACATATTTGTTTTCCGAACCCAACCAAATGACAGTAAACCAGGTATAAATCTTAGTAAACCCACCCATAAGTAGGTAATGAATAACGTCAGAATAACTAAAATCAGACCACTATCGGACCAGAATTAGGGCAATTTCACCTAATTGTTTCCTCGACCTATTGGTCAGGATACCCTAATAGCCCTATTCTCGTCTTCTGAATTACTTCCAGTTTTTTCCCCATATTGGTAAATTTGGAGTAAATAAGACGTAATATTCACTTAGGCCAAATAAATCGTTGACCTATTCTAAGGTCGAAATGACGTATATTATACCTAAAATGTTTGTTGGGACAGTACCTGCGGAGGGGTGCGGAATACCAGAGGTACAACAATTCCAGCAGCATCTTTCATCCTATAAAATAACAGTATATCGATATGGGGACAAGGGTCGTGACGTCATTTTCAAGGGTGGGGATGAGGGTCTCACGTTGAATTTGATATACCATGAGGGACACTTTAATGTCATAACCTCACTCACAGCTGCCTTCTGCTGTGAGTTTTACTGTGAGGAATGCCATGTCCCATATAACAATAAACATGATCATCAATGTGGCGGTACTTGTTTTTCGTGCCATGGATCGCCACCGTGTTCCAAAAATAGTGTGAAAGTTTTCTGCGAGTCTTGCAAAAGATCTTTCCGTGGACAGAGCTGCTTTGATAATCATATTCAGAATGGTGTTTGTGAAAATATTAGACGTTGTGAGTTATGTTTCAAAATTGTCCCCGTCAATAGAACTCACACCTGCGGAGAGATGTTCTGCAAGATTTGCAACAAACACCAACCTTCTGGTCATTTATGTTTCATTCAGCCCGACACGAAAGTACCCAACACTGATGATCTCTTGTTTGTCTTCTATGATCTGGAGACTCGTCAGGAGAGGGTACAAGCCGACGGATCTCTTCTCCATGAACCCAATCTGTGTGTCTTTCGCCAATGCTGTGACGTTGGCATCGATACCACACAGCAGATTTGTTCGAAATGCGGGGTTCGTTTACAAATTCTCAAATGTAACGACCCCATATCTCCATTTGTTCATCATGTATTGACAATAAGGAAGAAATTTAAAAATGTCATCGTTATTGCTCACAACGGCGGAAAATTCGACCATACATCTATTTTGAATTATATTCTCACCAAAACTACTCTCAAACCTGATCTTATAATGAGAGGCACACAATTGATTTTTATGACTGTCGGCAATGTCAAGTTTTTGGACTCTCTCAATTATTTCCCAATGGCTCTCGCGAAACTGCCTAAATCTTTCGGCTTCTCTGAATTGAATAAGGGGTATTTCCCCCACCTCTTCAATCGTATGGAGAATCAGAACTACAAGGGTCCTATTCCTTCTCTAGAGTTCTATACCCCTGATAATCTCGTTTCAGATGCTCGCGCATCACTCATAAAATGGCACTCTGAGAGAGTCGCTGAAAATTATGTATTCGATTTCTCTCGAGAAATCATAGACTATTGTATTTCTGATGTAGATATTCTGACCAAGGCCTGTTTGAAATTTCGACAGCTCATGTTGTCTGAAACTAATGTATGTCCGTTCACTGAAGCCGTTACGATCGCTTCGACATGCAATAAGGTTTTCCGTAGGAATTTTCTGAAACCGAACACCATAGGTATTATTCCCAAAGGTGGATACAGACATCGTGATAATCAATCTGTGATAGCCACCCAGTGGTTACTGTGGGAGGAGAAACTACGGGATATAAAAATCCAGCAAGCCTGCCGATCTTCAGAGGCACTTATCGGTAATCTTAAAGTTGATGGGTATTCTGACGGAACAAAACAAGTTTTCGAGTTTCAAGGCTGTTTTTATCATGGTTGTCCTCGGTGTTATATTGATCAGAGAGACACTCTTCTCAGAAACTGCCCTTCCGAAACTATGAACCATCGTTATGACACGACCATTGCCAAAATCAATAAAATCAAATTCTTAGGGTATGAGGTTATTGAAAAATGGGAGTGTGATTTTCGTCGGGAACTTTCCAGCAGTGACGAGCTTCGCAACTCAGTCAACGATCATCAGCTGCTTAAGAATCTACCCCTTGACCCCCGAGATGCTTTCTATGGTGGCCGAACGGGAAACATTGTCGAATATTGCAAGGCCGGGAATGGTGAACAAATTAAATACGTTGACGTTTGTTCGCTCTATCCCTGGGTATGTAAATATGGCAAATTTCCTGTGGGTCATCCGAAAGTACTTGTTGGTGAAGAGGCCTCTACTGTTCATTTTTCATCAATATCAGGGCTTGTTAAATGTGCGATTCTCCCGCCTCAAGATCTTTTTCATCCTGTTTTACCACAGAAGATGAACAACAAGTTGATGTTTGTTCTTTGTCGTGGATGTGGTGAAAACTATAATACTAGTAGTTGTCATCACACGGATGAAGAGCGTACAATAACAGGGACATGGACTGTTGAAGAGATATTGAAAGCCATTGAGGTGGGGTATCGAATTATTGACATCAAAGAGATTTGGTCTTACGATAGTGTGCAATTTGGTGAAGATGTTTCAGGCCTATTCACCGATATGATTAACAAATTTATCAAAATAAAACAAGAATCATCAGATTGGCCTAAGAATTGTAAGACCAAAGAGAAGAGAGATAGGTACATTGAAGAATTCTTACAACGGGAGGATGTTCTGCTGGAATATTCTAAAATTTCCGATAACCCTGGTTTGAGAGCACTGGCCAAGCTTATGCTAAATTCTTTCTGGGGTAAGTTTGGTCAGCGTGAAAACCAACCGAAAACGTCTATAATCAATGAGCCCTCAAAATTCTTCTCGATGATAACGGATCCTTCCCTTATTGTCAATACAGTACTCCCGATAAACGAGGATACCATCATTGTTAATTGGGAGTATAAGGAGGAGAAATATGACACCCTTTCCACAGTCAATGTGGTAATAGCTGCATATGTAACATCCTTAGCTCGGCTGAAGCTTTACAGCTATTTACAGCAGCTTGGGAAAAGGGTGTTATACTACGATACAGACTCAGTTATCTATGTTTCCAGACCAGGGGAATTTGACATTCCTACTGGTCAGTTTATTGGTGATATGACCGATGAAATGGAATGTTACGGCCCTGGCTCCCATATCACAGAGTTTGTATCTGGTGGCCCCAAAAATTATGCCTACAGGCTATGGTCAACCAAGGAACAAGAGTTCAAAGTTGTATGTAAAGTAAAAGGCCTCTCACTTAACTATGCTGCTTCACAGCTGGTTAACTTTGATTCTATTAAAGATATGATTTTGAACCCTGGTTCCCCTGTCGAAATTTTTAGCAAACAGTTTCGACGAACCAAGGAACATGAGGTCATCACTGTTGATGTAACCAAAAAGTACAAGCCTGTAAGTTTGAAGCGGAAATTTCTCGAAGATCACACTTCTGTACCTTATGGTTTCAAAAAATTAAAATCATAAATATTTTTCAAAATCACAGCATCGTCCTACCATTTTTTCTATCATAGGTGAACAAATTACGCTTGAAGCTTTCTTATTGATGTTCTGTACAAAATTCGATGAAATATATTCCACCGCTAATCACAAAACTTGAGAGGGAGAGAGTAAAAGCAATCGTTATCACGGCCGGACTGCACAGTGAATTCTGAAAAAATCAGCCGTTTTTACGGCTACTCTGAAGATTTGAGGTGAAAAGTTCATTGAAAAAAAAAGACCTCCCAACCATCTGGCAAATTAAAGAAGTGTTTCTTTTAAATAAGGAATCGATCTTCGTACAGCTAGAAATAGAACAAAACAAAAACTGCTCTGGTTTCATGTCAACAGTCACCTGTTCAAAAGGGGCATTCTTCTGGCAAATTAATGAAGTGTTTCTTTTAAATAAGAAGTTGATCTTCGTGCAGCTAGAAATAGAACAAAAACTGCTCTGATTTCCTGTCAACAGTCACCTGTTCTATAATGAATTATTCACCCAAAATCTTTAGAGTATGTGGTTTTTCTATAGGCCTATAAGGGGATGCTTTTTTCACGAAAAAAAAACCAAACGCGCCAAGGCCTTACCTCGAGGGTGGTGGGGAAACAGGCCTTTTATGCTATGTTTTAGGTCTCATACCAACTGTTAATGTCAGTGTGACAGCTCTTTAGTATTTCGTCAGCTCTCCAACAGTACAGACGTAAAATCAGCAATGCCAAACTGTGATTGGGGTAGACCATGCAATTGCTGTGACTGCAAACCTAGTTTCTGCTCTTTTTGTCACAAAGAAGGGGTTCATCATGTAATCGAAGACTACAGCACTGACAGAAAAGGGATAGGCGCCTACAGTTTCACGGCATGGTGTGAAGATTGTTTCGAGAAAAGAATGAGATAGATATTGTTTTGTGATTGTCTCATCAGTAAATGAAATGATATGGTTTGTTATTGTCTCATGTGTCAATAAAATGTTTGATAAATATTCATATATTTCATTGACCCCATTATACCTTGTGAAATTCCTTATGTTCACGACTGTTTAGATAGAACTCAAGACATATTTTTTAGAACGAGAAAAGTAATAAGATAAGTTCAAAACCCTGTATTTAAAATTTGAAATTGGAAAACTTCTTCTAAAGACCCTGTATAGTTTTCATCAAACAGACAACCGAAATATCCTGTACACCTTATAATATGAAGAACTTTTCCTTCTAAAAAGACTGTATATTTTTTCAAAAGAAACAGAAAACTAAAACATTCTGTATACTTTATCATTTGGAATTGAAAAACTTTTTTCTAAAAAGGCCTTGTAGATTTTTCAAAACCAGGAAACCAAACATCCTGTATACAATATATTTTGAAATTGAAAAACTCTTCAAACAAAAGCCAAAACATACAAGAAGGTTCAACTCTGTTTATTATGAAATCCTATAGTTTTGACCTGCCTTCACAACATTATGGCAAAACGAGTAACATTTTACGATACTGGAAAGGCCTGTTATCCTAATGATTTATGAAGCACTCTGTATCTACGACATAGACAACTATGAATGAAAATGAAAATCCTACTTCTTTTATTAGCTGTAAATCCAGAATGAAACTCAAAATCCTAATGATTTATGAATTATGCTGTATTAAAATAACATTCAATTTCTATTGTTAACAGAAATCTAGAAGAATATAGAACTGAAAATCTCAATGTTTCACGAAACACCCTGTAACTACGACAGGACTGCTGTAAATGAAAATAAAATTACCAATTTTTTTTTGTTAGCTGCAAATATAGAATAAAACTGGAAATCCTGATGTTCCACGATACACCCTGTATTTAAATAAATTTCAATTTCTGTTGTTAGCGGAACTCTAGAAAATATAAAACCTAATGTCTTACGAAACACCTTGTACATCAACTTCAACTACATCAATGTTTGCTTCTTGTTATTTCTGATGAGCAGATAGCCTCTGTTGTTGTTTTTTGCTATCCAAAATTCATGCGTTCACAAAATTCCTGTGAATGTTCTGTAAGTAACCTTACAATAATTACAAAGAACTAAAATGAAATCCTAATTCACCGCAGGCTCAATACTCTGATAACTATAGTTTTCGTGTCTTTTCACATATGATACCTACCTATCCAAACTGGCATTCTCGAAAAACTTTAGCTCGAAGGTCCTGTCGCGAAAACCGAGGAATTTTACGTAATTTAAGAGAAAAACAGAAAAATAAGCCACTTACCAATTTCGTTGAACAACTGCTACCTATATCCAGAAATGAACGAGTACCTATATGCAGCAATGACCGCTCCATTCTAATTTTCCACAAAAATACACTTTCACCTCACAGATGTTTTTTTCTTGGCAATGAAAACACACTGAATCATATATGTCAGTAGAAGGGCTATGCCAGTTCTGGCTCAAGCCAATCAGAGACCAGCATTTGGTTGGAGGCCACACCCACTAAAAACCAGCGCGAAATTCAAATTATTCATACGACGTCACGTCGCCATCGTGAATAAATAAATTAAAAAAAGCTGTCACCGCTGGGGGGAATTGAACCAGGGACCTTTGCATTATGAGGCAGCGTATATACGCACTGTGGTATTCTGACCTCCGTGATATTTCAATTATTTTAATGCTATTCAAACGGGATATCCATAGCTGGCGCGCGCGCTTATCTTTGCAACGGATCCATCGAGGTAGAGTGAAGCGAGAGATGCATTCCAGAGATAAGAAACTTCGAGTCGAAAATAATATCCATCGCTGGCGCGCGCTTATCTTTGCAACGGATCTGTAGAGGTACAGTGAAGCGAGAGATGCATTCCAGAGATAAGAAACTTCGAGTCGAAAATAATATCCATCGCTGGCGCGCGCTTATCTTTGCAACGGATCTGTAGAGGTACAGTGAAGCGAGAGATGCATTCCAGAGATAAGAAACTTCGAGTCGAAAATAATATCCATCGCAGGCGCGCGCTTATCTTTGCAACGGATCTATCGAGGTAGAGTAAGGCTCGAGCGCTCGGCGCTGCAACGTTGTCGGACGTATGTGTTTGGATGTTAATATTGTTACATTATTATGTGTGGCAACGCTGTCTCGCTTCATGGCGTTCGAAGATCCAGCAAAGCGAGAGATCCCGTAGAATGATAAGCGCGCGCTCGTATTGGAAACGAATACTTGGATTATTTATTTATTTTAAAGTGGGTGACGTCATGCCGTTACCTTCATGGCGTTCGAAGTTCTAGCAAAGCGAGAGATCCCTTAGAATGATAAGCGCGCGCTCGTATACCCATTCCTCAAACTGTGACTTTAATGACAATAACAAGATTGAATTTTCATATACAGGGCGTTTGAGTTGATTGAAAATTGAAAAAAAAATATATACAGAGTGTCCCACGGTTCGCAGTCTCATGTTTTAGCATGGAAGAAGTGTTTGAGTTGAAAGAAATATATACAGGGTGTTTGAGTTGATGAAGATTGAAAAAAATATATATACAGGGCAGCCCATGGGGGTAAAAGAATACGAAAACGAAGATAAATAATCTATTTATTTAAGTTATCCTTTTCTACAGAAATGACATGCCTCTTGAGGAGATGGCGGTCCATCCCAGTGTGTGGTCCAATCGGGACGATTATAATGAACGAAGCATGGCAGTTTGATTTGTAGGTTAAAGTTGCTGCGATATTCTTGAGGAAGTTTGTGCCACACCCTTAATAGCCCATAAGGATCTGCATATTCAATGAGACATTCTACTGGAATGTACTGCAATTCTTGTTCAGTGAATTTCGTCAAAGTCAAAGCGGGAGATTTTATAAACTCCAATAGCACAGCTATTTCAGACTTCATGATTTTTCGAGCAGAGCTAAAATATTTCAGATGCTACTAGTCTCGCGTCAAGTTGTAGACTGATGAAATGAAAAAAACTAGTCACATTTGTCACAACATTTTATTCAAATCAGACATAACCTCATTTTTACAATAATATAGATATTCTCTGAGAGCGTTACTAGACATGCTATCACAAACATCACAAAATCCAGATATAAGCTCTTCCGCACCCAAATCAGTCAGGCTATTTCTAATCCAATCGGCTATAGTATTCAAAATGTTCTGATAATACATGGAAAAGTCCAATTTGTTTATTAGCGCAACTCGATGTGAAACAACACACGTTTCAGCACTCAAAATGTCTGCAACATCCTCTTCCACCAATTCGAATGTAATGTGGTATTTGGTGAGTGACAACATTTTGACACCATCGCAAACGAATTTGGTTATGGTGATATAGTCTCCGCAGGTGGTAACGGCAGGATCATATTCATCAATGAAACAGGGCAGGGGTGCTTCAAAAAAGTCTTGTTGTACCTTATACAGCGAATCGATGAAGGTGGCCCATTCATATGTGGAGAACGAAATTTTCGCTGGATGGAAGGGTTTCTTCAGGATGATGCTCGGACTAAATTGTCTAGCTGGACTAAGTCCGCACTGAATCATGTAGGTGGACAACTGGAACGATGAAGTCAGCAGGAGGTACGATTCGGCTTTCGCTGCTTGCTCAATCATGTCCAAATATGTATCAACGTCACCATAATAACCCATCATTGCCAATGAACTAGTACTACCGGTTTCGGAAAGCACTTCACTAGATGAATAACCAGAGTCTTCACTCATTGTTCTCGAACTAATGTGTTGAAAGTTTCAGTCCTCATTATTTATACCATAACTGTTGACTGATCATAACATCCGGCAGATTGGAATAACAGGTTATTCGTTAGTGATCGATGAAAGGCCCCTCACACCCATTGAATTTGTGCTAGTTTTCCATATGATTACATTATAACTTGTTGGTGGAATCAATCCAGCTGTTGTGTGTATCATCGAATCCTAGCCATTTGACAAACACCTTTTTGCCTTTTTTTCTTAAAACTTTTTCCACTAGATAGATGTCAGGATTTATAGTTTTTTGCAATTCTTCAGGATAAAAGGCACCTTTGATTGGTGTACCACGCAAATCTTCCAAGATGTATGTAGTAGGTTTCGTAATACGAACTTTTACGATTTTAAATAGTTCAGTAGTCCAATTTGGTGTATAATTCTTTTCAAAAACATGTTTGGCTTTGCTTATTCTCACAATGTCACCAACGTCGAATTTTCTGGTTCCAGCAATTTTGATGTGATTGTACGTGGATTTTAAAATATCATGTTCGTTGGCTTTGGTGACGTCACTGGGCTTGCATCTTATTGTCGTATGTTTCGTGTTATTATAATTTTTCGTGATTTCAGGCAGGACATCTATCCAACGGTATGAGCCATTCAAACTAAAGTACTTGTATAGTTTTTCCTTCAATGTCCGTATAACACGTTCAGCAATGGCTGCCTTCATTATGGTGTACGTATGATAATGGTTGATGGAGAACTTTTTCATCAGACTTTGAAACTTTTCGTTGTAGAATTCGGTACCTTGATCGGTTTGCAAATTCTTGGGAATTCTGTTGTTGGCATGCGATAGAATATCAGCAAATGCACGAGCGATTTCAGCACCAGTTTTTGATTTTAGTGGTCTAGTCCATAGGTACTTGGAAAAACAATCAATCACGACCATTATCAGCTTGTGATCCTTATTAACAGAGGCATAAGGTCGCATTTCGGCTAGATCCATTTGCCATAAGTCATCCAAACCTTTGATGATAATGCGACGCCTTGGAAATTTTTTCCTAGCAGGTCTATGTAATTCATTGACGAGTTGGATTTTTTCTTTAGAATGTGACATATTGACTTCGTTGGATTAGGAGTTTATATGATGGGTTTCACACAGGAGGCTTCCTTTTTGGTGGCGGTGGTGTTGTCGTAGATTTTGGAGTGATGGCAATCTTGGTCAGATCTTTTTTCATTTGATCAATGACATCAGCAAGCTGGCGTTCTTTATCACGGCTGTGTTGTTGCTCAGCCTTCAAATCGTGCAAACTCTTCACAGTGTTGTCAATCTTATCGGCAAGTTCTAGAATATTTTTCACATTCAAGTCGATGTCGCTTTCGAGTTTTGGTAGAGAGTTGTTGCGAAGCTGCTCCACATGTATGTTGATCTTGTGCACTATGCCAGACAACTGAACAAAGTTTGTATTGTACGTTGCCAGTTTCAGATCATGTACATCCACTCTCTTCCTTTCTTCGATTATCTCGTTGCTGAAGCCAGCAAGGTAATTTCGGATTTTTTCACCGTAATTATCGAAAGCAATCTTGAAATCTAACTTTATTTGCGATATAACTTCATCCACATATTGTTTGTTTGCAACATCAGCGGCATCTGTTGGCAGTTTCACGTTACACATCTTCAAATGACCAACATCAATATCACCGGTTGGAGTATGTGAAAATCCAGATCTGACTGTCACCATCTGAGCTGAGCGTGGAAACGAGCCACGTCCGAATTTGTCGAGACTCATTATGCTAATGACTAAAGTATTGTACGTTATCGATAATGGTCGGCACTTTGCCTCGCCAATTATTAGCCCCTACACTCATAGACATGCCATGAAAGTGTCACGGAACTGTCAAGGAAGTGTCACGGAACTGTCACAGAAGTGTCAAGGAAGTGTCACGGAACTGTCACGGAACTGTCACGGAAGTGTCAAGGAAGTGTCACGGAACTGTCATGGAAGTTGTCATGGAAGTGTCACGGAAGTATCACAGAAATGTTACACATGTTTTATTATGCCTGCCTCTTCCAATTCGTTCAAGATGGCAACAATCTCGTTATCGTTTGATGTATTTCCGGCTTGCTGTGATGCAATGAGCAACTTCAATCTATCAACCAATTCGTTTGGATCATCCCAATACATGTACTCGATAGGTGCTGTGCTGTATGTCAACTTCAAACCACGACCACTGGAATTGGATCTGAACATTGGACGAATAATTTCTACGTATTTGAGTCTAGAGGAAGACTTCATACGTCCTGCAGAATTCAGATGAGCTTTGGTGAGCAAGAGTATTTGCTTGTATGGGTTCGTATCATCTTTGGCAAAGGATGGATCATTATAGAAGAGTAATTGATAGAGGCCTGGGGTGCCACGGAACCGAAAGCCATCAAGAAGTATATCTCCAGTTCTTCGATGGAAATTCATTTCTTTTCCGTTGAGAGACCATTTCGATGTTACTGGATCATATTTGGGACCATAAACCGTATCGATATTTTCATCATTTGTCCAGTATTCAGTCAGATATTTTTGAGCCATCGCAGGATACTGATCAACGTAATCATGTATTGCAGCCGGTGAGATATTTTCACTATCTACAAAAAGTTCATCATCAGCATCGTCATAACCATCCTCATCATCATCTTCAGTATGCCCAGCATTATCAGCCACATCCATCATAGGTATGAAATTAGTTTGATTCAAATCCGATTGCTCCCTCTCCACCTCCACCTCCCCATCCTCTTCCTCCTTCTTCTCCTTCTTCAACCCCAACGATTTTGCTCTGCTTCGCTTGATGTTTGAAAGCGTTCCATCGAGTTTTTCTTTTATCACCTTGGACGTGGTGGCAATTTGTTTCAAAGGTGATGTCAGTGGTTGGAATATTTTCTGTAACGCATCATCATCCTCAGACTTGCCCAATTTTAGTGCTAAATATTTTCTTCTGATTGATTTCGATAGTTCGTTGATTTTTTTCTTGCGCAGCGCATCAGCAACATCATCATGCATCTTGGTTGACGTCATCTTGATGAATGGTCCAGAGATTACAGTCTTATGAACTTATCGAAACCATTTCTATATCTGCCAGCATTCATATCGAAAGTTTTTGCAATCACCATCGCACCATATTGGTTGGAATTCCAACACTCTGAGCACAATGCTTTAAATTGATCGAATGACATGTCTGGTGAGACATGCTCGTCGAACACATGCTTCAAATTCATTTCATCCTGTCGAAATAACACCAACAGGTTACTGTTGTCTCGCACCAGCTGCTTCGGTATCTTAGAAAAAGTCTGGCATAGGTATGCTACGTCAATATCCTTGTGTCTACACATTGAAAAATATTCTCGAATTTTTTGCTGCTTGTCGCATGATACATCATCAAAAATGAATATCGAATTATTTTTCGCTTCTGATGGACTGATGACATCATCATTTTCTTTAAAGGGAAAATACCCAACACCTTTCACTGAATCCAACACTTGTTGCAGCAATTGATATTTCGGTTGGTACAACGACTTTGAATACACGTAAACGTTCTTGAATTTCGCGCCATTTGGATTGAACAGCAGGGAAAGCATCGCATTGGTCTTTCCACATCCGCTTGGTCCGCAGAAGATTGCTCTGAACGAATGGGGAAGCAGTTTCCCATGTTTACTATTTACTGGTGGTTTGGTTGACAAAATTTCATCCAAATTCACAATGGGTAACATCCGTTCTTGTTGAATGATCTTCATCATGTGATGATATATTTTTCATTTCATTAGGTATATGCAGAGTTGTCGAACTTCCTACACATCAGTCTTCATGTTGCTCTACCACGGAGAGGGTGTGCTTAATTCTCTGATCGATAAACTTCCCATCGAATTACACATTCCAGGCTACAGATTTTGTGGTCCAGGTACCAAACTCGATAAAAGACTTGCAAGAGGAGACACAGGTATCAATCCGTTGGACGACGCGTGTCGAGTACACGATATCGCCTATTCACAAAATTCCTCAATAGAAGACAGGCACAAAGCTGATTGGATATTGGAAAATCGAGCGTGGGAGAGAGTCAAGTCGAAAAACGCTAAATTCAAAGAGAAGGCTGCTGCTTGGCTTGTCACCACCGGAATGAAGGTCAAACGAAAACTCGGCATGGGTCTTGTATCACAGCAATCCCTATCCAACATTATCAAATTCATAAAAAATGTACTATCAAAGTCAGATGGTGGTGGTGGTGGTGGTGGTAGTACAACATCAGGAAGTGGTCTGAATAAATCTGCATTGAAAGCACTCCGTGCAGCCAGAATGGCAATCAAGAGGGCTGGCGGTAAAAAAAGAATCAGAGTACCAAGAATCATACCTCTTCCACACAGTGGCGGTATACTACCATTGATACCAATCTTTGCCGCCTTGGGAGCCCTAGGATCTCTAGCTGGAGGAGCCGGAGCAGTCGCAAAGACAGTCATTGATGCGAAAAATGCAAAGAAAAAGCTCGAAGAAGATCAAAGACATAATAAAGCAATGGAGGCTATCGGCAAGCAGGGTTCCGGTCTATTTCTACGCAAAACATCGAGAGGATTCGGACTGTACTTGAAGAAACAATCAAAAAACTCAAAAAACTTCTAGACAAGCTACCCAATAAATCAATGTACGATAAAGATGTGATAAAGTATGCCAAACAGCTGAAAATACCGTATTTTCGAGGTGTTTTTATGCGGGACACTCTACCTTCCACCGGTCCATGGCATCGCGAGTGTGCTGTATTGAATTTGGATACCTCCAATCATGCGGGCACTCATTGGGTGGCTTACATAAAAAATGATAAAAAAGCCTTATATTTCGATAGTTATGGTAATCTGAAACCGCCCAGAGAATTGGCGCAATATTTGGGTGCCAGCACGAAAATCTTGTACAATAACAATCAATACCAGAATTTCAATCAAAGTAATTGTGGACGTCTATGTTTAGAATTCCTTTTTAATGAGACCAAGTAACTCGGTCATTATGCATCAGTCATGTCTCTGATTGTGACGTTGAAAGGTCGTACATCTACGCTCTCCATAGACTTTTTGACACCACTCCAACTCGATCCAGACTCTGATTACGGACTAGCATTGTTGGGATTCCATTCATACAACAGTATACCGAATATCGACAAAGGATCAAAGTTTTATCTGCAAGATAAGACCAAGGCGGGAAAGATCATCGATATTCCCGAAGGTTCATACGACATTGTGGATTGAGAAATTCATACGCAAAGAATTGGGCATCTCAAGTGCAAAGGACGTTGATGATATATTCTCGTTGAAGCCCAACAATAATACACTAAAGTGTGAGATTTCGAGCAAACAGTTTGCCATTGATTTTCGCCCGAAGGATAGCATAGCTCAAGTCTTGGGATTTTCAAATAGATTGTTGAACGCACAACAAGTCCACACTTCCGATTTGCCGGTCAGCATAACCAAAGTGAGAACCATTCACATTGATAGCAACGTTACTGCTGGAGCTCTCTACAACGACAGACCATCACATACGATCTACGAGTTTGCAGTTGCAGTCGATCCTGGTTACGCCATAGACGAGACTCCCAGAAATCTAATCTATCTACCTATAGTCAGCAGGCGAGAATTGCCCAACATTACACTCCAGATTCTAGACCAAGATTTCAGGCAGGTGAATTTTAGAGGTGAAGAAATCATAATAAGATTGGAATTGAAGAAACTCGCAAGATGGTACTAGTGTTTGATTACTCCTATAAATCAGATAATATACCATCATCAGCAACATCATCAGCACCAGTTCTCTCGACACCGTACACCAAAGCAGTCGTGTCTTCGAAGAGCAGCAGCAGCCGCAACAGAAAAACATTGACATTATCCAGTGTCCTGTTCCTGAAATCACTCAAAGACTACAATGTTGTTAGCACCCGTGTTCGACGTTTTCCGCAAACCCAGACTCGACGAAAGCATCACTAAAGTGGAATGGCGTACCTATTATCCATATGTGAAATCATTCGAGAACAATGATGTCATCGATATAACGGTTAATCAAGCAGATTCGTGGTTGGTCATGTTTGAAGGCATCATTACCATCAAGGGTAAATTGAAGGTGACCGGTGGTGGTACTGGTACATTAACCCACAATGCTGGAGCCTATCTCTTTGATTCCTGCACCTATGAATTGTGTAATAAAGAATTGGACACTGTCAGATATCCTGGAATAACGAGTACTGTGCGTGGATACTTGTGTTATACGCCTGAAGACTCACGTCATCTAGCCATAGCAGGCTGGAACTATCCCAATGCTCCGATCCTCAACACCGATGGTACGTTTAGCATGAACATTCCACTGAAACATTTGTTTTCCATCTTCAATGATCATCAAGTGGCAACGTGGGGCAAGCAGTCAATCCGTTTAGTGAGAGCTCGCAATGATGCCAACAGTGTGAAGGTTGTCGAGAGAGCGAATACTGCTTTGCCAGGATCTCCTCAGACTCAAAGTATTGCTAAAATAACGATAGAAAGCATCAATTTGAAAGTGCCACATCTCACACCCAACGATGACATAAAGTTGCAGTTGTTGACACGTATCAAAGCAGATGAGCCTATGATGATACCGTTTCGCAGATGGGAATTGCACGAGCTACCAGCACTCACACAAGGATCTACCATAGAAATCTGGTCCGTCAAGACATGTTCTGCATTGGACAGTCCAAGATATGTTATAGTATTTTTCCAAACGAAAAAAGCCGATAATTTGCATGAAGACGTCACCTTGTTCGATAATGCCAACATCAAATCCATACGATTGGCTCTGAATAGCGACTATTATCCGCAAGAACGAATGCTATTGGACTTTTCCCGAGACCAATATGCTGACGCTCACTTCAACTATACAGAGTTCAACAAGAGCTACCATAACTGTCAAGAAAAGCGCTCTCTAGTAAACTTTGCCGAATTCAAATCCCGACCAATGTTTGTTATCGATTGCTCGAGGCGCCATCTGGGTCTAAAGTCGTCCACAGTTGACATAAAGTTGGACATTGAAGCGACTACAGGCTTCCCTCCCGACACCAAAGCCTATTGCATCATCATTCACGATCAAATCATGGAACATCTCCCACTCAGCGAAATCGTTCGAAATATTGCCTAGGTGGGTGTTGCTGCATCAGTCAGACGTCAGTTTGCTTCGAAGAGTCATGGAGATCGCACTGGTTGACATTCAAGGGTTCATGGTTGATGGTGAATTCATTCCAAAGGAAATGACCATTCGCATTGGCAAAAAGACGAGTCATTTTCTATTCAAGCCATCTGTAGAGTTTTCCAGTTTAAGCAGAGAAGATAAAAAGATGGCAAATCATGTGGAGCGTTACGTTCACGGTTTAAAATATTCCAGTGGTTATGTGGATTTGAATGAGTTGGATCAAATACTACGAGATAACCTGCAGCAGACAAACATCATCTACGTAAGAGGACACCAAAAGATTCAGTTCTTGCAGCGAAAATGTGCAGAGTTGGAGATGACCAATCACATTATTAATTTGGAAGATTTTGACAATTCTTGGTGGCAACCAATAACGTTTCAACAATCCATTCCACCTTGCATGAATCATTTCCATGGAGGAAGGTTCCAGTGCAGTCTCCACAATGTCGATACTTTATATAATTGGTTATGTAATTTATTGCCAAAATAAAAAACTATATATCGTAATTTCAGAGTTTTTATTCATCACATCCCTTATTTCTCAGTATAATGAAAATAACATGTGAGATTAAAATGAGTGAACATATTAGTGTACAACAAAGTGTCAAAATTGCAATGATATTGACAGAATCTTGATCATCATCTAATTTTGTGGGTGATTTCTTCAATGTAAATGTCTGCCAGTCTCCCATTTCGCCGTCACTGCCATCAGAAAACGATAATTTCAATTTGTAGTCGATGGTGGTCCCATTGACTCGGGGCATGTCGATTGAATATACAGGTAGTTTGTTATCGTTGACATACATTCTACTCATCAGCTTCCAATCACACTGTTGTGTACGATTCACATCAAAACACACGGCTGCATTCCTCGTATTGTACGGTATGTTTGTGTAAAAGACGTTGTTGCTCAGAGCTGTCAATAGAATGAAGCTTGCTTTCAGTATCGCCATCTAGTAGCTGTGTTGGTTGGATTCTTCTCGATGTAGGTGCAACTGAACGTCTTGGTTCTGTGAACACCTTGTCCCAAACACTCAATTGCTCGAAATCTTTGAACAAACAAACTTTCTGCTCATACAATTGGATGTCTGCACTGAGCTTTCTAACTTTCAACCCAAATTCTTCTAGTGCACGTCTGTATTCGTCAGAAGACATGATACAACTGTTTTTTACATCCATACCTTCAACCCACATCTTATTACATCTCTTTCCCTCTCTCTCTCTCTCCCTTTCTCTCTCTCTCTCTCTTACTCTCACTTCTTCTTCTCTTTTTTCTCTCTCTCTTTCTCGTACACATCATCCAGACAAGGGTGTGGGAAAAGAATACACAGAAAAGTCTAATAATTGTTTCTATATTCTAAATTGTAAAAGTGTATAATAGTATAAATGTAAAAAGGAATAATAAAAATGAAAAAAAAGTTTATACAATAAAATATGAATATTAGGAATAATTAGATAATACTAAAATAATTGAAAATATACATATATACAACATAAATTATTGGATGAATAAAAGAAGTTACATTTTTTTCATGGGAAAATAAGTCATCAATACAACAGCGTTGGTTTGAAAATTTTGATGCAAAAATACTAAGGAGAAAATCAATCCGTCAAACTGTAGTGACCCCACGGAAGTGTGTCAAATGAATCGTAAATCAGTTTCCGCTTATCATCTTTGGGACTCAGGCCAATTTTTGTTTTGTTCGATGGAAAAAACATCGTGAGCGTAGGAACGAATCGTTTGCTGGGCTACGGTCTTTTCTTTCCAAGCCGTCAGACAATCCACATAGTCATCAAAAGTCAACTTATTTTTGACGACGCATTTCTTGACACCCTTGGATTTTTTAGTTATACCAAAATTTTCCAATTCCCTATCTAGTCGTTCTTTACTGAATCCCTTTCTTTCCAATCGCTTTCTCTCTTTTTCAATATCCTCATCCGTTATATCCAATTTATAACTGTACATCTTGGACCGTAGTCCAGCAAAATGCGTAATAATCTTACCGTTTGCCTCATCCTTTAATAGGCCCAAGACTTTTTTATTTACTCGAGGTATACCATAAATATTGTCTGGAGCATAGTCAGACGTGTCAAATCTCTCGATATTTGCATCAATCACCTCACTATACGCATCGTCACATACAATTTCGTAGATGAAGCTGTCCGTATCGGTATACATGAGTTTTACGTCGGCTCCAAGCTTTGGTAGCATGAAATTGTAGTGGAAATCATACATGACGATTTTCGATAAATCAAGAATAGCCATACCAATGTATAGGGGCTAGTTGAAAATCAGCTCTGCTTTTTTCAACTCTACTGCTACCAAATTGTCGTCGAAAACTGTCCGCTGTTGAAACCGAGGACTTGAAATTAAATTTTTTATGCCATAGCGGCCTTCATACATTCTGACTAACTTTACTGTTCTATGATTACGAATATTCTCCATAGTCTTCCCAAACACCGCATTATTGGCTAATTTCCTTAAATCTTTTTCAAAATCGTTTGTGGCTAGAGTCCTCAATCGAGTATTCAACTCGATGTAGGGCTTTAGCCACGTGGATTGTTTGAACTTTAATACTTTATGAATCTTGGTCAATTTTAGACCGTGTTCTAATGCCTGCTTCAAATTTCTGTAATGTAAAGTATATGACTTTTTATCGTACAGCGTGGTCATTAATTTGGATAATTTTGAATTTGGTGGTGTGCGGTGTTCGGGACAAAATGGTAGGTCCTTGTGTAGGTCATGCAACCCCTCAGGATACTCCAAATCAACTTGGAGAATATAGCCTTCTGGACTGTTGTCAGGAATTTGGGTTACATCAATGTCAACATTTTCTACCCAAGTAAAGCCCCCATAAGGGAGGGGTTCACTCATTGCTTTTCCATAAAGGTTATTTACATCGAGATAAAGAAGGTACTTTGACGGCTTTTTTGGATCGTAATTTTTCTGGTACTTATTGTTTGCTTCACTATACCTATTGCAATAAACCGATACTCCTCCTCTTATCGCCTGCTCCACAAACATCACCATGTCGATGTCTTTGATGATTTGCAGCTTGCATCCAGTATACTTGAGCATGCAGTCCCAAGTATAGCCGGGCATGGTGTAATACCAAGCAGGATCGAGGCCATAGGTCTTGAGGGATGACGCACGGAAATTTTCCATGACGTCAGCAAGAAGAAGAATATCGGTCCGCATATATAGGTCGCTATATTCTCCCAGCGATTTCAGCTCGAAAGATTCCCAAACTTTTCGCGCGTGCGCGTAATCGTCGTCCGAAATATTTGTATCGTTCAATTTGTTATAGAAATTTTGAATACTTGGTAACTCGGATTCATCCAATCTTTCTACATTATCGACATAGTCATATGGAAATACTCCTTTTCGTGTCAACAATTCAAATTTCGTCTCATTTACGTCACTGAATTCTTTCTTTAGAATTTTCAAATCATTAACTTTCAGCGTTGACACTAAAGCATCGAGACTGGTTCCCAAAAAGCGGAAAGAGTCGATGAATCGGAATTTTATGCTTGTTTCATCATCATGTTGTGTAAAGGAAATGTATTTTTCACGATTAACCGGGAGTACGCTCACACGTCCCCGCTTGGAAATGTCTCTGATTATAAAATGTGAATCATATCCTGAGAGGTTGTGGAACGTAATGGGAACAACGAACAGTTTCCTAAAGTTGAGATTACAGGGAGCCTGGTGTGCGAAGCCTCTGAATGCGCCAGTAAAATGGTCGTGGTCGCGTACGATAACGTCTTTTGCCTTGAATTTCTCTTCGCAAATGTGGCAGATGGTTGCGCCGCTGGTACTAGCCGGTTTGACTACCATTGGAACGATATTTTTCAATTTGGATTCGACAAATTTGGCAATTTTAGACATTTCGCAGGCAAACCAGTCCATGCAATCTCCACCCCTATGACTACGATAGAATGACAGCGAGTCATCGAAAGAACATTTGAAATAGTACCCAGCACTGTATGCTTTATGATGTTGATACTTTGAAGTGGTTTTTGAAATTTTGGAATTACATTTCTCCAACTGCGATTCGAAATCAGCATAAATGATGAAAGGACACGTCTGCTTATACACATGGTTCTTAAATTCTACAAAATCATACTTGGGGAATGAAATTTTCTCATTATTAATTTTCTCACATTGAGCGGCATGACTATCAAGCTTCTCCTGACAATGATAATAGTTGAGGCACCGATCGCAGATGAATTTCTTTCTATAATTTTTGCTGAGTTGACTTGATACTAGTCGTGAAAGGTCCTTAATCCAGACATAGTGATATTTTATATTGACGTTCTCTTCAGCATTATCGTTGTCAGGAGGAGCTTCATAGTCATTCAAATTTGGGAAATATTTGTCCTGAATTAAAAGCAAATTAACGTGTCGATTGGATTTATGCTTTGTAAGTCTGGTGGGTACTACAGAGTAAAATGTTCGTTCGTTGACTTCTGTCAACTCTAACGCATAAACATTCACCGAAATAGCATTCATTTTTTCAAATTTTGTTATTTGGGGCAGCTTCATTGGTATGTCTAATCCTTTTATGTTCAAAATCTGTGAATAGTGAGGATAATTCTTAACTCTATTTGAATTTTTTTCAATGGGATGCAAACAACTGACTATGCTCCAAAAGAAGCATGCCTCATCATCATTTTGGACATTGATACAAGCATGCTTTCTCTCAATCTGCTCTGGTAATTTGATAAACGATGAGCCATTGCCCATTTCATATTTATTTATGGCCACCTCCAGAGAAATAATTTCGCTCAAGGCCCACCCGCTATTCTTCTCGGCAAATTCGCTAAGTTTATTGAGGATCACATCTAGCGCATTGATTTTGAACCAATCGGCTAGGTCCGTTCCTGCGTCCACGATGGCATTGGGAGTACAAAAATGTTTGCGGTCAACTAATTCCCCATTATTCGACTGCTTAATGAAGTCACCGGAAAATGTAAAGTTGACTTTTAGCATTGAAAAGCGCCCCAAAATTTTTGAAATTCTCTTATTCACTAATCTAAATGAATCCTCCAAAAAGTCAATAATCTCCTTATGTCTCAAATTCAGAATAAGACCGGTCTGAACTCTCGACGCGAAGATTGAATTAACATCAATCCAACGAATATAGGGCTTCAGGCCGGAGCCAACATGTCCTCTATTCATAGTTTTGATGAAAAATCTCATCCGTTTCAGTTCCCCGATCTTAGTCTGAATTTTACGCTTCAAACCAATCGAAAAAGTATTTCTTTTCAATGCTAAAATACATTTCCGTATGTGTGAACGGATTGATTTCAATACAAAAAGTGCCAATGGTTTCGAATAATTTTTCTTAATTAATAAAAGAGTTTCGTCGACTTTGGTCAAGGTTTTATTGATGCTCTCCATTGTTATATTGATGATATTTTACCCAAATAAAAAAAATGTAGCTTACTTTAATTCTCTAGAATTTCAAACGAAGCTGCTGGATTGGCCTTCCCAGTCTGCACCTTTCCTCTGAAGACCAAGGAATATTTCCCGCTACCGAAATATCCAATGTGGGGGGAATAGGTCTCAGTTACACGACTGGGCAGGAACACAACAGAGTCCTCCAACTCAATCAGAACAGATTTACCAAATTTTGTGGTGACCACTTTCGCTGTCTTGATTGGTTGGGGTTGATCGAGCAGGAGATCCACCAACTTCACGCTTGGTTTCTGTTGTTTTGGAGCAATCAGAGAAGCTGCGTTGATTTGAGTAAGATCCATCTGGTGGAAAGAAAAAGGACAAAAAACATCAGCAGTCCAACAAAGTCATGATGAGCTTGATACTGGGATGGATTATTTTCGATAAAACTAGAAATAAAATCAATCTGCGATTGATCATTGATACTTTCATTGAATTGACTCTCGAAAAAACTTGGAATGAAAAAGGTTGATGCGGAATGAGCACTAGGTTGTATTATTTTCGAAATAAAATGAAAGGGACCGATAATATAAAATTCGAGAAAGGAATGGGCACTGAATGAATAATTTGCAATGAAACTTAAAATAAAACTAAGAAACTCAAAATGGAATAAAAAAAAGTCGGATAATATAGGATTGAGAATATAAAGACGCACTTTGATAAAAAAGAGGTACTTACTATTATTGCTATTAATGCACACACACACACAAACAGTGATGATTTGGCTGGAGCTGGTCAAGAGACAACGTTCACGATTGCAGACTCGAGTGTGAATGATGTTGTGCGGCGTCATCGCTTTTATATGCTGGCGGAGCTACCTCGTGACTTGCTGATAGTAGACGCGGATGTTCTGGAAAAACCCATCTGGAACGACTGCTGATATCGATAATTTCTTGCGTCATTCTTATCGTGTATTTTGTTTATGCGACTAGTTGGGTTTTTTTTTTTGTGGTTTTGATAACCTCCAACGTTTCCTGTTATGCTGCTGATTGTGAAATTGTTAGGTTTTTTGTGGTTTCGATAACCTTCGACGTTTCCTGTTATTCTGCTGATTGTGAAATTTGTTGTTGGGTTTTTTGCGGTTTTGATAGCCTCCAACCTTATCTGTTATGCTGTTGATTGCGAAATTTGCTGTCGCTGCACCCGTGTAGAGATAAGCGCGCGTCAGCGATGGATATTATTTTCGACTCGAAGTTTCTTATCTCTGGAATGCATCTCTCGCTTCACTGTACCTCTACAGATCCGTTGCAAAGATAAGCGCGCGCCAGCAATGGATATTATTTTCGACTCGAAGTTTCTTATCTCTGGAATGCATCTCTCGCTTCACTCTACCTCGATAGATCCGTTGCAAAGATAAGCGCGCGCGCCTGCGATGGATATTATTTTCGACTCGAAGTTTCTTATCTCTGGAATGCATCTCTCGCTTCACTCTACCTCGATGGATCCGTTGCAAAGATAAGCGCGCGCGCCAGCTATGGATATCCCGTTTGAATAGCATTTAAATAATTGGAATATCACGGAGGTCGGAATACCACAGTGCGTATATACGCTGCCTCATGATGCAAAGGTCCCTGGTTCAATTCCCCCCAGCGGTGACAGCTTTTTTTAATTTATTTATTCACGATGGCGACGTGACGTCGTATGAATAATTTGAATTTCGCGCTGGTTTTTAGTGGGTGTGGCCTCCAACCAAATGCTGGTCTCTGATTGGCTTGAGCCAGAACTGGCATAGCCCTTCTACTTATGTCCAACACGAATAAAGATTGAAATAAGACTCCGATATGAGAGAAACTTTGTTATTATTCGAACTTCAATCTCACACAGAAAATAGCGCGAGTTGTAACAGAAAAATCTCCGCGATGAGATTGGTTGTTATACAGGGTATATTCTGCCATCAATATAGGGTGTGTAAAACCTTGTAGTTATCACACAACCAACACTACCTGATACCTAATTTCTGACATAACCTCGAAAAGCATTGTATAGTTTGTCTAGTAATGGTATGTTCGTGGTATTTCGCTATAATCGAAGGTTTGAACTAGGTTTCATCAGTATTTCACTGATATTGATCGGAATAATCAGTTAGCGCGTCATATCTGTCATACGTTACGTATATGTTTGCAGAGTCCACCCATGTCCACCTATGACCAGTTCTCACAGTGTGTATTGAACGGTTGCATCAGCTATTTTACTAATATTGATCGGAATAATCAGATAGCGCGTCATATCTGTCATACGTTACGTATATGTTTGCAGGGTCCACCTATGACCAGTTCTTACAGTGAGCCCCCTTATGTATATATATTCTTCATTCAAGCACACTGTGTATTGAACGGATGCATCAGCTAGCACGTCAGCTGTCTGATATGATTGCTGATGTCATTCCTGCGTGCAAAATCACTTCTACACATCTAGCTCTACTATATGTTCCCCATGCCACACAAAACATTTTCAGCTGACGGTCTGGCAAACTTGGTTCAAGACAGCGACTCTTATCACGCAGAGTCTTGGTATATTGTCGCTATCATGGAAATATTTCATTATAATTTTATTTCGTTGTACTAACGCCTTATCAACCTATATATAGCTTTGCTCGCTGATCCTCGACGATCCCATTTGGATACGGTTTTCATTGTGGAACTTTCTTGGCCTCCTGAAGGCCTCAGTGCGTGTATACGCTGCCTCACAATGCAAAGGTCCCTGGTTCAAATCCCCAGCGGTGACAGCTTTTTTTTTAATTTATTTATTCACGCTGTCGACGTGACGACGTATGAATAATTTGAATTTCGCGCTGGTTTTTAGTGGGCGTGGCCTCCAACCAAATACTGGCCTCTGATTGGCTAGCCGAGTCACGAGGTTTGGATAAAAGTGGAGTGGAGGGGCTGGACTGGACTCTCCCAACACCTACTCATACCTACAAATTACGGAGCTATGTTTTACAAAGCGATGAAAAACGTGCTTACAGAATACAGTAACTATCAATTACGGTACCTACGAATTACCATTCTGATGAAATATATTCTTATAAATTATATTTTGATACATTATATTTTGACGTTTTTGGTGTTCCCAAAATATCATCACCTTGAAATTGAATTTATTTCACCCAAAACGTCAGAATATAATGTATCAAAATATAATTTATAAGAATATTGTTACGTTATTCGGGTGCAGAAGCGAACACGACACTATTTATTTTCCAACTGATTTATTTAAACTAAAGAAACACTAATTTATATCGAACTTATAACTACTATTTATGTAAAACGATTTATAACACGCGGTATATAACTGTCTCTCTGACACTCGCTGTTTGACTGACTGACGGCAGTTATTCGGCCGTTTATATATGAGATAACTAGACAGGCTTTGGTTCGAGAACCTTCTCGAATGAACTTCCGTCTCCTTCTTTTTTGTTCTAGAAGCTTCTTAGAACAAAACCTCTCTCTCTAATTGTTCCATCGATTGTTTCCAGAACATTCCAGAATCTTCTGTGACGTTATTTGTCACTGCGGCATATATTGAGTGTTCGGAAATATGCTGGTGTATGTAGGAATCATTGAGAAGTTGGAGAGCAATCGGAGATGCGTGATACAGGGTGATCGTTGTACTCCTGCCTTCCTGCTGATGTTTCTAGAGCCCCTCCAAGGGGAATATCATTACACTGCCCCCTCCTTAAAACGCATTCCTCCTGGAATGCATTCTGATCACTATGAAGATAGGGACAACTGGTTTCATTTCTACAACGTGCAGTATGGTAGAAATAGCATGGCACTGTCTTCTCTCTTGGAGTTCCCTTGGAGTTCCAGCAGCATACCAGAATTTCAACTCCGGTGAATCTAAATAAAACTTCTAGCATGTTCCTTACAATTCTCCAATTCAAGCCACCCAGTCCACACCCCAGCTTCGGAACAGCTATCTTCTGTATGTCCTTCTTGAGTATGATGCTTCGCAAGTCGACTAGTGTCTCCCAGAGGTCCTTGTAAGTGGGTTTCTCAGAAGATCTTGCTTTCGTTATAAGATAAAACACAGACCTTTTTCCTTCAGCGGTGATATCTTCTATTTCTAGTGCTCGACCGACGGAGGGACCTTGTTGACGAAGCTCCTCTAACTTCCCAAACTTCCTCATGAACTTGTTCGCTATTCCTTGAGACATCTGAAGATCTTTGGCGACGTAGTGAGCTAGTGCGTATTCTACAGGGATGGCAAAAAGGTCGCGGGGCTCTTCCTTGGTGACGCCAAACCTTGCTTTTGATGAACCGCTGTATGTCCCAATGAATTCGTCGAATGTTAGCTCCTTTTCTTCCGGACAAAGTTGTTGAACTTGTTGATCTTGTGTTCCCTCGAATGGTGCTAGTCTGTTGAAATGAACGACTCTTGGTTTGCCACTGGGTTCTTTACTGATGCGGTATATGACATCGTTGATCTTCTTCTTGACGGTATAAGGTCCTTCCCAAGATCTCTGTAGTTTTGGACAAATACCTCGTTTCCTTTGTGGATTGTACAACCACACCAGGTCTCCTTCTGCGTATCCTGCACCCCCAGCTCTGATGTCGTATCGGTCTTTCATGCGATCGCTGGCGATTTTCAGATTAGAACGAACCAATTCGTGAATATCGTTCATCTTTTTCATCAAATCCGTGACGTAATCTTCCCCCACTATGTCCTCACCAGGTCTACATCCGAAGACCAAGTCACATGGAAGCCTCATCTCTCGTCCAAATAGAACTTTCGCCGCAGTCTGTCCTGTAGATTCCTGTACCGCAGATCTGTAGGCCATCAAGAAGAAAGGAAGATGTTGATCCCAGTCTTGTTGGTGTTGATCAACGACTTTGCAGAGATACCTCCCTATGGTTCGGTTCATTCGCTCCACCATGCCATCTGACTGTGGATGCAATGGAGTTGTTCTTGTTTTCTTGATTCCTGACTTCTCGGTCATCTTCTTAAACACTTCACTCTCGAAGTTCCGGCCCTGATCAGAGTGAAGTTCCAATGGCACCCCAAAACGACTGATGAGTTGATTCATCAGGACATCGGCGACAGTTACGGCTTCCTGGTTAGGGATCGCATACGCTTCCACCCACTTGGTAAAGTAGTCCATGCAGACAAGGATGTATTTATTTCCATTATCAGTCACTGGAAACGGCCCCGCAATATCCATAGCAATCCTCTCGAAAGGACTTCCAACATTGTACTGTCTCATGGGTGCCCTTGGTTTACGATGAGGCCCATTGCTGGCAAAACACACGGTGCATTTACGGCACCACTCCTTGACGTCGTCACTGCAGTTCACCCAGTAGAACCGCTCTCGTACTCGCTGCAGTGTCTTCCTCACTCCTAGATGTCCCCCTGAAGTTCCATCATGTACATATCCAAGTACTTCCGACACTCGGCTCCTAGGAATGACCAACTGCATCCGATTATCCGACCCATCATCGCTCTCGAGATTCCTCTTGAGCAGGTCATCTTCTAATACCAAGGAGTCCCACTGACTC
Organism: Phaedon cochleariae; assembly: GCA_918026855.4. Lineage (NCBI taxonomy): Eukaryota > Metazoa > Arthropoda > Insecta > Coleoptera > Chrysomelidae > Phaedon > Phaedon cochleariae. Next base: position 28,394,217 of record OU896708.1, read on the forward strand.
CAGTACGCCTTCAAAGTCTGTGAAGATGGTGCTACTTCTTGCCAAGAAGGACGACGATTCGCTTTCTTCCATTCTCGAAGCTTGCGAAGTTCTGGGTCCTTTTCTTGCTCTTGCTTGATTGCTGCAGGTAACCAATCTTCATTGACAACGGTGGTTCTGTAGAGGGCTGCTTCCTTATCCTCCAAACGACTACAATGTGAGCACTCAGGTGGACATGGCCTTCTGGACAATGCATCTGCATTCTTATGGCTCGTCCCCACTCGGTGTGTTATCTCGAAGTCATATTCCTGGAGCCTCTCGATCCAACGAGCTACTTGGCCTTCGGGGTTCTTGAAATTCAGGAGCCACTTCAATGCAGCGTGGTCCGTCCTGAGAAGGAATTTTCGCCCATAGAGGTACTTATAGAAATGCTCCACTGATTTCACCATGGCCAATAGTTCCCTCCTGGTAACGCAGTAGTTCCGTTCTGCCTTCGATAGCACCTTGCTGAAGTAACCGATGACTCGCTCTTGTCCATCTTGATACTGCGAAAGGACTCCACCAATGCCGATATTACTGGCATCTGTGTCAAGAATGAATTGTCCTTGTGGAAGTGGATACCCAAGAATCGGTGTCGTGGTCAAGTGTTCCTTCAGAGCATCAAAGGCGGCCTGGCATTCTGGATCCCAGTGGAAGGGGCGTGCTTCCTCGGTGAGACGAGTCAGAGGCTTTGCAATATCCGAAAACATTCGAACGTAACGTCGATAATAAGTGCACAGTCCAAGAAAGCTCCTGAGTTGATGCTTTTCTGTTGGTACTGGCCATTGCTTCACTGCTCGTACTTTCTCAGGGTCGACTTCCACACCCTGCCTTCCTACGACGTGTCCCAAGTAGTTAACCCGTTTCTGCAGCAGATGACATTTCTTCAGATTGAGTGTGAGGTTTGCAGCCTGAAGTCTCTTGAAAACTTCCTCTAGGTTAATCAGATGTTCTTCAAAAGTTTTACCGATCACGATGATGTCATCCAAATAAACTAGGCATGTCTTCCAGGAGAGTCCCCTTAACACATTCTCCATGATTCGTTCGAAGGTGGCCGGAGCATTGCAGAGTCCGAAAGGCATAACCTTGAATTGCCATAACCCAGTGCCAATGGTGAAAGCTGTCTTTTCCTTATCTGCCCGATCCATTTCCACCTGCCAATATCCACTTTTCAGGTCTAGAGTGGAGAAAAGATTCGATTCTGCCAACGTGTCGAGTGTGTCGTCAATCCGAGGCAAAGGATAGCTGTCCTTCTTCGTCACGTTGTTCAATCGGCGATAGTCCACACAGAAACGAGTGTTTCCATCTTTCTTCTTTACTAGTACCACTGGTGAAGCCCAAGGACTATTGAATGGCTCGATTACCCCGTCTTGTTCCATTTCCTGGATGATCTTTTCTGCAATTTCTCTCTTGGCCTGTGGTAATCTTCGGGCTGGTTGACGAATCGGTCTGGTATCTCCCGTATCGATTTTGTGACTGACGATGTTGGTTCTACCTGTTTTTCCATCAGCAGGAATGCAAATGGATCTATACCTCTGTAGTAACTCGGTTAACTTTTTCTTCTGTCGGTTGTTGAGTGAGTCGCTTGCAGCAGAGACGAGTTCTTCATACTTGCCGGCCCCATCAGTGGTTGCTGTCACCTGGTGGATTATGGAGGCTGCCGGGACACAGGTTCCAATCTTGGTTCCTTTGCCAATCGTCACAGGGTAGTTATTTATGTTGATAAATCGAACAGGTACATGGTCGTCTGCCGACAGTAAAGCCTTGCCGACTAAAATTCCACGTCCGACTTCCTCGTCATGGTTCCAGGGTTCCATGATGATGGGACTGCCTCGCTTCAATGTACCTTCAATCCGTGCTGCGACAATGGTCTCACTCCTTTTCGGTAACAGGACGTCCTCTTCTAACGTTACCCCTGCCGCTACCTCCACCCGTGGATGTAAGAAGATCTCTTCGGCACCCACCTTGAGTGTTCGGCTTCTGAAGTCCAGTTGAATCCCGTGCGCATCCATGATGTCCATTCCCAGAATAACATCTTCTTCAATACTCGCCATGATAGCTCGATGTGGAAATTTGACGGTCCCGATCGATATATCCACATCGATTTCCCCATAAACGGTGGCAGCTTCACCCGTAGCAGTTCTCAGACGCCATCTTGAGCTGACAAGTTGCTTTCTTGAAGACGTCAGAAGTCCACGTCGCAGGATCGTCTTTGATGCACCAGTATCCACCAACAATGCGCATTTCTTTCCGTCGATCTGTCCATCCACGTAGACGCTGCTGTTATCACGCCGTAGGGATGCCACAAAGATGAGAGGGTCTTGAGAATGACGGGTCGAAGCTGCCCCCTCAAAGTCGACCCGTTCTAGTTTTCCTGCAGCTGCGTGGAAGATGATCCTTCCTCAGCAGCCTGTTTCGCACGTTTACAAACTCTTTGGAGGTGACCCAACTCCCCACAATTCCAACAGCGAACTGGTCTCCTCTTCTTATCCAAGAGGACCTTGATGGTGTTGATCAAAGCTTCATTTGAATCTTGCCTGTGGCTCTCGGCTATGTTCTCGCTGTCATTTATAGCTCGTACCTTCGCGGATCCACGGGAAGCTTCTGCTGCGGCCTCGATCTCAAGCGCAGCTGCCAGAGCACTGGTGAGGTCTTTTGGTCGAGTGAGGCGAACTGCTTTCTGCATTTCGATATCTCGTAGTCCATCTACGAACGTTTGAACAGCCAAGCATTCCATCAGAGATTCGGGAGCTGATGGATATGCACGATGGCCACGATGTTTTTCCATCGAATGTAGGTGGTTTTACTCGATTGGTAGTAGTCACTGCATCTGGCCCAACTGTGGTTTCAATCATGAGTCCTCGACCATTTCCAGACTTCTCCAGCACAGCTATTCTTTCTCTTTCGAGCTGCAGCTCCTTCTTCATTTCTTCTATCTGAGTGGTGAATTGGGTTGATACCTGAGCTATAATGTTATCCTGCTGAGATGCGATCTGTTCTTCCTGAGCAACGATCTGTTCTTGCTGAGCAGCAATCTGAGCCATAACTTCTTCCCGATGTGTTGATATCTGAGTCAATACTTCTTCTCGTTGGGCTGATATCTGGGAGGCGATCTGATCTTGCTGAGCAGAAATACGTGCCAGCACCTCTTCTCGTTGAGCGGTCATCTGAGCTAATACCTCGTCTCGTTGGGCTGAGATTTGAGAGGCTATCTGATCTTGCTGAGCTGAGATTTTCTCCTGCTGAGCACGCATCTGATCCGCGATCTTATCTTGGTGAGCCACCATCTGATCCGTGATCTTCTCCTGCTGAGCCACCATCTGGTTCGCGATGTCCTGTCGCTGAGCCGCTATCTGTTCCGAGATACCAGCCAACATCGATTCCGCTGAAACTGGTTCCTCGAAGATGAACGTCTCTGGATCTTGACCTACGCTCACCATATACTCTATGAGACGATGCTGAAGTGTAGCCTTGATCCCTGTTGTGTCGAGATATCTCTCCTCCAACTCGCGTTTCAAGTCCACCACTCTCAACTCGTGTAGTTTCTTCATTGCAATGGTCTGTTCACTTCACACTGAAATATCCCTCTTCTGACACCAATTGTTACGTTATTCGGGTGCAGAAGCGAACACGACACTATTTATTTTCCAACTGATTTATTTAAACTAAAGAAACACTAATTTATATCGAACTTATAACTACTATTTATGTAAAACGATTTATAACACGCGGTATATAACTGTCTCTCTGACACTCGCTGTTTGACTGACTGACGGCAGTTATTCGGCCGTTTATATATGAGATAACTAGACAGGCTTTGGTTCGAGAACCTTCTCGAATGAACTTCCGTCTCCTTTTTTTTTTGTTCTAGAAGCTTCTTAGAACAAAACCTCTCTCTCTAATTGTTCCATCGATTGTTTCCAGAACATTCCAGAATCTTCTGTGACGTTATTTGTCACTGCGGCATATATTGAGTGTTCGGAAATATGCTGGTGTATGTAGGAATCATTGAGAAGTTGGAGAGCAATCGGAGATGCGTGATACAGGGTGATCGTTGTACTCCTGCCTTCCTGCTGATGTTTCTAGAGCCCCTCCAAGGGGAATATCATTACAATATATTTCATCAGAATGGTAATTCGTAGGTACCGTAATTGATAGTTACTGTATTCTGTAAGCACGTTTTTCATCGCTTTGTAAAACATAGCTCCGTAATTTGTAGGTATGTATTATAACAAAACGTGTTTCGTCAAAATGTAATCGATCAGAATGGTATTCGATAAGAACCGTATTTGATCATAACAGTAATTCATCAGAACAGTATTTCATCATCACGGTAATTTATCATAATCTAATTCTATCGTTAGGGTATTCTATCAGAACCGTACTACATAGGAATGCTATTCCAACAGAACCTTATTCCATAGCTTCAGTAAATTATCAGTACCGTAATTCGTCGCTTCAGTAAAACATCAGAATCGTAATTCATCAAAATCGTATCGTATAGGAACTGTATTCCATCGTCACATCAATTCATCGGCACTGTATTTTATAGTTTCAGTAATTCATCGGAACCGTATTCCATCGGAACTATATTCTATTAGAAACATATTTCATAAAAACTGTATTTCATCAGAACCGTATTCCATCATCACCGTATTTCGTCAGAACCGTATTTCGTCAGAACCGTTTTTCGTCAGAACCGTATTTCGTCAGTTCCGTATTTCGTCAAAACCGTATTCCGTCAAAACCGTATTCCGTCAAAACCGTATTCTATCAGAATCGTATTTTATCAGTACAGCATTCTGTAAATACACTAAATATCCAATTATTACAAATAACTTCATCACAGTTAGATGCACAGAATAGTTGTGTTAGTACCGTCGAATGCATATAGATGCTGTTCAGGGTTTGTTTGGGATGATTTTCGATTGTTTGATGAATCAAACTACTGATTGGAACAAACGCAACAAGCACATTTTTTACTAAATGGAACGTTGAATATCTTCGCGATAATTCAATATATTCTGCTGCCGTGTTTTCATTCTGAAAATGAATATTTCACTATTATAAATCTAGAAAATATCGAAGGATTCCCCATGCTTCCTATTTGACGAAAAATGTTTGGGAAGTTTTCCAGTCATATTCCTATAACGCTAAAGAATATACAGGGTGATTCAGGTTTTAAGGCACAAACTGAAATAGGAGATAGATCTCATCATATAATTCACAAAAGTTCATACAAACATTAGACCGATCTCGTTCAATAGCGGAGCTACAGGGGGTCAAAGTTTATTTATTTTTTTTTATCAATTGAACTCTATCTCGCTTACTTTTCAAGATATCATTTTGAAATTTGATGTAGTCAATACTTCCTAGAAGATCGTCATTTCGAGCATTTTGAAGATTTTCAAAATCTACAGGGTGATACGTTTTTGGAGGTAGAGGCTTTTTATCCCCTCCAAACTTCTTCGTAGTACGCTTCTGGCATCTTTCAGTGATCAAATTGTGTAGATCGTTCAATTTAGAGGCTTTTTCTGATCCTTAATTTTTTTCGATAAACGAACCGTTTTTGAGATAAATATGCATATACGTTCTAAAACATGTTAGTACAATGCTTTATTATGTTAATGTTTAAGATGAAAATCTTAAAGTGAATTTATAAATTAAAAAAAAAAAAATATTTGTATTGATAGTTTACCTAACTTCAGGATGATACGGTTTTGAAAATTTTCAAAATAGTAGAATTTTTTTACGGCCAACTTCAGAGAACTGAAAGAAAAAATTGACTTTATTCCCTCCGTATCCTCGTTACTGATTCAGATTGGACTCGTGATTTCAATTCTAGTGAGTACATTTCATTGCATTCTCAACGAATTTTGTCAAAGAATAAAATATTTAAGCGAAACATAGGCAAAATTAAAATATGAGCCATTTCATGTAGTCAGGACTCGTCCCATAATATCACTGCGTTCAAAGAATTTTCTATCAGAGAGCCTAAGAGAAAAATTCATTCGGTTGTCAGTACCACTCAGTTCTGAAGATGGTTGAAGAAGAGTAATATTGAGAAAATATGGAATCACATTACTTGAAAATTCATACTTTGATATTTCGGTAACGAATCTGATCCCATAAAAAATGGAAAAAGTAATTCTTTCAAATTGTCTTGAGAAGTGTCATACTGAGAAGGCATGTTGCTGATGATTTTTATCTATAGAAATGAAGAGAGAAAGATATAAAAAAATCTGGGAAAATGATTTTACCTTCCATGGCTTCAATTTATCGCTTCAGCAAATTTTATCATCCTGATTATCGAATGTACAAGATTGCCTTCATGAGAAGTAAGGCGAGGAATACATTTTTCAGAACTGAAACTCCTTAATAATCGCATTCGATCATGGAATGTATCTTTGAAAGCTTTCTATTTCCTTGAAATTTGAGAATTCTACCTCCATATGATTGGAAAAATCAGAATACTTTTAATATGTACAGAGATGTGCACACAAACGGCCAGTGCTGTAATTTCTGATTCATTTGGGATCAGATCCTGATCAATTGACAAAATATCAGTTCTGTCACTTCCACCGGAAATTATCCCAGCTGCTGATTTTTTAATGTTTATTATTCCATGATTTGGCAATAGGGATTATCATAACGAGTTCTAAGATAGCGGGTTTGACAGGGTTATTTCAAACGAATACGAAGATAATGGCGTCCTTAGCTTCCATATGCCCAATGAGTGTGACAGAGAAGTACAGATATTGCGAAGTAACACCCATTGAGCATCTATGGAAAAATCTAAATCAAATACCTTCGTGATCATTTGAAATAACCCTATCACACCTGGTATCACTGAATTCGTCATAATAATACCTAAACTATTATGGAATATAACGCAGTGTGTCCAATTTGAAGATACAAAGTTGGGTTCGTTTCTGCTGAAACAGGAAGTGATCGAACTAAAATTGTCTTGTCAATTGATGAGAAATTCAGTATATTTTCAAATTCCGAAATCGAATGATTCAGAAGTTACAGTTGTGTCCGTTTTTCGTGCACTTCTCTGTATATTTGATAATCATATAAGAAACGTAACCTTATATAGTCTGGAACAGTTGGCAACAAATTCAAAACTTGTTCTTTATTAATTTCAGGAAAACATGTTATTCGTCGTGAAAAGCTTTGCCAGGCTTGAAATCTTCGACCCAAATATTAGATATCAAAGTTTTTCAGTCTTATATGGGGTATGTCAAAAAATATTAATTTTGGCTCCTGTTTCTCATTATTCAGATATAACTGAATTTATATTTCTTCAAATAGAACACAGTATATTTTTTATATTTATAAATTGATATTTTGTGAAATACTGCCAGTAGGTTAATCGAGGAGGTGATACATTCATTATTCCAAATTTTTTGGAATTTTCTCTCCTCGTTTCTATAAAATAAAAATATGAATATTATTCCAATATACGTGTATAGAAGGGGCAAATTAGATGATTTGCCCCAAGATGTCACTGCGTTTAAAAAATTTTCCTATCAGAGAGCCTAGTGAATTTTTTCTTTTAGGCTCAAAATAATTGGAATAATGATATTTTGTGCTTTTCGAAAACACAATAATAAGTACGACATTCCGGGTATTAGCCTTGTATATAGATAATTTTTAGTTTTAGATAATTTCACACTTTCATATCCACCTTGTTGTTGACACATTGTTTCGTCACACACTAAGCGAGTGCAGAATGTTTTATAATTCTTTTCTCTCCACCTGACTAACTGTTGAAGTTTACAAATTGTTTCATACAATGGCGAATGATAACCAACCGTCAATATCATCAACCATTACTGATTCTAACGACAGGTAGTCAGTTGACAAAAATTTCAAAACATTCTGCACTCACTTTTTTTCATTGCCACATACTAATTATTAGAATCACAGCTTTTAAAGTCAATAAATTGTGGTGAATATTGGTGTATGTGGTATATCAATATAAAATTGAAACTAGTATGTGAGATAATACTGTCAGCAACAAGGTAAATATGAACATTTGTGAAAATATTGCCAAGGCCCATCAATAAGATATACCTACTGAAAATAAAAAAATTATCAAAATACAAGGCAAATACTATAAATATCATTAGTTTAATGTTATGTGTTTTGAAAAGCACAAAGCATCTATCTGAAAAGTTCGTTTCGAAAATCTGACTTAGTATGCCACTGGATCCTCCGTGGAGAGACAACTTCTACTTTTTTTATACGTGCAGATACAGGTGGTCCTATATAAGAGGCAACATTTTGAATTTTGCACTGTATCTATGAAACGAAGCAAACTATGACAAATTGTATTTATGGTATCATGAGTTTCACAAGAAAGTAGTCAACATTCGCGAAATCCGCAGATCTCTTTCTTTGAAAATGAGTAAGATATACCATTAGGACATCGAAAATGGTAAAGTCAGTACAATTCGATCAACGAAACGGGCTGATGGATTTCCTATGAGAAAGTTCATTCTTTACTTTTGTGAGCCGCACTTTGATGAAGAACAGAACATCTACTTATAAAACTAATAATATAATCGATATAATCGATATAATCGATACAATCGATACAATCGATACAATCGATACAATCGATACAATCGATACAATCCATTTAATCGCTATAATCGATATAATCGATATAATCGTTTTTTTTTTCGGTATCATCGATATTGTCAGTATTATCGACATTATCGTCGTCTATATAACGACAAAGCATGGGAATTCTTCCCCAATGGAAGTATTCCCAAGAACTCATTATCCAGAAGTTGGAAAAAGAATTCAACATCTACCTCCTCTTTCTGTACTTCCTAGGTACGAACGATGTTCTCAAAACATTATGGGAATTTCCTTTCGTGCGGTCCAAGAGATGCAAAAATAAAAAAAAATCAATACAAGATCAACCAGAATAACGTAGATAGATAGATAGATAGATAGATAGATAGATAGATAGATAGATAGATAGATAGATAGATAGATTCTTTATTGTTCTTCAAACTTAACAGTTTTTAACAAGTGTTCAGGTACATGATTTGAAGTAATATCAAAAAATAAACAAAGATAGATATGAATACATTGATATTCAAGTGTGTAGCAAACTGAGGATTAGCAAGAATAAAAACAAAAATACATTGTTATACAGAGAGATAATCTATAGGAATGATTGGCATTATGATTGCGATAATAATGTTTGGCAGTGATTTACAATAATTCACTCATTTAAGATGAAAGATCTCAATCTCATGATGTTGTACATATGGTTATAGATAGTTTTTCCTATTGTTGACGTTATATTATTGAGAACGTTAACAAAGTTTTCCATGTTGGAGAGGTATTCGACGTTCGGAGGTTTCATAGAGGTATAGATCGGACATTCAAAGAGGATATGTCCAATCGTCTCATATCTTTGTTGATTACAAATGGTGCAGAACTCTCTCGGATCGATATGGTATGTGTTACCATGAAAAATCAGTTTCAACATGTATTTATTTGATAGTCTGATTTGTGCTATGGTTCTGGTTATCTGTATTTGTATTCTCAAATTGAGGTACTGTCGTGAGTTGTCTGTCAGTTCCGGGTAGAAATTTAAAAAGGAAGATCGCATTGCCAAAGATCTGTCTTCATGTCTTAGCTTCTCTTCGAAATTATTGAGAAGTTGTTTTTTGATTCTTCTGAGGTCTATTGTTTCAATATTCGATATATTCATGGGTGAATCAGCATATTCAAAAAAAAGTTTTTATTTGCATAGTCCAGTTGTATTTGGATTCGCAGGTTGTGATTTCTAGTTGCCTAAGAAAACAGATCTTTGGAAGACGATGATCTCCCATTTGTTGGAGTTTGGTGAGCCAATTTATAATGTGCTTGAAAACTGTGAGTGAGATTTTCACACGACCAGCTTCCAGCCTGACGATTGCGTCTGGAGTGTTGATGGGGAGAAGGAGTATTCGTTTCAAAAAATTGATTTGGACGCGCTCTATGAGGTCGATGTACCTTGTTCCCCATACTGGTATACAGTTAGTTACGAGGCTGAGAACTAGTGAGTCAAGCAGTTGCATGCGCGATTCCCAGGAATCCATTTTAGTTCTCCTCATCAGAGCTGTTACTGAGCTAGTCGCATGTTTCGCTTTTTCAACTGTCAGTCGGGACATTTTATTGAAAAGGGAAGAGGAAGTGGAAGTGACGCCAAGATAGACGAATTCTGTGACGATATCAATCTCTTTTTCTTTATACAGGAATCTGGCTTTCTTCGATCTCGGGTTTCCTCTCGAGAACAGTAATATTTTAGTCTTACTAGTATTCACTTCAAGGAGATGGCGATCACTATACTCTTCTACAAGAATAACGTTGGTTCATTCTTTCAATATTATTCTGTATTATACGTCCACAGAATAAATCTCATTATAGTAAGGAGAGCTGCGGAGAGCTGGCTGCTCGAAGGATTGAGAAAACATTGTATAGTTCATCGAACGGCACCTGTGCCCATCACTATCCTGAGCAGAATGATAGGATGATCAGATGTCATAATTCTTATTTTGTTATCAAATGGCGGAATAGAGTGCAAATTTTGGCACAGGAAAGTGCAATTTCTCTATCATTCTGCTCAGGATAGTGATTGACACAGGTGCCGTTCGATAAAATACAATAATGTTTCCACATGACTTTGGGACATATATCATTCCATTATCTGATGACAGCGATATTTGCAGCCGGCTCTTGGACATAGTTGATTTCATGTTAATTTATTCTCAACTTACATATTATTGCGATTCATTCATAAACCTACAACAGTATGTGCGAAATCAGCTCGCCACACCCTTTTAATTTGGAACATGTTCTTCAGAATAAAAATTCCATTATGCAGTATACAATGAGCTCTTTTCGAAAATATGGATATCTGGAATATAAACAGATTGTCAAGGCCTAATACCTACTTCATATTGTTTGTTGAATGGGTCGAAATTTCGAAGTAGACTATCAGGCAACTTCATTCAGAAAAAGTGGAAATAGCTGGAATACCCCCAACCAGAATTTCAACGACAATATCTCTGTAGTTATCCAATATCAAATTTTGATATTTTTGCTTCATCATTTCACCCTGTATCAAAATCCGTGGAGTTGACATAACCAGCGATGTAGTAGTAGGGGACCACATCGAATACTAAGGTTCATGGTTGAAACTTCTACCATTATCAAACGTTGTGGAGATGATTTTGTATTTTCTAAACCTTCCTACAGAAAGATTCTTGAGTGTTATTCGGTAAGACAATTCAACAATTCAATGATTGCTTATCACATTATTGTCGATGAATTTTTCACAGATAAGATACTTTTGTGACAACGCATGATTGAGAAAAATTGACATGAACGCTCTCAAAAAGTATTCGTTTACAATAATTTTGGTTGTCATGGTTTCAAATGTCAAGTTGCGGTTTGTCGCTGGAAAACTCAGAGCAATGTTTTTTTGCTGTCATAATGACAAAATCAGAGCGGGATTTTTCATACATATGAATCAAATTGTCAGTACGATAATGAAGAGCATTTTCAAGGTTTATCGTCGAATAATTTTACGTAAAAGTTAGAATCAATTAAAAAAAAAAGTTTGATACTATTTAAAAAGAAATTACTATCGCTGATACTAATACATTCCCAGGGACGTCCCTGATTCAATACTAGGGATGTCCAAGGGACATCCGCTGGCCGCCAAAAAAGGCATCCAAGGGATGTCCTTCTGGTACGTCCCTAGGATGTACCAAGTTCGAAGGAAGGATATACGTAGGACGTCCCAAGGATATTCTAGGGACATCCCTTCGACAAAAAGAAAAAAATGTAGGTCGAGTAGGGATTGAACCCGGGACCTTCAGCTTATAATGCACGCACCTTACTCCATTAGCTATGCCTTATGAAGATTCATGTACTGAACAAATTTATGAACAGGACTAAACTACAGAAACCTGAATAAATACATTTTTGTTTAAAAATGAGGGGCATTATGCATTTACGATTTCTGTTTGCGAAAAATGGTCATTCCTCAAGAAGTTCTGATACTTCATTCTTTATATTCATTACAATTATTTTCCAGAAGAAAAACAGACATTTAAAAAAAATGTAACACGATAGTTTGATGAAATTCGATGACTGTGAATCGATATCAGATATTCCAGGGACACGAATAGGATAACCTAGGGATGTACCGGGCGGGATGCCAACTGGACAACCACTGCGGCACATCCCCTGGATGCCCCAATCATGTCCTTGTACCGCGGGACAAAGAAGGGACGTACCTAGGACATCCCTGTGTTGTTAGGGGAGTTTGAATTATAAAAATATGTTCCTCCTAGTATCTGATGGGCCATTTCCTCGCATTTCCTACTATTTTTTGTTTATAAAAGTCGAATAATAACTAACGGTGCTTGTTTGGCTTGGGGCGTTTTTGTCGGTCAATCTATATTTCGTTAATTTTTTCGATAATTTTTCTTCAAATTCTTGGAATAATTCGACTTTCAATTTAAATTCGCCAGATTCATACAGGAAAATTAAATATAGAGGAAGATTCAAGCTGGAATTATTATGTCCGTGTGAATTTTTTCTATATATTATACAATTTTTGAAATCTTTTTTGAAAACTGAATTCAAACATATATCACACATAGAGGGTTGTTTTGCAGCAAATACGTCACATCGAGCAGGATTCTCGTGTAGCAGTAGTGGATACATTCATGTTGAGTCAAACTATTCATTTTTGAGGAATCTATTGAAGCAGGTCGCATTTGTAGGCAGACATCAAATATACAGGGTGATTCACGTCTGATTCATGACGTCCTCGCGATAATTTTTTCAAATGGTACATTCTAAATATTATTCAATTGCTGAAATAGCCATGGGAAGCTGTATTCAAAGATATATCACACATAGAATTTGTATACAGTGCGTTCGTTGAATTCTGTGTTCTTTCGAAGTAACTAAAATTCCGTCAAAAATTTTAAAAATCATTTTTGAAAACAATGTTCGGTGACGTACAAAAACCTAAACTTTTGCCCGTTTGCTAGATTCCTCTTTCCATCTGATTTCCAATGAGTGGTCACATGCCATAGAGTTGCATTTGTTGAGTGTGGTTCCAGCTACCCCTGAAGAAATATATCCTTGATATTGCTTGCAAGAAGTGTGTAAATACATTGGATTGTTGACGTATGCAACGAATATGTGCTTGGTGTTGTCCAAGCTCATGAGAACTCAAAAGGCTTGTGTGACTGCGACAGTTAAAGAGTGTTGAAGAACAAATAATTTGGGAAGTGTGGATACAATATGAAAATAGTCATCGAACGATGAACGAATGTTATCAGGTAGAAACATAAAACATTCCATCCGAACCTAATCAAAAAAAGTGATTCCATTTTTTATATCTCACTGCGGTCAAAGTGACAACTGACATACATTCATTATTCTGAATGGGGATGTGAAATATTTAGTTTTCCGCATTCATCTCGGTAACTTGAGAGTTCAGGTTCATGAAATATGTGTGATGTAAACAGCCTAACTAATGTTGAATAATTCTGATGTCTAAAAATGGTGATATGAAGAATAATGTGGTCATATGCGACCGTAAGTACTACATGGGTCAAAAAAATCTAAATAAATGATTACCTATAACTAGTTCAGCAGTCGATAGCCTATTGAAATTTCAAATCGTAATCCAATTCCTGACACTTTATTACAGAACGGATTGAGTTCAGGATGTACGGTGATACGAACTTTCAACTTCAAAATTAGGTTATTTATCTGATGATCTTGAAATTCGTCACGGGCTCAAATTATTGTGACTCACCCTGTATACGCATGAAATTTTCCATCGGTTCATCTCATTCTGACCCTGAAAGCACCTTGTTTCTCTAAATATTCTTGTATAGATATAACATTTCGATAAGATGCATATCTACAGAGTGTAAGGAAATTCTAAATAGAATAAGGTTTTTTTTTTCAATCTAATTCACGTAGGTACAACTGAATTCCTGATAATTGATACCGCACGCAGGCAGTTCGAACTAACTGCCTCTCTATACACTTATCAAACACCGACAATAAGAATATAAAAAATATACGATCTCACATTGAGAAGCTATATTGAGAAGCTTACAAAGATTCTTGAGGTGAAATTCTATCGAGATCTCATTTAGAATAACATATTTCATGTTAAAATAGTTATTCTGATCTGATACTTCTTTTATCTTACATGCATTCACCAGCGCCATCGCATAGCATACCTGAAAAGCGGACAGAAAATCGATACTCCGTTCCCGATAGGGCACTGTATCTACGATGGATTACCATTCTGACGAAATACCGTGCTGATACAATACGGTTCTGATGGAATACGGTTTTGATTAAATACGGTTATGATGGATTAGCGTTCTGATAGAATACGATTATGATACATTGATATGTTGATGAAATACGGAAGCGATGAATTACGGTTCTTATGAAACACAGTTCTGATGATTTACAGTTCTGTTAAAATACGGTTATGATGTTTTACAGTACCGATACTATACACTGCTGACAAAATAATATTCCGACGGATTACAGTTCTGATAATTCACCATCATGACGATTTACCAATATGATATATCACCATTGCGACAGAATACGATTCTGACAAATTACTGAAGCGACGAAATACGGTTCTGATGACTTGCCTTTTTTATTTAATACGGTTTTGTTGATTCACCGTGCTGACAGAATACGATTCTGATGAAATACCATTCTGATGGAATACGGTTATGATAAATTACCATTTCTATAAAGTACGGCATGATTTTTTACGTTCTTATGAAGTACATTTCTTCATTTTACAACATGATAGATTACATTATGATGTTTTGCATGCCGATGAATTACTGCTTCGTTAAATTACGGTTCTGTTGAATTACCATTTTGATCGAATATATTTTGATATAATACGGTGTTGATAGAATACGTTCTGACGAATTATATGCAGCCATAAATTCCAGAAAATGAGGAAAATAATTCTGTTGAACACCAAAAATACCATTTCATTTCGGAAAATCACCTTGGAAAATCCCTCTGAAATGAACCAGCTACATTGCCTTGATCACACTTGCAAACACAATGGTGATTCGTTTGTTCACTCTGGAAAGGTACAACAACATTGGACAATTTCTTCAAATTCTAGGCTACTTGGATCAGATCTCCTTCTCCTTCTCCTTCTCCTTCTCCTTCTCCTTCTCCTTCTCCTTCTCCTTCTCCTTCTCCTTCTCCTTCTCCTTCTCCTTCTCCTTCTCCTTCTCCTTCTCCTTCTCCTTCTCCTTCTCCTTCTCCTTCTCCTTCTCCTTCTCCTTCTCCTTCTCCTTCTCCTTCTCCTTCTCCTTCTCCTTCTCCTTCTCCTTCTCCTTCTCCTTCTCCTTCTCCTTCTCCTTCTCCTTCTCCTTCTCCTTCTCCTTCTCCTTCTCCTTCTCCTTCTCCTTCTCCTTCTCCTTCTCCTTCTCCTTCTCCTTCTCCTTCTCCTTCTCCTTCTCCTTCTCCTTCTCCTTCTCCTTCTCCTTCTCCTTCTCCTTCTCCTTCTCCTTCTCCTTCTCCTTCTCCTTCCTCTCCTTCTCCTTCTCCTTCTCCTTCTCCTTCTCCTTCTCCTTCTCCTTCTCCTTCTCCTTCTCCTTCTCCTTCTCCTTCTCCTTCTCCTTCTCCTTCTCCTTCTCCTTCTCCTTCTCCTTCTCCTTCTCCTTCTCCTTCTCCTTCTCCTTCTCCTTCTCCTTCTCCTTCTCCTTCTCCTTCTCCTTCTCCTTCTCCTTCTCCTTCTCCTTCTCCTTCTCCTTCTCCTTCTCCTTCTCCTTCGCCTTCTCCTTCGCCTTCGCCTTCTCCTTCGCCTTCTCCTTCTCCTTCTCCTTCTCCTTCTCCTTCCTTCTCCTTCTCCTTCTCCTTCTCCTTCTCCTTCTCCTTCTCCTTCTCCTTCTCCCTTCTCCTCTCCTTCTCTTTCTCCTTCTCCTTCTCCTTCTCCTTCTCCTTCTCTCCTTCTCCTTCTCCTTCTCCTTCTCCTTCTCCTTCTCCTTCTCCTTCTCCTTCTCCTTCTCCTTCTCCTTCTCCTTCTCCTTCTCCTTCTCCTTCTCCTTCTCCTTCTCCTTCTCCTTCTCCTTCTCCTTCTCCTTCTCCTTCTCCTTCTCCTTCTCCTTCTCCTTCTCCTTCTCCTTCTCCTTCTCCTTCTCCTTCTCCTTCTCCTTCTCCTTCTCCTTCTCCTTCTCCTTCTCCTTCTCCTTCTCCTTCTCCTTCTCTTCTCCTTCTCCTTCTCCTTCTCCTTCTCCTTCTCCTTCTCCTTCTCCTTCTCCTTCTCCTTCTCCTTCTCCTTCTCCTTCTCCTTCTCCTTCTCCTTCTCCTTCTCCTTCTCCTTCTCCTTCTCCTTCTCCTTCTCCTTCTCCTTCTCCTTCTCCTTCTCCTTCTCCTTCTCCTTCTCCTTCTCCTTCTCCTTCTCCTTCTCCTTCTCCTTCTCCTTCTCCTTCTCTTCTCCTTCTCCTTCTCTCCTTCTCCTTCCTCCTTCTCCTTCTCCTTCTCCTTCTCCTTCTCCTTCTCCTTCTCCTTCACCTTCTCCTTCTCCTTCTCCTTCTCCTTCTCCTTCTCCTTCTCCTTCTCCTTCTCCTTCTCCTTCTCCTTCTCTTCTCCTTCTCCTTCTCCTTCTCCTTCTCCTTCTCCTTCTCCTTCTCCTTCTCCTTCCTTCTCCTTCTCCTTCTCCTTCTCCTTCTCTTCCTTCTCCTTCTCCTTCTCCTTCTCCTTCTCCTTCTCCTTCTCCTTCTCCTTCTCCTTCTCCTCTCTTCTCCTTCTCTCCTTCTCCTTCTCCTTCTCCTTCTCCTTCTCCTTCTCCTTCTCCTTCTCCTTCTCTTCTCCTCTCTTCTCCTTCTCCTTCTCCTTCTCCTTCTCTCCTTCTCCTTCTCCTTCTCCTTCTCCTTCTCCTTCTCCTTCTCCTTCTCCTTCTCCTTCTCCTTCTCCTTCTCCTTCTCCTTCTCCTTCTCCTCTCCTTCTCCTTCTCCTTCTCCTTCTCCTTCTCCTTCTCCTTCTCCTTCTCCTTCTCCTTCTCCTTCTCCTTCCTCCTTCTCCTTCTCCTTCTCCTTCTCCTTCTCCTTCTCCTTCCTTCTCCTTCTCCTTCTCCTTCTCCTTCTCCTTCTCCTTCTCCTTCTCCTTCTCCTTCTCCTTCTCCTTCTCCTTCTCCTTCTCCTTCTCCCTTCTCCTTCTCCTTCTCCTTCTCCTTCTCCTTCTCCTTCTCCTTCTCCTTCTCCTTCTCCTTCTCCTTCTCCTTCTCCTTCTCCTTCTCCTTCTCCTTCTCCTTCTCCTTCTCCTTCTCCTTCTCCTTCTCCTTCTCCTTCTCCTTCTCCTTCTCCTTCTCCTTCTCCTTCTCCTTCTCCTTCTCCTTCTCCTCTCTCCTTCTCCTTCTCCTTCTCCTTCTCCTTCTCCTTCTCCTTCTCCTTCTCCTTCTCCTCTCCTTCTCCTCTCCTTCTCCTTCTCCTTCTCCTTCTCCTTCTCCTTCTCCTTCTCCTTCTCCTTCTCCTTCTCCTTCTCCTTCTCCTTCTCCTTCTCCTTCTCCTTCTCCTTCTCTTCTCCTTCTCCTTCTCCTTCTCCTTCTCCTTCTCCTTCTCCTTCTCCTTCTCCTTCTCCTTCTCCTTCTCCTTCTCCTTCTCCTTCTCCTTCTCCTTCTCCTTCTCCTTCTCCTTCTCCTTCCCTTCTCCTTCTCTCTCCTTCTCCTTCTCCTTCTCCTTCTCCTTCTCCTTCTCCTTCTCCTTCTCCTTCTCCTTCTCCTTCTCCTTCTCCTTCTCCTTCTCCTTCTCCTTCTCCTTCTCCTTCTCCTTCTCTTCTCCTTCTCCTTCTCCTTCTCCTTCTCTTCTCCTTCTCCTTCTCCTTCTCCTTCTCCTTCTCCTTCTCCTTCTCCTTCTCCTTCTCCTTCTCCTTCTCCTTCTCCTCTCCTTCTCCTTCTCCTTCTCCTTCTCCTTCTCCTTCTCCTTCTCCTTCTCCTTCTCCTTCTCCTTCTCCTTCTCCTCTCCTTCTCCTTCTCCTTCTCCTTCTCCTTCTCCTTCTCCTTCTCCTTCTCCTTCTCCTTCTCCTTCTCCTTCTCCTTCTCCTTCTCCTTCTCCTTCTCCTTCTCCTTCTCCTTCTCTTCTCCTTCTCCTTCTCCTTCTCCTTCTCCTTCTCCTTCTCCTTCTCCTTCTCCTTCTCCTTCTCCTTCTCCTTCTCCTTCTCCTTCTCCTTCTCCTTCTCCTTCTCCTTCTCCTTCTCCTTCTCCTTCTCCTTCTCCTTCTCCTTCTCCTTCTCCTTCTCCTTCTCCTTCTCCTTCTCCTTCTCCTTCTCCTTCTCCTTCTCCTTCTCCTTCTCCTTCTCCTTCTCCTTCTCCTTCTCCTTCTCCTTCTCCTTCTCCTTCTCCTTCTCCTTCTCCTTCTCCTTCTCCTTCTCCTTCTCCTTCTCCTTCTCCTTCTCCTTCTCCTTCTCCTTCTCCTTCTCCTTCTCCTTCTCCTTCTCCTTCTCCTTCTCCTTCTCCTTCTCCTTCTCCTTCTCCTTCTCCTTCTCCTTCTCCTTCTCCTTCTCCTTCTCCTTCTCCTCTCTCCTTCTCCTTCTCCTTCTCCTTCTCCTTCTCCTTCTCCTTCTCCTTCTCCTTCTCCTTCCCTTCTCCTTCTCCTTCTCCTTCTCCTCTCCTTCTCCTTCTCCTTCCCTTCTCCTTCTCCTTCTCCTTCTCCTTCTCCTTCTCCTTCTCCTTCTCCTTCTCCTTCTCCTTCTCCTTCTCTTCTCTTCTCCTTCTCCTTCTCCTTCTCTTCTCCTTCTCCTTCTCCTTCTCCTTCTCCTTCTCCTTCTCTTCTCCTTCTCCTTCTCCTTCTCCTTCTCCTTCTCCTTCTCCTTCTCCTTCTCCTTCTCCTTCTCCTTCTCCTTCTCCTTCTCTTCTCCTTCCCTTCTCCTTCTCCTTCTCCTTCTCCTTCTCCTTCTCCTTCTCCTTCTCCTTCTCCTTCTCCTTCTCCTTCTCCTTCTCCTTCTCCTTCTCCTTCTCCTCCTCCTTCTCCTTCTCCTTCTCCTTCTCCTTCTCCTTCTCCTTCTCCTTCTCCTTCTCCTTCTCCTTCTCCTTCTCCTTCTCCTTCTCCTTCTCCTTCTCCTTCTCCTTCTCCTTCTCCTTCTCCTTCTCCTTCTCCTTCTCCTTCTCCTTCTCCTTCTCCTTCTCCTTCTCCTTCTCCTTCTCTTCTCCTTCTCCTTCTCCTTCTCCTTCTCCTTCTCCTTCTCCTTCTCCTTCTCCTTCTCCTTCTCCTTCTCCTTCTCCTTCTCCTTCTCCTTCTCCTTCTCCTTCTCCTCCTTCTCCTTCTCCTTCTCCTTCTCCTTCTCCTTCTCCTTCTCCTTCTCCTTCTCTTCTCCTTCTCCTCTCTTCTCCTTCTCCTTCTCCTTCTCCTTCTCCTTCTCTTCTTCTCCTTCTCCTTCTCCTTCTCCTTCTCCTTCTCCTTCTCCTTCTCCTTCTCCTTCTCCTTCTCCTTCTCCTTCTCCTTCTCCTTCTCCTTCTCCTGTTCTCCTTCTCCTTCTCCTTCTCCTTCTCCTTCCTTCTCCTTCTCCTTCTCCTTCTCCTTCTCCTTCTCCTTCTCCTTCTCCTTCTCCTTCTTCTCCTTCTCCTTCTCCTTCTCCTTCTCCTTCTCTCTCTCCTTCTCCTTCTCCTTCTCTTCTCCTTCTCCTTCTCCTTCTCCTTCTCCTTCTCCTTCTCCTTCTCCTTCTCTTCTCCTTCTCCTTCTCCTTCTCCTTCTCTTCTCCTTCTCCTTCTCCTTCTCCTTCTCCTCTCCTTCTCCTTCTCCTTCTCCTTCTCCTTCTCCTTCTCCTTCTCCTTCTCCTTCTCCTTCTCCTTCTCCTTCTCTTCTCCTTCTCCTTCTCCTTCTCCTTCTCCTTCTCCTTCTCCTTCTCCTTCTCCTTCTCCTTCTCCTTCTCCTTCTCCTTCTCCTTCTCCTTCTCCTTCTCCTTCTCCTTCTCCTTCTCCTTCTCCTTCTCCTTCTTCTCCTTCTCCTTCTCCTTCTCCTTCTCCTTCTCCTTCTCCTTCTCCTTCTCCTTCTCCTTCTCCTTCTCCTTCTCCTTCTCCTTCTCCTTCTCCTTCTCCTTCTCCTTCTCCTTCTCCTTCTCCTTCTCCTTCTCCTTCTCCTTCTCCTTCTCCTTCTCCTTCTCCTTCTCCTTCTCCTTCTCCTTCTCCTTCTCCTTCTCCTTCTCCTTCTCCTTCTCCTTCTCCTTCTCCTTCTCCTTCTCCTTCTCCTTCTCCTTCTCCTTCTCCTTCTCCTTCTCCTTCTCCTTCTCCTTCTCCTTCTCCTTCTCCTTCTCCTTCTCCTTCTCCTTCTCCTTCTCCTTCTCCTTCTCCTTCTCCTTCTCCTTCTCCTTCTCCTTCTCCTTCTCCTTCTCCTTCTCCTTCTCCTTCTCCTTCTCCTTCTCCTTCTCCTTCTCCTTCTCCTTCTCCTTCTCCTTCTCCTTCTCCTTCTCCTTCTCCTTCTCCTTCTCCTTCTCCTTCTCCTTCTCCTTCTCCTTCTCCTTCTCCTTCTCCTTCTCCTTCTCCTTCTCCTTCTCCTTCTCCTTCTCCTTCTCCTTCTCCTTCTCCTTCTCCTTCTCCTTCTCCTTCTCCTTCTCCTTCTCCTTCTCCTTCTCCTTCTCCTTCTCCTTCTCCTTCTCCTTCTCCTTCTCCTGTTCCTGTTCCTGTTCCTGTTCCTGTTCCTGCTGTTTCGATGTGGTTGATACAGCATGATCTCTGCCAGCATTTTACCACATGCTAGCCTTGCCGTTTCGGTAGGGGTTAGATTTGCCTCGATTTCCCAGGAACTTTCGAAGAATTGATGGACTCCCACCTCTCATCCCCAAATTCTTCTTCTTAGGCGAAGGTTTTCGGCAATCGATTTCAGGCTTATCCAACGATGACGGCGTCAGTGATGGTGAAGACGAAGGTGAAGGAGTCTTCCTGCCCAAAAAGAGTTTCTTTTCTTTCCGCATCAAGACACCACCATTTTCGACGTCGCCATCATTGGGATCTCGGACCTTGACGCCAACCTCCAACCGTGATGATGCCTCAAATTCTTTTCGGCTCATCTTTCGAAGGCCTTTTGAATAATCCAGTTGCGGGACCAGCACTTGTAGATGGGGTAGGGCCGGATGGTGATCCTTCAAGTAGGGGCATATCTAATAATGTTGCTGACACGCCTGCCCAAGCCTCATCGGTTGCCAGCAATTCACTATTGAAGCTGATATCCAGGTCTCCTTGATCCACATTCAAATTGCTGATAGACCCATCAATGCCTGAAATACAAATTATGAAATGTATGAAATGAGCTACCATCAAGTTATCAAGGAAACTCACTCAGATTAGGGAGAGATCCAATGTCTTCTTCTTCTGCTGCGAAAGCTGTGGTTAAATCGGTGCTAGGCATCTGAAAAAAAAAAACATTTCAGTATATGTACAGCAAGAGCACGGGACCAATTTGGACAGTTTTCCCATGTTAATTCCCATAAGAAAATTTAAGGTCAAAAATAGCAAAAATGGCTCTTTTTTCATATACAGCCAGAGCATGAAGGCTCAATTCCGTTTCCCCATTTCAATCTCCATAAGAAAATCTAAGGTCGAAAAAATAACAAAAATGGCTCTTTTTTCAAGGTCACCGCAGTTGACCATGTTGGTAGGAGTACAGAACGGGTGAACATTTATAGGGAGGAAAGACAGGTTGGAAAAATAATGAGTACTGATACATGAGGATATTTATCATTCGTTAGTGTAAATATATATATAAACAAAATAATTCTAGAGATATCACCATCAATTTATGAGCCATATTCCACAACATCATCATCGATTGAATAGTGTCCCCATGGTAACGTTTCATCAGTTCCTGGAATAATATATCTCTTATCATCATTCGAACTGAGAGCAATCTTCTTTTGTATGATAAAATAAACTTGATGTTTATCTGATTTGATCAAATTCTGAGTGACAGTTTTTTCTTTCCAATTATCCAAACACTCAACATAATCAGTGAAGGTTATTGATGTCTTCACAACAGACGACTTCACACCCTTAGCCTTTTTCGTTATACCAAAATCCCTCAAAATATCATCAATTTCAAAATCATCATATCCTTCATGCATCAGTTCTTCTCGTTTACTCATAATGTCATCAATCGTAGTTAGAATTCTTGTTGAGTAGAGTTTCGATCTCAGACCAACGTAGTCGATCATCGGTACTCCGTTTTGCTCATCTTTTAACATTCCCAGCACTTTCCTATTGACTTGAGGAATATTATAAATGTTATTCGATTTATAGTCGGAGGTATCGAAGCGCTGATGACAGTCCTTCTTCATAACCTCATATGGATCATGACCAACAATCTCATAAATCAAGCTGTCAGTATCAGTATAGAGAACTGAGCAATCACGAAATGTGTTGGACATATAAACGTAGTGAAAGTCATATAATGTTGTCTTAGCTAAATCTAAAATAGCTTGACCAACATAAATGGGTTTGTTAAGATAGATTTCCAGTTTTTTCATTTCTATAGCAATCAAATTTTCATTGAAGACTATACAATTCTTGAACTCGGGTTTTGAAATGTACGCCTCAGCACCATATCTTCCCACCCACTCTGTCAAAAGTCTGACATTAACACTCTTCCTAATGTTTTCCATTGTCTTATCAAAAACAGCGTTGTTCATGAGCTTGAACAGATTCTTCTCAAACACATTTTTTGCTTGTTTTCGGAGTTCAGTGTTCAGGTCTATGTATGATCTTAACCACGTAGCTTGCTGGAACTTGAGAACTCGATGTATCTGTTTCAGCACTAAACCATGCTTCAACGCCTGTTTCAGGGCTCGGTAGTGAATGACATACTTCTCCTTGTAGCGTAGGGTTGCCATCAATTTGGTGTGTTCTCATACAGATTTGGGAGGCCATCCAGTCTTAGGATTGATGTGTTGAGGACAAAATGGAATATCTTTATTTACATCGTGGAGGTGTTGTGGATAATACAAATCGACTTCTAAAATATATCCTTCTTCTGCATCATCGGGAATAGCCGTGACGTCGATATTGGTGTCAGTCCATTCAAAACCTCCATATGGTAAAGCTTGAGACATAGCCCATCCGTATTGGTTATTGACGTCATAGTACATCAAGAAGGAATCGGCTTTCGAAGGATCATAATCAGGAATATATTTATTGTTTGCATGAGCTCTTCTTTTTGAACAAACTTGACTGAGACCTCCTCGGATGCCTTGCTCAACAAACAAAAACATGTCAGGGTCAGTGATAAGTTCCAACTCCTGATTCGTATATTTCAACATGGCATCCCAAGTGAATCCTGGCAGGGTGTAATAGTGTGCGGGGTCAAGATTGTGAGTTCTGAGGCAGCTGGTACGAAACTGTTCAAATACGTCTGCGAGAAGGAGAATATCAGTCATCATGTATAGATCCACGTACTGACCCAAGTCTCGACAATTGAACTCATCCCACACAAGATTTGCACGAAGATAGAGTCTGCGAGGGAAGCCTTATCGTCTAATTTATTATAAAAAGCATCAATTGGAGGCAGCCGGGTTTCGCTGAAACGCTCAAACGAGTCGAAGTAATCATATGGCATCACACCTTTCTTAGTTAGAAGATAAAGTTGATCTTCGGCGACGCTACAGAATTGAGACCTTAGATTGGGGAATTCGGTTAAATAAGATGCTAACTTGTCCAGAGAGGAATTCATAAAACGGAAGCTATCGATGAATCTGAACTGAACACAAGTTCCGTCAACATGTTTAGTGAAGGAAATGTACTTCTACTTCGTTATGGGCAGTAAGTCGATAGTTCCTTTCATTTTAGTGGCAATGTCAGCTATCACAAAATTTGCATCGTAACCACTCAAATTATGGAATACAACAGGCACCACAGGACTGTCCTTATAATTTATATTACAAGAATCGTGAGCAGCTCCTCTATAATTTTTTTCTGGAACTAGGTGATTATGGTCCCTTACTCTCACATCATCAAGTCCAAATTTCTGCTCACAAATGTGACAATGTGTGGCATTTCGAAAATCTGCTTCTTGTTCTGGAGTCATATGAATATCATTAGGACACCAGAATACGGTAGTTATATCTTCTGCCAACTGCTTCATCTCATAGGCGAACCAATCCATGCAGTCTTCTCCTCGATAGGAAAGATAAAAGGATAAAGAATTGTCATAAGAACACTTGAGGTAATATCCAACAGAAGCAGGAATATGATGCTGGGGCTTCTGGGGGTCTCCTGTTCGCTCTAAAACAGATTCGAGATCAGCGTAAACAATGAAAGCCACTTTCTCATTATTTTTGTGGTTTTTGAATTTTAAAATATTTGTTCCCTCTTTAGGCATTTTGATAGCACTTTCATTCATTTTTATACACATTTCAATGTGATTATCTAGTTTAGCTTGAGACCTAAAGTAGTGCAAGCAGCGGTCGCAAAAATATTTACGTCCATTTTCTTTGCTCAGTTGAGTTGAAAGGAGCCTAGACATGTCTTTAATCCAAACGTAATGGTGTCTACTTGGAGCGGTGTTCTCATTTCCTGTTTTATTGGAATGATCATGAATCAGTAGCAGGTTGACGTGCTTTTCTCTTTTATCTCTGGTAAGGTAGGTCGGTAGAGTAATCAGCTCCTTTTTATTTTGCTTCAGTATATAAACATTGATTGACATTTCATTCTGCCGCTCGAACAGGGGTATTTGATTGACTGTCATCGGGAACTGAATACCTTTCAGATTAAGAATGGTAGATGGGTGAGGATAGGAAGAAGTTCTGTCGTTATGTACTTCGACTGGATACAAAGCTGAGATGACTGCCCAAGAAAAACATGCATTATCATCATTTTTAACGTTGATGCAAGCTTGTTTTTGCTTGATTTGCGGGGGTAACTCAATGTATGAGGATCCAAGTTGGAGAGTGAACTTGTTTATGTTCACACCTAGATTGATGATGCTCTTCAATGCCCATCCGCTGTCACGCTCCTGGAACTCCTCTAACTCCTTTATAATAGGATCAATCACTTTCTCATTGAACCACTTGTTGATGTCTGTATTCCTATAGATGGGTGAGTTAGGAGTAGTGAGGTATTTGTAATCAGTCTGTATAAGATCTCCTTTAGTGATCTCAAATTCTCCGCAAAACACAGCGTTAACTTTAACTGCTTCATCTTTTTTAAGTGCATTCTGAATACGAATCCGGAAAAGAGCTTTACAATCAGCCATGAATGCTTCAGGGTCCTTATGTTTCAAATTTGAGGTAACTCCAGTTCTGATGCGTGACTGAAACGCAGATTCTGAATCATTCCAACGGACTCTATCCCGTGCAGTTTCTTTTCTGGAAGATAACCCAGCTCCCCTCTTCTGAATTGCTTTGAACTGGTTTCGGAAGGTTTTCATATTTCTAAGGCAAGCCTCTAGATGCTGCTTCTCGCCCAAGTTTTTTGAGTACCGCAAGGCATTATTTAGTCGCTTTATTCCCTTCTGACATTCTTGAAGTCCATCTTTCACGCGATTTCCATCATAGGAAGATGTTTGGAGACCAAGAAGAGCAGCAATGTGACGTATCAAATCGATAAACAGACCAGTCTTCACCATTTTAAGGTTCGTCTTCACAGTACAAATATCTGCAAGGGAATTGAAAAATTGCAGAGTTTGCAGTATAAATACACTTGAGGTCGGACGGAAGACTGAACGCTATCATGAAATGTTGCGAAAGCCCCTCTTGAAATCGAAATTTTTGTCTGTTTCACACCGAATGACTTCACACCCACAAATTAATTATATCTTAATTCAACCCCAGAGAAATAAGGTATTGCGGAATGAAACAAAAATTCAGAGCTGTATAAAGGACCCATAGAATTTGGAGGCGCGATACACAACTACGGTAGATTTCTCGAAGGAAATACGGTTCTTTGATAGCCTTCAGGCAACATTTTCCCCTGAACATGTTATATGAAACAAACGAACAACACTATTTATACCTGACTTTACAATAGTGACAACCTCCTTTGCAGAGAGGGATTATTGTCACCAAAGCCGGTACACTCCCCTCGCAAGAGTACCTGACGTGTTTTCGTGCGGGAAAAGTTTACCGTTTCGTTATACTGTCGTACAATTTATTCCTGAGAATGGTCCATGTACATCTCACTACCCGAAATACCATGATGTACTATACCAGCTTGAATTACGAATTTATTTATAGCTTTACACTTCCTAAGGAACCGAAGGATACCAATATGTCCAAAATATCCACATTCATTCATGATTTCGTTAATAATTTCCACTATCCACACACGCAGTTTGAAATTACATCAATTTCGAATTTGATTGTCCTGACAAATAATCACCCCTCACAGCGCCAGTTACCATAAAAAATGTATATCCAATACAAAAAACATTATTATGATAGGACGCGAAATAATTCAATTTATTGAAAAAAATGATTCACAAGTGTATATTTTTCGTACAAAGTCCGAAAGAAATCGAAATCGCCCCAATACCAAAAAATCTAGATCCAAAAATATCCTTACAACACTGGCCATCTTAGGCTTAGTTCATTGAAAAAAAATGAGCGACAAGAGTATGTTTTCATGTGGAATTCGATAGGCAGCAAAACGACAAACAAAAAAAGTACACCTACATTATTGCTCAAGATTACCTCATTACTAAAAAAAAAAAAGAAATTGAAACGTATTATTATGCTGAAATTTTTTTGAGTATGACCACATCACAAAAAACAAAACAAATTAGTACGACGTCATGACGCAATATAATTTTAAGTTCTTAAAAAAAAAAGGTGAATGACAAGTGACTGTTTTTCGCACGGAATTCGATGGAAATCAAGACGACCAATAAAAAAGTCCCCTTACATCACTACTCAAAATCAATCAATCAATCAATCAATCAATCAATTTATTTGTTTCTAAAAAACTACAGTTTCAATAACAAAGAGTTTGATTACATATATATATATATATCTATATACATAAACTATACCAAATGTTGATATCTAATTACTACAGAGAAAAGAAAAAAAAAATGAAAACAGAATACAATAAATCATTGAGTAATCTTTATGCAGAAAACAAGTTCATAAGTAAATGAAATGATTTCATTCGTTCACAATAAATGACCTCAATTTCAAAATGTTCCATAAGTGCTGAAATATTGATTTTGAAGTAGGAGGGGTTATATTGTTGAGCGCATCTACGAAAAGTTCAGGGCTGGTGAAAAAATCATGGTTTGTTGGTCTCATTGAAGAATAAATTGGGCATTCAAATAACATATGGAGGATTGTTTCGGGGCAGGCGTACTACTCAAAATGGCTTCTTTACTAAAAAAAAAAATGGAAAAGTATCATTTTTCATGAAATTTTTCTAAGTCCCGATATATTCATATTTCCCCAAATATCTCGAGAACGGCACAAGATATCGAAAATCTCAATCAAAAAATACTCCAACACTCCTGTCGACTTTCGCAAGGGCCTACCACATGGAGAAAGTCCGAAAACCGTATCACGAAAAACAAAACAAAAAATGTGTACGTCATGACTCGAAATAATAAGTTCATTGAAAAAACAAAAAAAAAATGAAAGACAAGTGTATGTTTTTTGCCTGAAATTCGGAAGAAATCAAGACGACTAACAAAAAAGTCTCTATACATTGCTACTCAAAATGGCTTCTTCACTAGAAGAAAAAAAAAATGGAAAAGTATCATTTTTCATGAAATTCTTGTAAGTCCCGATATATTCATATTTCCCCAAATATCTCGAGAACGACACAAAATATCGAAAATCTAAATCGAAAAATACCCCAACACCCATGTCGACTTTCGCAAGGGCCTACCACTTGGAGAAAGTCCGAACACCGTATCACGAAAAACAAAAAAATTAGTACGACGCCATGACGCGAAATAATTCTAAGTTCATCAAAAAAAAAAAAAGAATGACAAGTGTATGTTTTTCGCCCGAAATTCGATAGAAATCAAGACGACTAACAAAAAAGTCTCTATACATTGCTACTCAAAATGGCTTCTTCACTAGAAAAAAAAAAATTGGAGAAGTATCATTTTTCATGAAATTTTTTTCAAGTCCCGATATTTATATTTTCCCAAATATCTCGAGAACGGCACAAGATATCGAAAATCTAAATCGAAAAATACCCCAACACCCCTGTCGACTTTTGCAAGGACCTACCACTTGGAGAAAGTCCGAACACCGTATCACGAAAAACAAAAAAATTAGTGCGACGCCATGATTTTTCATGAAAAACAAAAAAATTAGTACGACGCCATGACGCGAAATAATTCTAAGTTCATCAAAAAAAAAAAAAATGAATGACAAGTGTATGTTTTTCGCCCGAAATTCGATAGAAATCAAGACGACTAACAAAAAAGTCTCTATACATTGCTACTCAAAATGGCTTCTTCACTAGAAAAAAAAAATTGGAGAAGTATCATTTTTCATGAAATTTTTTTCAAGTCCCGATATTTATATTTTCCCAAATATCTCGAGAACGGCACAAGATATCGAAAATCTAAATCGAAAAATACCCCAACACCCCTGTCGACTTTTGCAAGGACCTACCACTTGGAGAAAGTCCGAACACCGTATCACGAAAAACAAAAAAATTAGTGCGACGCCATGATTTTTCATGAAATTTTTCTAAGTCCCGATATATTCATATCTCCCCAAATATCTCGAGAACGGCACAAAATATCGAAAATCTAAATCGAAAAATACCCCAACACCCCTGTTGACTTTTGCAAGGGCCTACCACTTGGAGATAGTCCGAACACCGTATCACGAAAAACAAAAAAATTAGTACGACGCCATGACGCGAAATAATTTTAAGTTCATCGAAAAAAAAAGTGAATGACAAGTGTATGTTTTTCGCATGAAATTCGATAGAAATCGAGACGACCAACAAAAAAGTCTCTATACATTGCTACTCAAAATGCCTTCTTCACTAGAAAAAAAAAAATGGGAAAGTAGCATTTTTCATGAAATTTTTTTTAAGTCCCGATATATTCATATTTCCCCAAGTATCTCGAGAACGGTACAAAATATCGAAAATCTAAATCGAAAAATACCCCAACACCCCTGTGTAATTTTAAGTTCATTGAAAAAAAAAAAAAAATGAATGACAAGTGTACGTTTTTTGCCCGAAATTCGAAAGAAATCAAGACGACCAACAAAAAAGTCTCTATACATTGCTACTCAAAATGCCTTCTTCACTAGAAAAAAAAATTTGGAAAAGTATCATTTTTCATGAAATTTTTTTAAGTCCCGATATATTCATATTTCCCCAAATATCTCGAGAACGGCACAAAATATCGAAAATCTAAATCGAAAAATGCCTCAACAACCCCGTCGACTTCTGCAAGGACCTACCACTTGGAGAAAGTCCGAACACCGTATCACGAAAAACAAAAAAATTAGTGCGACGCCATGATTTTTCATGAAATTTTTCTAAGTCCCAATATATTCATATTTCCCCAAATATCGCGAGAACGGCACAAAATATCGAAAATCTAAATCGAAAAATACCCCAACACCCCTGTCGACTTTTGCAAGGACCTACCACTCGGAGAAAGTCCGAACACCGTATCACGAAAAACAAAAAAATTAGTGCGACGCCATGATTTTTCATGAAATTTTTCTAAGTCCCGATATATTCATATTTCCCTAAATATCGCGAGACCGGCACAAAATATCGAAAATCTAAATCGAAAAATACCCCAACTCCCCTGTCGACTTTTGCAAGGACCTACCACTCGGAGAAAGTCCGAACACCGTATCACGAAAAACAAAAAAATTAGTGCGACGCCATGATTTTTCATGAAATTTTTCTAAGTCCCGATATATTCATATTTTCCCAAATATCTCGAGAACGGCACAAAATATCGAAAATCTAAATCGAAAAATACCCCAACACACCTGTCGACTTTTGCAAGGGCCTACCACTTGGAGAAAGTCCGAACACCGTATCACGAAAAACAAAAAAATTAGTACGACGCCATGACGCGAAATAATTCAAGTTCATCAAAAAAAAAAAAAATGAATGACAAGTGTACGTTTTTTGCCCGAAATTCGAAAGAAATCAAGACGACTAACAAAAAAGTCTCTATACATTGCTACTCAAAATGGCTTCTTCACTAGAAAAAAAAAATTTGGAAAAGTATAATTTCTCATGAAATTTTTGTAAGTCCCGATATATTCATATTTCCCCAAATATCTCGAGAACGGCACAAAATATCGTTTTACCTTTTACCTATTGGGAATCATGAGTTGAAGTTATTGGGCCTTTTGTGTGTTGTTGAATCGTGGGTACTCATCGTTCAGTCTGCGGTTCGTCTAGAGTGGTGTGGCAGATATTTAAGAAATGGAAATACCATGTGGAATATCAGTATGGTGATGTTAGTGGTGCTGTGCAGGGCTCCCAAATAGAACCTCCAACTAATAAGGTAATTATTTTTTTTTTGTTCTATATCAATGATGTTTTGAAGATATATGCTCGCAGGAGGAGAGAAGGTGACCGGGTTTTAAAAATAGAATCGTTTTCGATGGTATGCTCGAAGGCGGCAGCTCTGAATGATAGGGTATATATGTATATCAAGGAACATTGAAGATCACAAGACATATTGAAATTTTTTTTGTTTATCCTGATACGGTGTTCGGACTTTCTCCAAGTGGTAGGCCCTTGCAAAAGTCGACAGGGGTGTTGGGGTATTTTTCGATTTAGATTTTCGATATTTTGTGCCGTTCTCGAGATATTTGGAAAAATATGAATATATCGGGACTTACAAAAATTTCATGAAAAATCATGGCGTCGCACTGATTTTTTTGTTTTTCGTGATACGGTGTTCGGACTTTCTCCAAGTGGTAGGCCCTTGCGAAAGTCGACAGGGGTGTTGGGGTATTTTTCGATTTAGATTTTCGATATTTTGTGCCGTTCTCGAGATATTTGGGGAAATATGAATATATCGGGACTTGAAAAAATTTCATAAAAAATTATACTTTTCCAAATTTTTTTTTTTCTAGTGAAGAAGCCATTTTGAGTAGCAATGTATAGAGACTTTTTTGTTAGTCGTCTTGATTTCTTTCGAATTTCGGGCAAAAAACGTACACTTGTCATTCATTTTTTTTTTCAATGAACTTTAAATTATTTCGCGTCATGGCGTCGTACTAATTTTTTTGTTTTTCGTGATACGGTGTTCGGACTTTCTCCAAGTGGTAGGCCCTTGCAAAAGTCGACAGGGGTGTTGGAATACTTTTCGATTTAGATTTTCGATATTTTGTGCCGTTCTCGAGATATTTGGAAAAATATGAATATATCGGGACTTACAAAAATTTCATGAAAAATCATGGCGTCGCACTGATTTTTTTGTTTTTCGTGATACGGTGTTCGGACTTTCTCCAAGTGGTAGGCCCTTGCGAAAGTCGACAGGGGTGTTGGGGTATTTTTCGATTTAGATTTTCGATATTTTGTGCCGTTCTCGAGATATTTGGGGAAATATGAATATATCGGGACTTGAAAAAATTTCATGAAAAATTATACTTTTCCAAATTTTTTTTTTTCTAGTGAAGAAGCCATTTTGAGTAGCAATGTATAGAGACTTTTTTGTTAGTCGTCTTGATTTCTTTCGAATTTCGGGCAAAAAACGTACACTTGTCATTCATTTTTTTTTTCAATGAACTTTAAATTATTTCGCGTCATGGCGTCGTACTAATTTTTTTGTTTTTCGTGATACGGTGTTCGGACTTTCTCCAAGTGGTAGGCCCTTGCAAAAGTCGACAGGGGTGTTGGAATACTTTTCGATTTAGATTTTCGATATTTTGTGCCGTTCTCGAGATATTTGGGGAAATATGAATATATCGGGACTTGGAAAAATTTCATGAAAAATGATACTTTTCCAATTTTTTTTTTTTCTAGTGAAGAAGGCATTTTGAGTAGCAATGTATAGAGACTTTTTTGTTGGTCGTCTCGATTTCTATCGAATTTCATGCGAAAAACATACACTTGTCATTCACTTTTTTTTTTCAATGAACTTAAAATTATTTCGCGTCATGGCGTCGTACTAATTTTTTTGTTTTTCGT
Source organism: Phaedon cochleariae (assembly GCA_918026855.4). NCBI lineage: Eukaryota > Metazoa > Arthropoda > Insecta > Coleoptera > Chrysomelidae > Phaedon > Phaedon cochleariae. Next base: position 28,426,384 of record OU896708.1, read on the forward strand.
GATACGGTGTTCGGACTTTCTCCAAGTGGTAGGCCCTTGCAAAAGTCGACAGGGGTGTTGAGGTATTTTTCGATTTAGATTTTCGATATTTTGTGCCGTTCTCGCGATATTTGGGGAAATATGAATATATCGGGACTTAGAAAAATTTCATGAAAAATCATGGCGTCGCACTAATTTTTTTGTTTTTCGTAATACGGTGTTCGGACTTTCTCCAAGTGGTAGGCCCTTGCAAAAGTCGACAGGGGTGTTGAGGTATATTTCGATTTAGATTTTCGATATTTTGTGTCGTTCTCGAGATATTTGGGGAAATATGAATATATCGGGACTTAAAAAATTTCATGAAAAATGATACTTTTCCATTTTTTTTTTCTTCTAGTGAAGAAGCCATTTTGAGTAGCAATGTATAGAGACTTTTTTGTTAGTCGTCTTGATTTCTCTCGAATTCCGGGCAAAAAACATACACTTGTCTATCATTTTTTTTTTGTTTTTTCAATGAACTTATTATTTCGAGTCATGACGTACACATTTTTTGTTTTGTTTTTCGTGATACGGTTTTCGGACTTTCTCCATGTGATAGGCCCTTGCGAAAGTCGACAGGAGTGTTGGAGTATTTTTTGATTAAGATTTTCGATATTTTGTGTCGTTCTCGAGATATTTGGGGAAATATGAATATATCGGGACTTAGAAAAATTTCATGAAAAATGATACTTTTCCATTTTTTTTTTCTAGTAAAAAAGCCATTTTGAGTAGTAATGTAAGGGAACTTTTTAATTGGTCGTCTTGATTTCCATCGAATTTTGTGCGAAAAACAGTCACTTGTCATTCACCTTTTTATTTTTTAAGAACTTAGAATTATATTGCGTCATGACGTCGTACTAATTTGTTTTGTTTTTTGTGATGCGGTCATACTTAAAAAAATTTCAGCATAATAATACGTTTCAATTTCTTTTTTTTTTAGTAATGAGGTAATTTTGAGCAATAATGTAGGTGTACTTTTTTTGTTTGTCGTTTTGCTGCCTATCGAATTCCACAAGAAAACATACTCTTGTCGCTCATTTTTTTTTCAATGAACTAAGCCCTAGATGGCCAGTGTTGTAAGGATATTTTTGGATCTAGATTTTTTGGTATTGGGGCGATTTCGATTTCTTTCGGACTTTGTACGAAAAATATACACTTGTGAATCATTTTTTTCAATGAATTGAATTATTTCGCGTCCTATCATAATAATGTTTTTTGTATTGGATATACATTTTTTATGGTAACTGGCGCTGTGAGGGGTGATTATTTGTCAGGACAATCAAATTTGAAATTGATGTAATTTCAAACTGCGTGTGTGGATAGTGGAAATTATTAACGAAATCATGAATAAATGTGGATATTTTGGACATATTGGTATTCTTCGGTTCCTTAGGAAGTGTAAAGCTATAAATAAATTCGTAATTCAAGCTGGTATAGTACATCATGGTATTTCGGGTAGTGAGATGTACATGGACCATTCTCAGGAATATATTGTACGACAGTATAACGAAACGGTAAACTTTTCCCGCACGAAAACACGTCAGGTACCCTTGCGAGGGGAGTGTACCGGCTTTGGTGACAATAATCCCTCTCTGCAAAGGAGGTTGTCACTATTGTAATGTCAGGTATAAATAGTGTTGTTCGTTTGTTCCATATAACATGTTCAGGGGAAAATGTTGCCTGAAGGCTATCAAAGAAACGTATTTCCTTCGAGAAATCTACCGTAGTTGTGTATCGCGCCTCCAAATTCTATGGGTCCTATATACAGCTCTGAATTACTGTTTCATTTCGCAATAGCTTATTTCTCTGGGGTTGAATAAAGATATAATTAATTTGTGGGTGTGAAGTTATTCGGTGTGGAACAGACAAAAATTTCGATTTCAAGGGGGCCTTTCGCAACATTTCATGATAGCGTTCAGTCTTCCGTCCGACCTCAAGTGTATTTATACTGCAAACTCTGCAATTTTTCAATTCCCTTGCAGATATTTGTACTGTGAAGACGAACCTCAAAATGGTGAAGACTGGTCTGGTTATCGATTTGATACGTCACATTGCTGCTCTTCTTGGTCTCCAAACATCTTCCTATGATGGAAATCGCGTGAAAGATGGACTTCAAGAATGTCAGAAGGGAATGAAGCGACTAAATAATGCCTTGCGGTACTCAAAAAACTTGGGCGAGAAGCAGCATCTGGAGGCTTGCCTTAGAAATATGAAAACTTTCCGAAACCAGTTCAAAGCAATTCAGAATAGGGGAGCTGGGTTATCTTCCAGAAAAGAAACTGCACGGGATAGAGTTCGTTGGAATGATTCAGAATCTGCGTTTCAGTCACGCATCAGAACTGTAGTTATCTCAAATTTGAAACATAAGGACCCTGAAGCATTCATGGCTGATTGTAAAGCTCTTTTCCGGATTCGTATTCAGAATGCACTTAAAAAAGATGAAGCAGTTAAAGTTAACGCTGTGTTCTGCGGAGAATTTGAGATCACTAAAGGAGATCCTATACAGACTGATTACAAATACTTCACTACTCCTAACTCACCCATCTATAGGAATACAGACATTAACAAGTGGTTCAATGAGAAAGTGATTGATCCTATTATGAAGGAGTCAGAGGAGTTCCAGGAGCGTGACAGCGGATGGGCATTGAAGAGCATCATCAATCTAGGTGTGAACATAAACAAGTTCACTCCCCAACTTGGATCCTCATACATTGAGTTACCCCCGCAAATCAAGCAAAAACAAGCTTGCATCAACGTTAAAAATGATGATAATGCATGTTTTTCTTGGGCAGTCATCTCAGCTTTGTATCCAGTCGAAGTACATAACGACAGAACTTCTTCCTATCCTCACCCATCTACCATTCTTAATCTGAAAGGTATTCAGTTCCCGATGACAGTCAATCAAATACCCCTGTTCGAGCGGCAGAATGAAATGTCAATCAATGTTTATATACTGAAGCAAAATAAAAAGGAGCTGATTACTCTACCGACCTACCTTACCAGAGATAAAAAAGAAAAGCACGTCAACCTGCTACTGATTCATGATCATTCCAATAAAACAGGAAATGAGAACACCGCTCCAAGTAGACACCATTACGTTTGGATTAAAGACATGTCTAGGCTCCTTTCAACTCAACTGAGCAAAGAAAATGGACGTAAATATTTTTGCGACCGCTGCTTGCACTACTTTAGGTCTCAAGCTAAACTAGATAATCACATTGAAATGTGTATAAAAATGAATGAAAGTGCTATCAAAATGCCTAAAGGGGAAACAAATATTTTAAAATTAAAAAACCACAAAAATAAAGAGAAAGTGGCTTTCATTGTTTACGCTGATCTCGAATCTGTTTTAGAGCGAACAGGAGACCCCCAGAAGCCCCAGCATCATATTCCTGCTTCTGTTGGATATTACCTCAAGTGTTCTTATGACAATTCTTTATCCTTTTATCGTTCCTATCGAGGAGAAGACTGCATGGATTGGTTCGCCTATGAGATGAAGCAGTTGGCAGAAGATATAACTACCGTATTCTGGTGTTCTTATGATATTTATATGGCTCCAGAACAAGAAGCAGATTTTCGAAATGCCACACATTGTCACATTTGTGAGCAGAAATTTGGACTTGATGATGTGAGAGTAAGGGACCATAATCACCTAGTTCCAGAAAAAAATAATAGAGGAGCTGCTCACGATTCTTGTAATATAAATTATAAGGACAGTCCTGTGGTGCCTGTTGTATTCCATAATTTGAGTGGTTACGATGCAAATTTTGTAATAGCTGACATTGCCACTAAAATGAAAGGAACTATCGACCTACTGCCCATAACGAAGGAGAAGTACATTTCCTTCACTAAACATGTTGACGGAACTTGTGTTCAGTTCAGATTCATCGATAGCTTCCGTTTTATGAATTCCTCTCTGGACAAGTTAGCATCTCATTTAACCGAATTCCCCAATCTAAGGTCTCAATTCTGTAGCGTCGCCGAAGATCAACTTTATCTTCTAACTAAGAAAGGTGTGATGCCATATGATTACTTCGACTCGTTTGAGCGTTTCAGCGAAACCCGGCTACCTCCAATTGATGCTTTTTATAATAAATTAGACGATAAGGCCTGCCCTCGCAGACTCTATCTTCGTGCAAATCTTGTGTGGAATGAGTTCAATTGTCGAGACTTGGGTCAGTACGTGGATCTATACATGATGACTGATATTCTCCTTCTCGCAGACGTATTTGAACAGTTTCGTACCAGCTGCCTCAGAACTTACAATCTTGACCCCGCACACTATTACACCCTGCCAGGATTCACTTGGGATGCCATGTTGAAATATACGAATCAGGAGTTGGAACTTATCACTGACCCTGACATGTTTTTGTTTGTTGAGCAAGGCATCCGAGGAGGTCTCAATCAAGTTTGTTCAAAAAGAAGAGCTCATGCAAACAATAAATATATTCCTGATTATGATCCTCCGAAAGCCGATTCCTTTTTGATGTTCTATGACGTCAATAACCAATACGGATGGGCTATGTCTCAAGCTTTACCATATGGAGGTTTTGAATGGACTGACACCAATATCGACGTCACGGCTATTCCCGATGATGCAGAAGAAGGATATATTTTAGAAGTCGATTTGTATTATCCACAACACCTCCACGATGTACATACAGATATTCCATTTTGTCCTCAACACATCAATCCTAAGACTGGAAGGCCTCCCAAATCTGTACGAGAACACACCAAATTGATGGCAACCCTACGCTACAAGGAGAAGTATGTCATTCACTACCGAGCCCTGAAACAGGCGTTGAAGCATGGTTTAGTGCTGAAACAGATACATCGAGTTCTCAAGTTCCAGCAAGCTACGTGGTTAAGATCATACATAGACCTGAACACTGAACTCCGAAAACAAGCAAAAAATGTGTTTGAGAAGAATCTGTTCAAGCTCATGAACAACGCTGGTTTTGGTAAGACAATCGAAAACATTAGGAAGAGAGTTAATGTCAGACTTTTGACAGAGTGGGTGGGAAGATATGGTGCTGAGGCGTACATTTCAAAACCCGAGTTCAAGAATTGTATAGTCTTCAATGAAAATTTGATTGCTATAGAAATGAAAAAACTGGAAATCTATCTTAACAAACCCATTTATGTTGGTCAAGCTATTTTAGATTTAGCTAAGACAACATTATATGACTTTCACTACGACTATATGTCCAACACATTTCGTGATTGCTCAGTTCTCTATACTGATACTGACAGCTTGATTTATGAGATTGTTGGTCAAGATCCATATGAGGTTATGAAGAAGGACTGTCATCAGCGCTTCGATACCTCCGACTATAAATCGAATAACATTTATAATATTCCTCAAGTCAATAAGAAAGTGCTGGGAATGTTAAAAGATGAGCAAAACGGGGAACCGATGATCGACTACGTTGGTCGGAGATCGAAACTCTACTCAACAAGAATTCTAACTACGATTGATGACATTATGAGTAAACGAGAAGAACTGATGCATGAAGGATATGATGATTTTGAAATTGATGATATTTTGAGGAATTTTGGTATAACGAAAAAGGCTAAGGGTGTGAAGTCGTCTGTTGTGAAGACATCAATAACCTTCACTGATTATGTTGAGTGTTTGGATAATTGGAAAGAAAAAACTGTCACTCAGAATTTGATCAAATCAGATAAACATCAAGTTTATTCTATCGTACAAAAGAAGATTGCTCTCAGTTCGAATGATGATAAGAGATATATTATTCCAGGAACTGATGAAACGTTACCATGGGGACACTATTCAATCGATGATGATGTTGTGGAATATGGCTCATAAATTGATGATGATATCTCTAGAATTATTTTGTTTATATATATATTTACACTAACGAATAATAAATATCCTCATGTATCAGTACTCATTATTTTTCCAACCTGTCTTTCCTCCCTATAAATGTTCACCCGATCTGTACTCCTACCAACATGGTCAACTGCGGTGACCTTGAAAAAAGAGCCATTCTTGTTATTTTTTCGACCTTAGATTTTCTTATGGAGATTGAAATGGGAAAACGGAATTGAGCCTTCATGCTCTGGCTGTATATGAAAAAAGAGCCATTTTTGCTATTTTTGACCTTAAATTTTCTTATGGAAATTAACATGGGAAAACTGTCCAAATTGGTCCCGTGCTCTTGCTGTACATATACTCATTTCAGATCATCGTAGACTATTTGATGAAAAACTGTGAATCGAAATACAATTCACTAGCAATGATCCATATGGCAACAAACCTTGTACTTAAGCGACAATGTAGTTGGATTGGCACAAAAAAAGATGGTATATCGAGAGTACTCTGGTAGTGGAGCTAGTGGATGATATCTGTTAACAGAATGAGGAGTCTCCGTGTATTCAATGAGTTTTATCTGCTGAGCTCCACCTATTCTCCTTCCACCGCTAATATCCGCCTACATCTCCCCTTCCTCCCCCACCTAGTGTCTTTCTACCAAAACGAACCTTATCGAAAATGTGTGCGTAGATCAAGGCCGACCTCCACCCAAGGCTGCATTATTCAATGCGAACCAAAATTTAATTCGATATTCAATATTATTGTGGTGCGGCATCAGCTGGCTGATATAATGTTATAATATGAATAAAACACATCTCAAATAATCTGAGGAATAATTTATTCAAAAATACGTGTATGTATAAAAATATATATAATATAATATGTAGACTAGATGAAGAGTGTACAGAACTCGTATCACATTATATGGAGACTAGATTGAAAAATAAATATGAATATAAGCGTATGAGGTTGGGTACAGAGTTCGCATTATTATTATTATTATAATTATTATCGAGCCTCTGAGTGTTCCATCAACATTTCTATCAGGTCATCTGAATTATCGATAGAATTTGATTTCTCAGCTGTTTGCATTGTAGCAGACATTGCTTGTAGTACCCAAAGCATATTACGTTCAGGACTCGTTTGATAAAATTCGATATCATTGTGCCCCCAAGGTAAAGTTTCAACAGTATTAGGTATGATAAACCGTTTATTGTCGTGGTGTGAAAGGGCGACTTTGTTTTTCATTTCGGTATAAATATCGTGCCGATCGCTACGAAAGGTATTCATTTTTCTGAATATCAAGCCACCATTTTCTACGATTTTCTTATAATCATCCATCGATAATTCACTGCTAACAACTGGCCTTGAAACACCCTCTGCTTTTACAATTCGGAATTCGAAGATTGAACGTAATACGCCTTGGCACCCGTCCCATAGAAGCTCACAATAGGATCATTTGGAAATTCGTCCTTCATATTTCCCACTACTGATTTCGTTATTGGAATATTGAATTTGTTATCTATGGGGTAATTAGATGTGTCGAAATACCTTATATTCTCCTTCATGAAATTATAAAAGTTTTCTGTTTCTATTTTCAATATCAAAGAATCCGTATCAGTATACAATAGCCACGATTCACCAGAGAAATGAGAAAGTTATATATAACGACTTTTGACACATCTAATATGCTGAAACCTAAATACAGCGTTTTATAATTGGGGAGTGCTATCAATGCATTAGCACCCTTCCTCTTTGTGATACTTTCCCAATGAGTCACAAGTTTGATATCGCTTCTTTCATCAACATTCTCCATGGTTTTGCCATAAACTGAGTTGACCATATTCTTGTATAAACTTTTATCAGCTTCATTTGTACTCTTATTACGCATTTCTGTATTGAGGTCGACATACTTTTTTAACCACGGGGATTGCTTGAATTTGAGAACTCTATGGGTTTTCATCAAGGTCAAACCATTTTCCATAGCTTGTTTGAGATTTCTGTAATGAACAATACCTATATTTAATTTTATTCGACAAATTAGGAATCAGTTTTTTCAGCTTAGATTTCGATCTGGGTGGAGCAATGGATTCCACGAGGAAGGGTAGATCTGAGTGTGCATCATGTAATTCTTCAGGATAGTACACATCAACTTAAAGGACATACCCATACGGGCTATCGTTTTCAACGCTCATGACATCTAACTCTATAATTTCTTGGTTGGTCAACCACCTGAAATCGGAAGTTGGTAGCGGCTGTGACATACTATGACCGTACAAGTTAGTTGCATCTAAATACATGATAAATGTTGATGGTTCATTTGGATTGAAGTTTGGGATGAACTCATTATTCGCAACATGTGTCCTCAGACTACATTGACTAATCCCTTCTCTTATACCTTTTTTGAAAAAATGAATCATATCGATGTCGGTTAACAATTCCAATTCGATTTTTGTGTACCTCAACATAGCATCCCACGATGAACCGGGTGCAGTGAAGTATTGGCACGGATCTAACTTGTACGTTTTCAAACAAACATTCCGGAAGTTCTCGAAAACATCACATAATAATAACACATCTGATTTTAAATAAAGGTCGGAGTAATCACCGAGTGATTTACATTGGAATAAATTCCAAACATGCTCAGCTCTTCGTTGATCCTCGTCCGAAATATGTGTATTAGATAAATTATCGAAAAAATCACTATTCGATGGCAGATCTTCATTATCCAATTCATCCATAGACGTTATGAAACTATATGGAAAAACTCCCTTCTGCGTCATGTATTTGAATTCTCCAGGGTCGCGAAAATATCTAGCAGTTTCTACAAATTGAGATTCATTCAAATTCTCGGCCAAGGATTGCAGGGGTTGGGCAAGGAATTTGTAGCTATCCACGAATCGCAGTTTCAAGAAGACATTCTGATTCACACCGTTTTTTCCCAAATATTCGTCTACTAACATATGTTTGGTAAATGAAATATATTTTGCCTTGGTTTGCGCGATACAATCAACTCTCTCTTCTCTATTGAATGATTGCTTGATGGAAAGGTGGCTATCGTAGCCACTCATATTATGGAAAAATATGGGGATGAAATTTGGAATTTTAAAGTTCAAATTACATATTGAATGTGCGGCACCGAATCTTTTTTTTTCATTAGATGGCAGTGGTCTCTCACTTTGACGTCGCTATATATAAAAGCATTATCGCAAATACTGCACTCGGTGGCATTAGCGAATTCAACTCCTTCTGCCGGAGTCAATTTTTCCATAGGAACTACACGTTTCAGAAACAAGTTGTATATTATTTTGCAGTCATTGACTAAATTGGATACGAATTTCTTCGCAGCATCTTTTCCACGGAATAAAATATATTTCGTGATAGAATTATCGAAAGAACATTCGATAAGGTATGCAAATGAATAAGGTTCATGTGCGAATGTTCTATTAGTAAAGGGTTTATTCGGATCTGGCTGACTAGTATGTATCGGTTTTAGAACTTATTCAAAATCTGCATAAATAACGAATGGCACTTTCATCTGTTTCTCAAATTTCTCGAATTTCAAAATGTTTTCAGGTACTGAATTTCCAAAATTATCGACTTTGATCTCTGTGGACGGAGTTGTAGTATATGTATGATAACAATCATTCAGCTGATGGCGTAACAACTTTGTTTCATCTGAGAAATATATCAAACAACCGTCGCAAAAAAATGTCTTATGCTCTTTGGCAGATATCTGGCTAGATACCAGCCTTGATAAATTCTTTATCCAGCAATAGTGGCTATTTCCAGTTTCATCATCTGTGGTCAAAAGTAAATTCACATGTTTACTCATTCTTTTCTTGGAGTAATACAGTGGGCCAACTACATGATATTTCACTTGATGATTTTCAAATACACTTTCTAACCCGTAAACGTTGATGGAACAATCATTGAGAATTTCGAATTTTGGAATGCTACTCACTTTAACAGGGAACTCTACACCCACCAAATTCAGAACTGTAGAATAGTGCGGATATGAAGAGGTTTCGCAAACATTAGCTCTTGCCGGATACAGTGCAGACGTCACAGCCCAAGCGAGACAGCACTCGTACTGATTCACTAAGTTTACAACGGCCTTTTTATTCTCTATGAAGCTAGGTAGCTTCATGTAGGAGCATCCACGCAGAGGGCTGTACTTGTTGATATTGTTTTCCAGGAACATGATTTTTTCTAAAGCCCAACCTATAACAATAGTAACATCATTCTGTTAATAATCAGAAATATTTCAAAAATCATACCAACTCACCAGAATCACGCTCCTCAAATTCGGTCGTTTGATTCAATAAGATGTCCTTGAATGTGTCATTCATTGCCTCCAAATCCAGCGATGAATCCATGATGTGATTTGGCGTCATGAAGGATTTGATGTCATGAAGATCTTGGGATTGTGAAATGTATCTTCCAAACACTTCCATATTCACCTTGATGGAGTGGTGAATTGAGATTATATTATCCAATGAAGATATGATGGTTGTCTTATTTTCATTAAAAAACGTATTGTAATCCAATACATCAGTTCTGCATTCCAATCGATAGCTCACAATGCGGCATTTGAACGCATTTTCAATCACATTATACTCCGTCCCTATAATTGACGCAAGCGTTTGTCCGATGCTCCAATGTCCTTTTATGCGTACTCATTTTATCGGTTGGAATAGTCTTATTGCAAACAGTACATGTCTGCACATTTGCAGAAGTTGCTGCTTGCTGAGTGCCATCTTCCAGTCGAGGCTTCTTTGCAATAGATGGGTTGAAATTTCCCACACATGCAACCCTTTGATGACGTCGTAGATTGTCACTACGTGTGAAAGGTTCAGCGCACACACTGCAAACTAACATTTTGTTCAGATGATTTATCCCTCGTGAAGAACTATTCAACTTGATGTTTGATGATAGTATTGAGAGAGAACTGTGCTCTCATAAACACAACTATTGGGTTTATATAGGAGGGAGTCATGACGTAACACAGCACCCCACTTCTACCAAAACGACCTCGACTAGCCTACTCCCATTTTCAAGGTCGCACACGCTTTCACCTACCTCTCCAAGGTCGAGGTCTCTCTTTCTACAACTCAAGGTCACTCATTCCCAAGGCCACATATGCGAAGGTTACTCTTACAAACTTCCTTCAAGGTCGTTCTGTCTCGCCCTCAAGGTCACCTCCGCGTTCAAGGGCGCGCTGTCGACACTTCACTACACGAGGTTACTCCCGCCCAAGGTCAGACCCGTTCAAGGTCACTCCCGCCCGAGGTCACTCCCGCCCAAGGTCACTCCGTCCAAGGTCACTCCGCCCAAGGTCACTCCGCCCAAGGTCGGAGGACGGTGACCGAGGGCGGAGAGCCAGAACCGGCCAATCTTAACTACTAGCTTTCATCCAATTTTTGCTATCAGAATACACCAGACTCAATCAAACTCACTTGGCCTTCAAACAAGGATCGTTCGTAATGTATCATGCCTTATTTTTCACATCACATTCTTGTTTCACATTGAAATGAATGATTCGATGTCACCAATGTCAGTTCATATCTTGCAAATTTTATGTGAGTGATACTTATAAAAATAGGAATCCGAGTGTACCATGTCAAGTCTGAATTCATTATAGATGAATTAATAAACAGGCAAGCACTGACATTCATCGTATATTATCACAATCTTGAGTTATTTGTATGACATGAAAACAAAGAAAATAAAAATTCGTTGAGGAAAAAAGGGAATGAAAATCATATACATTTTTAATTGAACAAAAATCCTACTTCATGATGTCAATTCATCCTACATATAATGAACAAAATACATAAAGAAGTTTCATTCTATATCATACCACTCTGAATACTCTGAATATTCCGTTCTACACAGCGACAACAATTTTCTAATTCTATTAGGTCAACATGTTATATAACCGTAGGAATATTAGGTTTTACCGCAGATAAACAATTGCATTGTGCTTGTAACTCGAGTTTCTATTGTAATTATTTCCTTTCCAGAAACTCGAAGTTAATGAATAATTGAATATTAAAATACACTTAACCAGCGCTTATAAAATGTCGACCTAGGACTATACAAAGTGAATTATCTAGGATGAAAACAATTAGCTGTAGGTGGATGATATCATAGCTACAAGTTCATGCGTTCAGAATTATCATTTTTCTAGAGGCGAAAAGTAATTGTTTCTGTAATAGGTATCATTCTTCTCATCACAATACGAAACGAGTCAAGAGAACGTTCTACTTGGATCATTTTTTTTCGTGTGAGAATGATTTTAACTAATTTTTTTTTTCAAATAGAACAAGGGTGGCTCATCACCATATCTATAGAGGAAATCTTGTTATGAACACATTGATACCAAACAATCGATATTTTGAATCGATATCCAGAGTATCATATAATCACTCTGAATTGACTAATGGACATTTCAGGATGTTGAATGTTGTTAAAATGAGAAAATATGGTCATTTTCGGTCAAACCGGAAGTGACAGATAACAATTGGATACGTCGAATAATGCATATTTGTGAACAATACTCACCAAATTTTATTCGTTTATTCATAGAAACAAAAAAATTTTAGGGGAGAGCCACTTTTGAGAAACACCCGGTATACATACAGTATTTCAATACACACAACCCTCCTAGTTTTGTACGACAATCTATCTATGACAATTATAAAATCTACCTAGAGTAATCCAAAGAACCTCATAGTAGCCATTTGGGAATCTATTAGAGGTAGAAAAATATCAACTAGTTACAATATACAGAACTCCACAGTAATTATTCGATAATCCATCAGGAGTGACAAAATGAACTTTCTGTATCGGCAGATAAGTTAGCATAATAAGGATAAATAGACTATTATTATCACCGACAGCATAATTGCGTTATCATCCTACGCAAATACTTAATAATGCAATTTATTCACAACAAATAGAGATCTTTCAGCAAAATAATTCCATTTATCTCAGCAAATGAACCGCGGAATGTTTAGTACTTTCACCTTATATAATTAGTTGGGTAACTGTATTACCTTATATAGAAAATAACATTTGAGTTTTCAACAACACGTCGTCATGTTGACAACTCAAATGTTATTTTCTATATAGGGTGATACAGTTACCCAACTAATTATATAAGGTGAAAGTACTAAACATGCCGCCGCCCTTGAAAGGCTCAGCCTTTGAAATTTTTATCACAATTTTCATCTTAAATAATTTCACATTCATCTGAAGGTGAAACACATATCTTGTTGATTGGACGCTTCAGGATGCCGTCTAGAGTCCTCAACGTCACAACTCGAACAATATTGTCTTCGCCTGGATGAATTTCCGCAATTCGAGCTAACTTCCACAATAATGGTTGAACGAAGTCCTCCTTTATTGAAACTTGTTACCCAGTTTCAACTTAGTCAGCTAGACGCTTCCACTTTGTTCTTTGTTGAAGTTGATTGAGATACTCTGCAGACCAACGTTTCCAAAAATGTTGGGTGAGTTTTTGGTAATGATTCAAACGATTCCCTGGTATTTCACCTACGTCTTCTTGAGGGATACAAGTCAACACTTCTTCAATCAAAAAATGACTTGGACACAGAGCAGTTAAATCGTAGGGTCGTTGGTTAACGGCGCCAACGGTCGAGAATTGAGTATTGCCTCAACCCGAGTCAGCGCAGTATACAATTCCTCATAAGTCAAAGGTACATTCGGAAGAATTCTTCTCATATGATATTTTGCAGATTCAATTGCTGCCTCCCATATTTCGCCAAAATTTGGTGCTCGAGGAGGAATGAATTTCCATTCAATTGAATTGTTGACTATATAATTTTTAAATGCAGTATGTTTTTCAAGATTTCTGAGGACGTTTATTAATTCATTTGCTGCCCCTATAAAGTTGGTGCCATTGTCACTATGTATTACCTCACGAATCCCACGTCGGGAGATGAATCTCTTAAGTGCATTTAAAAATGCATCTGTAGTACACTCCGTTACTAACTCAATATGAACAGCCTTAGTAGCAAAGCAGATGAAAATACAAAGGTAACATTTCATCAATTTGCGATTTCTGAATTTACCATCTTTAATAAGAAATGGCCCAGCATAATCGGTGCCGACTATAAGAAATGGTCTTGAAGGCTTAAGACGGGCCTTTCGCGACAGCTTTCCGACCGAATATAGCCTATATATATATATACTAGTTCAACAACTATTTCTAGTTGTCAGTGTGATGTCGAAATCTGAATAAAATAATCAAATTACAGCTTCCACAGCTATTGTAGAGTTCTTCGATTTCGTCTGTTACAGCAGGTCACCAATAGGTGGCACACAATTGAATGCAATCGTAGGTAATTGTATTATGTACGTGCAGTGTTGCCAGAGCTACTGCTCTACGGGCCTGCTCAACATGATTCCACTTTTCACTCCATTCAAGTCAAGCAAATACCTATATATCTCGCAACAATGAAAATTTATGTCATGAGTCATTTTTGAAACTGTCTTCACAAGTAGTCTTCCGAATATTTCTTTTCCTTTTTAATTTTATTTCCTACTAATATAACTTATCATTATTGGCGTCGCCAGAAAAACTTTCAAGGAAGGGGATCGAAATCATTGTTCAGGGCAAAATAGTCTGCGTAATTCAGAAATAATGTGTGCAAGATTTTTTATCAAGTTCAGATGGCTATAAATAGAAATTTCGTGTTTTGTGTGTAGGGTATGTACGTAGACGATTGCCTAATTTCAAATATCTTCATTCTTACGAATTCACACTGCTATTACTGATATAAGGGTTATATTGATATATTATACAGTGTGTAGAATAGAATGTAAGAGATCAGTAAATAAGATTAGCCGTTTCTGACTCTCCGCCCGAGGTCACTCTCCTCTGACCTTGGGCGGAGTGACCTTGGGCGGGAGTGACCTTGGGCGGGAGTGACCTTGGGCGGGAGTGACCTTGGAGCAGAAGTGACCTTGGACCGGAGTGACCTCGATGCGGAAGTGGCCTTGTACGGAAGTGACCTTGAGTAGGAGTGACCTTGGGCGGGAGTGACCTCGTGTCCGAGTGACCTTGATGCAGAAGTGGCCTTGAACAGGAGTGACCTTGAGTAGGAGTTGCCATGGACGATAGTGACCTTGAGTAGGAGTGACCTTGGGCGGGAGTGCTCTTGGGTAGAGTAACCTCCGCATGTGCGACCTTGTGAGTGAGTGACCTTGAGTTGTAGAGAGAGAAAGGCCTTGACCATGAAGGAAGGTTGCACCGTATGCGACGTTGCGTGACCTTGAGTGTGAGTGTCCTTGAGTTGTAGAGAGAGAGAAAGAGAGGGATCTCGACGGTCGAGGTCGTTACGTCATGACTCTGCCTTATATAAACCCAATAGCTGCGTCCGTGAGCGCATAGTTCTCTCTCAATACTATCATCAACATTGACCTCATTAGTTTTTGTGAGTGATACATTATCTGAACAATATGTTATTCTGCAGTGTGTGCGCTAAGTCTTTCACGCGTAGTGACAATGTACGACGCCATGAAAGAGTTGCATGTGTGGGAAATTTGAACCCTCCTATCGCAAAGAAGCCTCGATTGGGAAATGGCACTCAGCAAGCAACAACTTCTGTAAATCTGCAGGCATGTACCATTTGCAATAAGATGATTCCAGCTGATAAAATGAGCGCTCATAAAAGGACATTGGAGCATCGAACAAACGCTTGCGTCAATTATAGGGATGGAGTATATGTGATTGAGAATGCGTTCAAATGCCGTATTGTAAGTTATAGATTGGAATGCAGAACTGATGTATTGGATTACAATACGTTTTTTAATGAAAATAAAGCGACCATAATATCCCTATTGGATAATATAATCTCGATTCACCACTCCATCAAAGTGAATATGGAAGTATTCGGAAGATATATTTTACAATCCCAAGATCTTCACGATATCAAATCCTTCATGACACCAAATCACATCATGGATTCATCGCTGGATTTGGAGGCCGTAGTTGACACATTCAAGGACATATTATTGAATCGAACGACTGAATTTGAGGAACGCGATTCTGGTGAGTTGATATATTTTTCAACACTTTTGATTATCATCTGATGGTATTATTGTTATAGGTTGGGCTTTAGAAAAAATCATGTTTCTTAAAATCAACATCAACAAATACAGTCCGCTGCGTGGGTGTTCCTACATGAAGCTACCTAGCTTCATAGAGAATAAAAAGGCAGTAGTGAACATAGTGAACCAGGATGAGTGCTGTTTTGCTTGGGCTGTGACGTCTGCACTGTATTCGGCAAGGGCTAATGTTTGCGAAACCTCTTCATATCCGCACTATTCTACGGTTCTGAATTTGGTGGGTATAGAGTTCCCTGTTAAAGTGAGTAGCATCCCAAAATTCGAAATTCTCAATGATTGTTCCATCAACGTTTACGGGTTAGAAAGTGTGTTTGAAAAACATCAAGTGCAATATCAGATAGTCGGCCCACTGTATTACTCTAAGAAAAGAATGAGTAAACATGTGAGTTTACTTCTGACCACAGATGATGAATCCGGAAATAGCCACTATTGCTGGATAAAGAATTTATCTAGGCTGGTATCTAGCCAGATATCTGCCAGGGGGCATAAGAAATTTTTTTGCGACGGCTGTTTGATACATTTCTCAGATGAAACAAAGTTGTTACGCCATCAGCTAAATGATTGTAACCATACATATACTACAACTCCATCCACAGAGGTCAAAGTCGATAAATTTGGAAATTCAGTACCATGAAAACATTTCGAAATTCGAGAAATTTGAGAAACAGATGAAAGTACCATTCGTTATTTATACAGATTTCGAATCAGTTCTGGAGCCGATACATACTAGCCAGCCAGATCCGGAGAAATCCTTCACTAATAGAACATTCGCACATGAGCCTTATTCATTTGCATACCTTATCAAATGCTCTTTCGATAATTCTATCACGAAATTTGTTACATTCCGTGGGAAAGATGCTGCGAAAAAATTCGTATCCAATTTAGTCAATGACTGCAAAATAATTTACAACTTGTTTCTAAAACGTGTAGTTCCTATGAAAAAATTAACTCCGGCAGAAGAAGTTGAATTCGCTGATGCCACGGAGTGTGGCATTTGCGATAAAGCTTTCATATATGGTGACGTCAAAGTAAGAGACCACTGCCATCTAACGGAAAAAAAAAGATTCGGTGCCGCACATTCAATATGTAATTTGAACTTTAAAATTCCAAATTTCATCCCCATATTTTTTCATAATATGAGTGGCTACGATAGCCACCTTTCCATCAAACAACTATTCGATCGAGAAGAGAAAGTTGATTGTATCGCGCAAACCAAGGAAAAATATATCTCATTTACCAAACATATCTTAGTTGACGAATATTTGGGAAAAAACGGTGTGAATCAGAATGTCTTTTTGAAACTGCGATTCTTGGATAGCTACAAATTCCTTGCCCAACCTCTGCAATCCTTGGCCGGAAATTTGAATGAATCTCAATTTGTAGAAACTGCTAGATATTTTCGTGACCCTGAAGAATTCAAATATATGACGCAGAAGGGAGTTTTTCCATATAGTTTCATAACCTCAATGGATAAATTGAATAACAAAGATTTGCCATCTAGAAATGATTTTTTCGATAATTTATCTAATAAACATATTTCAGACGAGGATTATCTAAGAGCTGAGCATGTTTGGAATTTATTTCAATATAAAACACTCGGTGATTACTCTGATCTCTATTTGAAATCAGATGTTTTATTGTTATGCGATGTTTTCGAGAACTTCCGGAACGTTTGTTTAAAAACGTACAAGTTAGATCCATGCCAATACTTTACAGCACCCGGTTTATCATGGGATGCTATGTTGAGATACACAAAAATCGAATTAGAATTGTTAACCGACATCGATATGATACATTTTTTCAAAAAAGGAATAAGAGGTGGGATAAGTCAATGTAGTCTGAGGAGCCATGTTGCGAATAATAAGTTCATCCCAAACTTCAATCCAAATGAACCATCAACATACATCATGTATTTAGATGCAACTAACTTGTACGGTCATAGTATGTCACAGCCGCTACCAACATCCGATTTTAGGTGGTTGAACAGCCAAGAAATTATGGAGTTGGATATCATGGGTGTTGAAGATGATAGCCCATATGGATATGTCCTTGAAGTTGACATATACTATCCTGAGGAATTACATGACGCACACTCAGATCTACCCTTTCTCGTGGAATCCGTTGCACCACCCGGATCGAAATCTAAGCTGAAAAAACTGATTCCCAATTTGTCGAATAAGATAAAATATATTGTTCATTACAGAAATCTCAAACAGGCTATAGAAAACGGTTTGACCTTGATTAAAATCCATAGAGTACTCAAATTCAAGCAATCCTCGTGGTTGAAAAAGTATGTTGACCTCAATACAGAAATGCGTAATAAAAGTACGAATAAAGCTGATAAGAGTTTATATGAGAATATGGTCAACTCTGTTCATGGCAAAACCATGGAGAATGTTGATAAAAGGAGTGATATCAAACTCGAAACTCATTGGGAGAGTATCACAAAGAGAAAGGGTGCTAATGCATTAATAGCACTACCCAATTATAAGACCTTTAAAGTATTCCATGAAAATTTCGTAGCAATCCATATGGGAAAAGTTAGGGTGCATTATGATAAACCGTTGTATTTAGGTTTCAGCATACTAGATGTGTCAAAAGTTGTTATATATAACTTTTTGTATGAATGCATTAAGAAGAATTTCTCTGGTAAATCGTGGCTATTGTATACCGATACGGATTCATTGATACTCAAAATAGAAACAGAAAACTTTTACAATTTCATGAAGGAAAATATAAGGTATTTTGACACATCCAATTATCCCGCGGATAACAAATTTAATATTCCAATAACTAAATCAGTAGTGGGTAATATGAAGGACGAATTTCCAAATGATCCTATTGTGAGTTTTTATGGGACGGGTGCTAAAGCATATTACGTTCAATCTTCGAATGCCGAATTGAAAAAAGCAAAGGGGATTTCAAGGGCAGTTGTTAGTAGTGAATTATCGATGGATGATTATAAGAAAATCGTAGAAAATGGTGGCTTGATATTCAGAAAAATGAATACTTTTCGCAGTGATCGTCACGATATTCATACTGAAATGAAAAACAAAGTCGCCCTTTCATACCATGACGATAAACGGTTTATTATACCTAATACAGTAAAAACTTTACCTTGGGGGCATAGCGATATTGAATTTTATCAAACGAGTGCTGAACGTAATATGCTTTGGTTACAACAGGCGGTTGGTTCTATGGAAGCATCAGGCCATAAAGATAATTCCGATGATGGTAACCTGGATTACCTCATAAAAATGTTGATGGAACAATCCCAAACTTAATAGTGAATTCTATACCCAACTCTGAATTAATTGTAAAAATGAATGTTTCTAGATTAATTTCCTTCTTGTATTATATCCATTGATATTTTGCGCTTACAAATGTATTATATCCATTGTACATGTACATATTTATTGAAATGTATATTCTTGTATACTGCTATTCTATACCGCGTGTGTGTGTGAATAAATCTTTTATTCAATTGAATTTTGTTTCCTTCGCACCTCAGATAATGACCTTCATGATACGTGGTATAAATGTCCTTGGAATGAAATAGTCCTTGGGGTGTCAATACCCACAAGGTGAAAATAGTGTTCGCAAGTTAGCATGTAAGGTCACAGCGGTGGTGGTGGGAGTAGAGAGAGGGAAAATGCGGTGGGAGGTTAGTAGATAAAACCAGAAGTGCTTACAGTCACTCTTCATTCTGTTAGCAGATATTGCCTACAACCAGAATACCAACTTGTCCAATCATATACCACCGCATTTTGTTTGAGCCAGCCCGTTGCCGCCCCAAAACAACAACTTACGAGTAAGTACTAATATATTATATCATCATTGGTTTTGATACCATCCATATTTTTCGTTTCACTTCCTCTACAATGCTGATATATTGTTTCAGATATGTCTACTCCAGTGAATTTGGACGCGGCCTTCATCGAAGAGGAGGGTCCAGGTGTGGGGAGTTCTCCTGACTTAGGTGAGTTTTCATATCACCCATGCTGTAACTTTTTCGATATTCCCCCAATGCCTTGTTTCAGATATGTCCATAAGCGATCTTCCTATGGACCCAGAATTGCAGACCGACTCGCAAAGAAGGTGGATCAGTAGGGAGATCGGCGAGTTCTTGAATGGAGTGGAAGCATGGGCGAATGACTTCACGCCTCGAGTACTCTGTGCGCCAGAAATTGGTGCTTCGTCACTGCCATCACCACCACAACAGTTTGCCAACTCGCCAGCGAGCGTTAGCGGCGCCAGCGGCAGTGCAAGTAGAAGACCTACTAAAGGGCTCAAATTGGCGTCTTCACCGCAGGCAAAGCTAACGCCGGCTAGCCCCACGCCAGTATTTCAAGATGGTAGTGAAAGCGGCGATGGTGATGAGGACTTTATGCCCTCTAGAAAGGGTAAGAAACTTTTTTTGAGAAAAAAATCATCATCATTGCTGCCATCAATGTCATCGGCCAAATCAAGGCATACTAATTATCGATAAACTTCTATGAAGAATAAGGGGGAAGCTGGACCTTCATCTATCCTTCATAAGTTTCTCGATGATAAGGGCAAAGCAAATCCCTACCAGGGTGGTAAGGTGTCGAAGTGGTATAAATGCCACAAGAATCAGCAGCACCCACAACCTACAAGAGCGGTGAATGTGATTCGTGTAGATGTGGTGCACCCACCAACTGCTCAACGAGAAAGTGTTGCAGCGATTGATGTGGATGCGCCACCTCCACAAGAGCAACAGCCGACCGACGGTTGTGTTGTTGTTGGTACCGAATATGATGCTCCCGTTCACGCTCGTATCCCGCTGCCTCCAGAAGCTCCATTTGAGCTGATAAGGAAATATGATGAAGCACTGAGGAAGTGGTATGCGAACGTGGATTCACTGATCGCAGGAAGTGAAACAAAAAGTCAGTCCATTTCTTCGGAAAGAGATGAGTTGCTTTCACGCCTGGCTGAAATGGATCTGCAGCTAGCAGCTGAGGAAAAATTTCGTCAGGACTGCGAAACAGAGAAGACTCGCCTCGAGCATTATAATCGGGCGAATGCAGAGTACTTGTGGCGAACTTAGTATAGATCCATTGTAAATATGTGTATTCAAAATGTATAAAT
This sequence comes from Phaedon cochleariae, assembly GCA_918026855.4. Classification (NCBI taxonomy): domain Eukaryota; kingdom Metazoa; phylum Arthropoda; class Insecta; order Coleoptera; family Chrysomelidae; genus Phaedon; species Phaedon cochleariae. Next base: position 28,447,505 of record OU896708.1, read on the forward strand.
TATGTATAGTTGTATTATAAGATGATCGCTTCATTGAAAATGTATTCACCATTACATGTTACATGTATTGAATATTCCTTTGTAATACAATATGTATATGAATTGGAATTTTTCTTTTTTTACCCCACTACTCTCACCTCAACTATCTTTCACTCCACTACCCCCACTATACTCATACCCCCTTCCACAAACCCCACTATGTGCACCCCTCCCCATTATGTACAACCCCTCCTCCACCATATATTGTATAAAACAGCAGAACTCCTCTAGAGTTGTCAGTCTATTCCAAAACTTACAAATGGATTTGGTAATTGTAATGGAAGCAGATACGACCACCACAGACTGTGGGCGAACTAGGCCTTCAATGAGGCTCGTGAGGCACCTTGAGTCGATAGATGGGGGAGCGGACAGCTCTATAGATGTAGAGGTGCGAGGTGTCAGAGGAGGGGCGGAGTCACCTGGGCCCTGTGATTCTACAACGGCGGCCACTATCGTTATCGCCGATAGTGAGGGGGAGGAGGAGGAGGGCAGCAGCGTCGAGAGTTCAGGAGCCAGTGGCTCCGAAGAAGAAGAAGAGAGCGACGTCGAACCGCCTCCAAGAGATCGGAGGCCCCACATCTTTGATGCACATATCCGAGAAGATATGGAGATGGATACGGACGACGAGGAACTTTTGGACGAAGCTCTGAGAAATTATATACAATTTTAGTTTAATTTTATATATAATATTTAGTTTATAGTATATATTTTTTTTTCTCAATAAATAGAGGTATTGTTAAAGAATATCTTTCGTTTTATTTAATTGAATATATCGAACCCGAAAAATATCTATGTGAAAAGTTTATCTGATATAAGTGGTAGTGTATAATGGCGTATACCCAGATGGCTTATTACCCCATAGTCATCTCTGATCTAGTCAGTCCATATTAAGCTACCGCATGAAGAAGATGTCTTATGAAACTATTGATAAGTTTGGACGTAAGAGAAGCAAATCAATGAGTTCGCTTCAAGGGCGGCCAGGTATCGGTTTCAAACTTGACGACAATGGAGATTATGACATGCAGGAGAAGCGTTTAACAAATATTGGGCTGCCATCTAGCGATAGAGATTGTGTGGTATTGGGACTATTGAATGAACGATTGGATGTGATTTCTAAGAAGATTGAAAAACTTGCTGTCGACAGTCTGAGGCAATTTCAAAACTATCTAGTTGCAACAAAAGTAGATGCAGCTCTTTAGAGGGGGGAGTGTTTTCCAAGCTCTAGGGAGGGAGGAACTAGTTGACTATAAATAAAACATCTCCTCAAATACATGCACCATTTTCAAAAGAAGTTAACTGAATCGTTCACCAGCTGATTGAAATGAACATGGATGGGCGAAATGTAACAATCGAGATGGTAATGGACGCCATTGCTCAGAGGCGCCAAATAAATGGTGAGATCCAAGTAGAGGCAGATGAAGAACGGCGTGAGAGTTCTGAAATATGGGATCAAGAAACCGTCGTATGGGATATTTCGAATGCCGACACGAGCAAATGGTCCAAGAAGAAGAGAAGAACTAGATATCCACCATATTCTACAGAGGCTCTGAGGACCAAGCCGAGGAACTTGGCGAAGAAAATGAGACATTGATGTTTTTTTTGTAATTTCTCTCTATTTAAATAAATGATTTGAATAAGCTTTAGTTGATTAATTTGACAAAGTATTGATTAAAGTAGTCAGACCACACAAACCACAAATTGAATAATTATTTTCTATTTGATAATAAGTGTACTAGCAGCGGTTAGAGTCAAATCGATTCTAATCAACGGAAAACCAAATATTATACACTCATCAAATACTCGATAATTATGTATCTAAAAAAATGTACCTACTGTACAATAATTCATAGATCGTAAAACATTATTCATTCAAATATGTAGGTTTACTATTCGAAAAATAAAACAATCTGCCTATGCCACATTATATCTAATTCACTGTATTAGTAATTGAATGTTCCGATATAGGTACTATTTTAAGGAAAATAGAAAAACCGTCTGACCTAAAGAAGCGCCCTGTGCAAGAGGAACACCCTGTACTGAAATTCCTTCCAAATATAAAGATTCGGCCAAGTAGTCATTCGCAACAATTGATTAATCGCACCAAGTTTGAAAAATCAATTCTAATTATCGGAAAACCAAATATTATATACTTACATCAAATATTCAATAATCGTGCATCTAAAAAATGACCCTACTGTACAATATCTCATAGATCACAAAAAATTATTCATTCAAATAAAACAATCTGTCTATGCCACATTATATCTAATTCACTGTATTAGTAATTGGGAGTATATAGGAACTATTTTAAGGAAAATAGAAAAACCGTCTGACTGTACTGAAATTCCTTCCAAAAATAATTATTCGGCCATGTAATCATTCGCAACAATTGATTAATTGCTCTAAGCATAAAAAAAAGTTAATTTTCGGGAAACCGAATATTATAATATGCATCAAATATTTAAAAATGTACCTACTGTCTAATGTACAATAATGCATAGATCACAAAACATGAAAATTCCCGCGATAGTTGGAACCTTCATTTAAAATTACCAGAAGAACATCGCGAAGTATAACGAATAAACGATTCTCAGATTCATCTAGTTACCTATAGGAAATGAATGGTAGTGTAAATTTGATCACCTAATAAAAATAATAGCGACCGTTCAAATATATTCAAGATAAACACACATTATAAACACGCATTAATAATCCAAAAACGTAACCCTAATTAACACAACTAATGCTCGCCTACAAGGTGTAGGTAATCCTTCAAATAAACGGGCCCTAATTGTCCTGTATTAAACCTAAGGCAAGCACACCGCCCAGAAAGGTACGTGACTGCCAACGCACTATATATCACAGGTAGCTAGATATTCCTATGCGATTTGTAACAACGCTAAAAGTTTTCTCGAATTTATAAATGTGGTTTCCTACCTCAGTTGGTTGAGCGGTTGCTATTCCAAGTGCGTTAGGGGACCACTTCGGAAACACACTAAGGTGATAGGTTGGAACGGTGTCGTTTCCGAAATTTTTTCAGTTCAGAAAAATTTGGCGATTTTGTTTTTTTTTGCAAATTTTTTCAACTTCAGCGGTACCGGGATTTTTTTTGAAAAATGGAATCGGGCGAGCCGTCGGATTTCAGGGTTAAATTTTGGACCAGATCTAGCCAGCGGATCGGGCTTGAGAGATCAAATCCCTCATGTTTGTTGATCTTTTTTTAATTTTTTTATTCTTCATTTCACACAAAAATCCTCAGAATGACATTACATTTTTTCCTGACCAGTTCTACAGCACTCAAAATATAGAAAAACCTACCAAAAAAATTTAAATAAATATCTTCTATTCCATAGTTAACATACCGATAACGGATTGTATTTTGGGTTGCATGAATCGAAGGAGCTCTCGTAAGGCCGAAGGCCTTTTGATATGTACATACATACCAACGAAGTACAGGTACTACTTACTACTGAGGATAATAATAAGAAGTAATTAGTTTCATGAATTTATTAAACTATTGTAAGTATCTCACAATATATGTACAATCAATTATATATATATATATATATATATATTACTATTCTAAGGTATATAACTTAATGGGTTTATGAATTTGATTATGAATAAGTTGGAAAATGTAGAAAATAATATTAGTAATAAAAAAAAACTAATTTCAATCCTAATTATATTTTTTGTACTATTCTAAGGAATATAACTCAATGGGCTTATGAATTTAATTATAAATAAGTTGGAAAATGTGGAAAATAATATTAATAACAAAAAAAAAACTAATTTTAATCCTAATTATATTTTTGTACTATTCTAAGGTGTATAACTTAATGGGTTTATGAATTTAATTATAAAAAAGTTGGAAAAATGTTGAAAATAATATTATTAACAAAAAAACTAATTTTAAATTCTAATTATATTTTTTGGTGCTATTGCTAACGACGCACATTTCCAGAGGATGAATCTGGTGGAGTTTATGGTGGCAAGTCTCGCAGAACATTCGCTGAATCTCCCACCAAGTTGTCGTCTGATGTACTGACGTCATCTGATATTCACCTCTATCAACGCGGTTTCTATACAGCGCGAAACAATCATGGCAAACGTTCTTAGGGCCCTGTAGTGTATCTAAAGTTACCATTGATACGGTACTACAGAAATTATCGTTTCCATCAAGATCGCCCATTTGCCTTACATCAAAAGGCTTGCTTCTAAAGCTCATACGACGGTCGATGTCTTCTTCTCCCCCAAACCCCTCGTCTGACTCTTCTATTTCCTGGAATATTGAAAGAATTCATGATTATTTCTTTATAGATAAAATCATATATACAGTTAAATACGTGGTCTTACTGATTTTACAGCATAGTGAATTCTAGAAGGGATAGGTAGTTACATCATTTCTTTGCCTGTTATTGACATCAATTATAGCAAGTCTGCGTAACCTGTCGGCGATTTTTGACATCTCGGTATCAAATCTTGCAGCCATTTCAATAGAAGGTATATATCTATATGTGATGTTTCTTATATGTATAGTGATTTTCAACTGAAGTTTAAAGAGGACGATTGCTCTTCTCATTCAGAATTTCGAGGGTGGGGCATCACACATTGACCAATACCGAACAAGAAAACTCCCACCTAGATGTAACTTTCTCCAAAAAAAAAAAAGAGCGACGAGTGGGGGTCAGGAGGGTATTAAAAAGAGCAATGGATGTGTAAATCTTCACAGTTTTCCTCGACGTTTCACTATAAGTGCATTAGAGCGATCACGAAGAACAATTTCAACACTTATTACACCAATGACGTATCCAAAATCGTGGGACTCCAAGCCAATTGTAGCTGTTCGCCCATCTATTTTTGGAGGTTACGTTATTTGCCACAACTGTGACGTCGGATATCCTGCCAACCGCATAAATCCATGTAATGGAGTATGTCAGCAATGTCTGGCACGAAACCGCCAGAGATCTCCAGAAGCTCCCCGATTGGCGCATCCGGATTCAGGAAGAGGACCGAAATGTCGAGAATGCTCGAAACGTCTGCGGAATACCAACATGGGTATTTGTAGAGATGTGTGCCGAGCCTGTGTTTCGACGGTGAATCGACTGCGTTTGAGGAGATGTCTTGTCTGCGATAGCTTCAGGAATGATTGTTGGCATGGAATTTGTGCAGGATGTTCTCATTCGGCATCATACTTCTGTGAAGCTGTTGGGTATTTATACCCAAATGAAGACCACCATTTCCGCGTTTGTTTTTGCCTGGGCTACGAAGAAAGAGTGTATAGGCAGAATTTGCAGCTACCACCACTCAACAGCTTTTATGGAGAGGAAGTAGACAGTTCAGACGAAGAAGCGTAGTAGTACATGTAGCTATTATACACATTATATTATATGAATAATAAAGGACTATTTTTTTAAATGATCATTTTGTTTTTTTTTTATATTTTATCGTATACAGGGCGTTTTTTTCAGCACATATTCAGCACATATATAATACAGTCTAAGGAATATTTCCATGATATCAGATTTTTCTAATTCCCCTAATTAACAAGAAATTTCATTCCCAAAAATTGAACAAGATATGAGAAAAATCAAGTACGCCACTATAAAACAATTTAAATGATTGAACTCCGCGTGATTGTGCGTACTGCATGGGAATTTGAACAGAGGTGGCGTCAGATTTGCTACAGTGTAGAACTTCGAGTGGAAAAAGAAATGTGAAACTTCGAATCTTATTTTGATCACTAAATTTATTCTATTAGCGCCATTTGATAGTACACACCGAGCTTTCTCAGTGTTTAAAATATTTTTGAACTTATTTCAATGCCACCCTGTATATTGGGTTTGGGGATGGATAAGATTAGGAGAATGCAATAAAAAAAAATTATATTCAATGCCTTTATTAGTTTTGTACATATTTCACTATGAAATGTTAATGTTTCAAATAATAGCCGATTCTTCGATCCAGGAGTTATGTTTTTCAGGAAACCCAAGCCATTTGACATATAGTTTGCTACCCTTCTTCTTTTTTTTTTCAAGACTTTCTCTACCAAGTATGTGTCAGGATTATTGGTTTTCATCAATTCCAATTCATGAAAGCACCCCCGGATAGGAGCGCCCTCCATATCTTCAAGTCTGTAGGTTCTAGGATCAGTAATATTTACTTTAAATATTCTGAAGAGTTCTGTGGAAAAATTGGCTGTATAGCCTTTCTCAAACACGCCCTTATACTTGCTTATGCGTACAATATCGCCTACTCGATATTTTGCCTTCGGCGCTATTTTTGGGTGACTGTAAGCTCGAAGCATGGTGGAAGGTGTAACTTCAGATGGCTTCATACCGATGGTTCTATGTACTCTGTTATTGTATGCGTTAGTTAAGCGTCTTAATATATCGCGCCACTTGTATTCACCTCTTGCAGAAAATTCTTTGTATATCCAATTCTTCAAAGTTCTAATAACTCGCTCGACGATTGCAGCCTTCATTGTACTATATGTTGAATAGTGATTTATTTTATATTTTGACATCAATTGTATTGGATATACATTTTTTATGGTAACTGGCGCTGTGAGGGGTGATTATTTGTCAGGACAATCAAATTTGAAATTGATGTAATTTCAAACTGCGTGTGTGGATAGTGGAAATTATTAACGAAATCATGAATAAATGTGGATATTTTGGACTTATTGGTATTCTTCGGTTCCTTAGGAAGTGTAAAGCTATAAATAAATTCGTAATTCAAGCTGGTATAGTACATCATGGTATTTCGGGTAGTGAGATGTACATGGACCATTCTCAGGAATATATTGTACGACAGTATAACGAAACGGTAAACTTTTCCCGCACGAAAACACGTCAGGTACCCTTGCGAGGGGAGTGTACCGGCTTTGGTGACAATAATCCCTCTCTGCAAAGGAGGTTGTCACTATTGTAATGTCAGGTATAAATAGTGTTGTTCGTTTGTTCCATATAACATGTTCAGGGGAAAATGTTGCCTGAAGGCTATCAAAGAAACGTATTTCCTTCGAGATATCTACCGTAGTTGTGTATCGCGCCTCCAAATTCTATGGGTCCTATATACAGCTCTGAATTACTGTTTCATTTCGCAATAGCTTATTTCTCTGGGGTTGAATAAAGATATAATTAATTTGTGGGTGTGAAGTTATTCGGTGTGAAACAGACAAAAATTTCGATTTCAAGAGGGCCTTTCGCAACATTTCATGATAGCGTTCAGTCTTCCGTCCGACCTCAAGTGTATTTATACTGCAAACTCTGCAATTTTTCAATTCCCTTGCAGATATTTGTACTGTGAAGACGAACCTCAAAATGGTGAAGACTGGTCTGGTTATCGATTTGATACGTCACATTGCTGCTCTTCTTGGTCTCCAAACATCTTCCTATGATGGAAATCGCGTGAAAGATGGACTTCAAGAATGTCAGAAGGGAATGAAGCGACTAAATAATGCCTTGCGGTACTCAAAAAACTTGGGCGAGAAGCAGCATCTGGAGGCTTGCCTTAGAAATATGAAAACTTTCCGAAACCAGTTCAAAGCAATTCAGAATAGGGGAGCTGGGTTATCTTCCAGAAAAGAAACTGCACGGGATAGAGTTCGTTGGAATGATTCAGAATCTGCGTTTCAGTCACGCATCAGAACTGTAGTTATCTCAAATTTGAAACATAAGGACCCTGAAGCATTCATGGCTGATTGTAAAGCTCTTTTCCGGATTCGTATTCAGAATGCACTTAAAAAAGATGAAGCAGTTAAAGTTAACGCTGTGTTCTGCGGAGAATTTGAGATCACTAAAGGAGATCCTATACAGACTGATTACAAATACTTCACTACTCCTAACTCACCCATCTATAGGAATACAGACATTAACAAGTGGTTCAATGAGAAAGTGATTGATCCTATTATGAAGGAGTCAGAGGAGTTCCAGGAGCGTGACAGCGGATGGGCATTGAAGAGCATCATCAATCTAGGTGTGAACATAAACAAGTTCACTCCCCAACTTGGATCCTCATACATTGAGTTACCCCCGCAAATCAAGCAAAAACAAGCTTGCATTAACGTTAAAAATGATGATAATGCATGTTTTTCTTGGGCAGTCATCTCAGCTTTGTATCCAGTCGAAGTACATAACGACAGAACTTCTTCCTATCCTCACCCATCTACCATTCTTAATCTGAAAGGTATTCAGTTCCCGATGACAGTCAATCAAATACCCCTGTTCGAGCGGCAGAATGAAATGTCAATCAATGTTTATATACTGAAGCAAAATAAAAAGGAGCTGATTACTCTACCGACCTACCTTACCAGAGATAAAAAAGAAAAGCACGTCAACCTGCTACTGATTCATGATCATTCCAATAAAACAGGAAATGAGAACACCGCTCCAAGTAGACACCATTACGTTTGGATTAAAGACATGTCTAGGCTCCTTTCAACTCAACTGAGCAAAGAAAATGGACGTAAATATTTTTGCGACCGCTGCTTGCACTACTTTAGGTCTCAAGCTAAACTAGATAATCACATTGAAATGTGTATAAAAATGGATGAAAGTGCTATCAAAATGCCTAAAGGGGAAACAAATATTTTAAAATTAAAAAACCACAAAAATAAAGAGAAAGTGGCTTTCATTGTTTACGCTGATCTCGAATCTGTTTTAGAGCGAACAGGAGACCCCCAGAAGCCCCAGCATCATATTCCTGCTTCTGTTGGATATTACCTCAAGTGTTCTTATGACAATTCTTTATCCTTTTATCGTTCCTATCGAGGAGAAGACTGCATGGATTGGTTCGCCTATGAGATGAAGCAGTTGGCAGAAGATATAACTACCGTATTCTGGTGTCCTTATGATATTCATATGGCTCCAGAACAAGAAGCAGATTTTCGAAATGCCACACATTGTCACATTTGTGAGCAGAAATTTGGACTTGATGATGTGAGAGTAAGGGACCATAATCACCTAGTTCCAGAAAAAAATAATAGAGGAGCTGCTCACGATTCTTGTAATATAAATTATAAGGACAGTCCTGTGGTGCCTGTTGTATTCCATAATTTGAGTGGTTACGATGCAAATTTTGTAATAGCTGACATTGCCACTAAAATGAAAGGAACTATCGACTTACTGCCCATAACGAAGGAGAAGTACATTTCCTTCACTAAACATGTTGACGGAACTTGTGTTCAGTTCAGATTCATCGATAGCTTCCGTTTTATGAATTCCTCTCTGGACAAGTTAGCATCTCATTTAACCGAATTCCCCAATCTAAGGTCTCAATTCTGTAGCGTCGCCGAAGATCAACTTTATCTTCTAACTAAGAAAGGTGTGATGCCATATGATTACTTCGACTCGTTTGAGCGTTTCAGCGAAACCCGGCTACCTCCAATTGATGCTTTTTATAATAAATTAGACGATAAGGCCTGCCCTCGCAGACTCTATCTTCGTGCAAATCTTGTGTGGAATGAGTTCAATTGTCGAGACTTGGGTCAGTACGTATGGATCTATACATGATGACTGATATTCTCCTTCTCGCAGACGTATTTGAACAGTTTCGTACCAGCTGCCTCAGAACTTACAATCTTGACCCCGCACACTATTACACCCTGCCAGGATTCACTTGGGATGCCATGTTGAAATATACGAATCAGGAGTTGGAACTTATCACTGACCCTGACATGTTTTTGTTTGTTGAGCAAGGCATCCGAGGAGGTCTCAGTCAAGTTTGTTCAAAAAGAAGAGCTCATGCAAACAATAAATATATTCCTGATTATGATTCTTCGAAAGCCGATTCCTTTTTGATGTTCTATGACGTCAATAACCAATACGGATGGGCTATGTCTCAAGCTTTACCATATGGAGGTTTTGAATGAACTGACACCAATATCGACGTCACGGCTATTCCCGATGATGCAGAAGAAGGATATATTTTAGAAGTCGATTTGTATTATCCACAACACCTCCACGAGGTACATACAGATATTCCATTTTGTCCTCAACACATCAATCCTAAGACTGGAAGGCCTCCCAAATCTGTACGAGAACACACCAAATTGATGGCAACCCTACGCTACAAGGAGAAGTATGTAATTCACTACCGAGCCCTGAAACAGGCGTTGAAGCATGGTTTAGTGCTGAAACAGATACATCGAGTTCTCAAGTTCCAGCAAGCTACGTGGTTAAGATCATACATAGACCTGAACACTGAACTCCGAAAACAAGCAAAAAATGTGTTTGAGAAGAATCTGTTCAAGCTCATGAACAACGCTGGTTTTGGTAAGACAATGGAAAACATTAGGAAGAGAGTTAATGTCAGACTTTTGACAGAGTGGGTGGGAAGATATGGTGCTGAGGCGTACATTTCAAAACCCGAGTTCAAGAATTGTATAGTCTTCAATGAAAATTTGATTGCTATAGAAATGAAAAAACTGGAAATCTATCTTAACAAACCCATTTATGTTGGTCAAGCTATTTTAGATTTAGCTAAGACAACATTATATGACTTTCACTACGACTATATGTCCAACACATTTCGTGATTGCTCAGTTCTCTATACTGATACTGACAGCTTGATTTATGAGATTGTTGGTCAAGATCCATATGAGGTTATGAAGAAGGACTGTCATCAGCGCTTCGATACCTCCGACTATAAATCGAATAACATTTATAATATTCCTCAAGTCAATAAGAAAGTGCTGGGAATGTTAAAAGATGAGCAAAACGGAGAACCGATGATCGACTACGTTGGTCGGAGATCGAAACTCTACTCAACAAGAATTCTAACTACGATTGATGACATTATGAGTAAACGAGAAGAACTGATGCATGTAGGATATGATGATTTTGAAATTGATGATATTTTGAGGAATTTTGGTATAACGAAAAAGGCTAAGGGTGTGAAGTCGTCTGTTGTGAAGACATCGATAACCTTCACTGATTATGTTGAGTGTTTGGATAATTGGAAAGAAAAAACTGTCACTCAGAATTTGATCAAATCAGATAAACATCAAGTTTATTCTATCATACAAAAGAAGATTGCTCTCAGTTCGAATGATGATAAGAGATATATTATTCCAGGAACTGATGAAACGTTACCATGGGGACACTATTCAATCGATGATGATGTTGTGGAATATGGCTCATAAATTGATGGTGATATCTCTAGAATTATTTTGTTTATATATATATTTACACTAACGAATAATAAATATCCTCATGTATCAGTACTCATTATTTTTCCAACCTGTCTTTCCTCCCTATAAATGTTCACCCGTTCTGTACTCCTACCAACATGGTCAACTGCGGTGACCTTGAAAAAAGAGCCATTCTTGTTATTTTTTCGACCTTAGATTTTTTTATGGAGATTGAAATGGGGAAACGGAATTGAGCCTTCATGCTCTGGCTGTATATGAAAAAAGAGCCATTTTTGCTATTTTTGACCTTAAATTTTCTTATGGAAATTAACATGGGAAAACTGTCCAAATTGGTCCCGTGCTCTTGCTGTACATATACTCATTTCAGATCATCGTAGACTATTTGATGAAAAACTGTGAATCGAAATACAATTCACTAGCAATGATCCATATGGCAACAAACCTTGTACTTAAGCGACAATGTAGTTGGATTGGCACAAAAAAAGATGGTATATCGAGAGTACTCTGGTAGTGGAGCTAGTGGATGATATCTGTTAACAGAATGAGGAGTCTCCGTGTATTCAATGAGTTTTATCTGCTGAGCTCCACCTATTCTCCTTCCACCGCTAATATCCGCCTACATCTCCCCTTCCTCCCCCACCTAGTGTCTTTCTACCAAAACGAACCTTATCGAAAATGTGTGCGTAGCTCAAGGCCGACCTCCACCCAAGGCTGCATTATTCAATGCGAACCAAAATTTAATTCGATATTCAATATTATTGTGGTGCGGCATCAGCTGGCTGATATAATGTTATAATATGAATAAAACACATCTCAAATAATCTGAGGAATAATTTATTCAAAAATACGTGTATGTATAAAAATATATATAATATAATATGTAGACTAGATGAAGAGTGTACAGAACTCGTATCACATTATATGGAGACTAGATTGAAAAATAAATATGAATATAAGCGTATGAGGTTGGGTACAGAGTTCGCATTATTATTATTATTATAATTATTATCGAGCCTCTGAGTGTTCCATCAACATTTCTATCAGGTCATCTGAATTATCGATAGAATTTGATTCCTCAGCTGTTTGCATTGTAGCAGACATTGCTTGTCGTACCCAAAGCATATTACGTTCAGGACTCGTTTGATAAAATTCGATATCATTGTGCCCCCAAGGTAAAGTTTCAACAGTATTAGGTACGATAAACCGTTTATTGTCGTGGTGTGAAAGGGCGACTTTGTTTTTCATTTCGGTATAAATATCGTGCCGATCGCTACGAAAGGTATTCATTTTTCTGAATATCAAGCCACCATTTTCAACGATTTTCTTATAATCATCCATCGATAATTCACTGCTAACAACTGGCCTTGAAACACCCTCTGCTTTTTCAATTCGGAATTCGAAGATTGAACGTAATACGCCTTGGCACCCGTCCCATAGAAGCTCACAATAGGATCATTTGGAAATTCGTCCTTCATATTTCCCACTACTGATTTCGTTATTGGAATATTGAATTTGTTATCTATGGGGTAATTAGATGTGTCGAAATACCTTATATTCTCCTTCATGAAATTATAAAAGTTTTCTGTTTCTATTTTCAATATCAAAGAATCCGTATCAGTATACAATAGCCACGATTCACCAGAGAAATGAGAAAGTTATATATAACGACTTTTGACACATCTAATATGCTGAAACCTAAATACAGCGTTTTATAATTGGGGAGTGCTATCAATGCATTAGCACCCTTCCTCTTTGTGATACTTTCCCAATGAGTCACAAGTTTGATATCGCTTCTTTCATCAACATTCTCCATGGTTTTGCCATAAACTGAGTTGACCATATTCTTGTATAAACTTTTATCAGCTTTATTTGTACTCTTATTACGCATTTCTGTATTGAGGTCGACATACTTTTTTAACCACGGGGATTGCTTGAATTTGAGAACTCTATGGGTTTTCATCAAGGTCAAACCATTTTCCATAGCTTTCAACGCTCATGACATCTAACTCTATAATTTCTTGGTTGGTCAACCACCTGAAATCGGAAGTTGGTAGCGGCTGTGACATACTATGACCGTACAAGTTAGTTGCATCTAAATACATGATAAATGTTGATGGTTCATTTGGATTGAAGTTTGGGATGAACTCATTATTCGCAACATGTGTCCTCAGACTACATTGACTAATCCCTTCTCTTATACCTTTTTTGAAAAAATGAATCATATCGATGTCGGTTAACAATTCCAATTCGATTTTTGTGTACCTCAACATAGCATCCCACGATGAACCGGGTGCAGTGAAGTATTGGCACGGATCTAACTTGTACGTTTTCAAACAAACATTCCGGAAGTTCTCGAAAACATCACATAATAATAACACATCTGATTTTAAATAAAGGTCGGAGTAATCACCGAGTGATTTACATTGGAATAAATTCCAAACATGCTCAGCTCTTCGTTGATCCTCGTCCGAAATATGTGTATTAGATAAATTATCGAAAAAATCACTATTCGATGGCAGATCTTCATTATCCAATTCATCCATAGACGTTATGAAACTATATGGAAAAACTCCCTTCTGCGTCATGTATTTGAATTCTCCAGGGTCGCGAAAATATCTAGCAGTTTCTACAAATTGAGATTCATTCAAATTCTCGGCCAAGGATTGCAGGGGTTGGGCAAGGAATTTGTAGCTATCCACGAATCGCAGTTTCAAGAAGACATTCTGATTCACACCGTTTTTTCCCAAATATTCGTCTACTAACATATGTTTGGTAAATGAAATATATTTTGCCTTGGTTTGCGCGATACAATCAACTCTCTCTTCTCTATTGAATGATTGCTTGATGGAAAGGTGGCTATCGTAGCCACTCATATTATGGAAAAATATGGGGATGAAATTTGGAATTTTAAAGTTCAAATTACATATTGAATGTGCGGCACCGAATCTTTTTTTTTTCATTAGATGGCAGTGGTCTCTCACTTTGACGTCGCTATATATAAAAGCATTATCGCAAATACCGCACTCGGTGGCATTAGCGAATTCAACTCCTTCTGCCGGAGTCAATTTTTCCATAGGAACTACACGTTTCAGAAACAAGTTGTATATTATTTTGCAGTCATTGACTAAATTGGATACGAATTTCTTCGCAGCATCTTTTCCACGGAATAAAATATATTTCGTGATAGAATTATCGAAAGAACATTCGATAAGGTATGCAAATGAATAAGGTTCATGTGCGAATGTTCTATTAGTAAAGGGTTTATTCGGATCTGGCTGACTAGTATGTATCGGTTTTAGAACTTATTCAAAATCTGCATAAATAACGAATGGCACTTTCATCTGTTTCTCAAATTTCTCGAATTTCAAAATGTTTTCAGGTACTGAATTTCCAAAATTATCGACTTTGATCTCTGTGGACGGAGTTGTAGTATATGTATGATAACAATCATTCAGCTGATGGCGTAACAACTTTGTTTCATCTGAGAAATATATCAAACAACCGTCGCAAAAAAATGTCTTATGCTCTTTGGCAGATATCTGGCTAGATACCAGCCTTGATAAATTCTTTATCCAGCAAAAGTGGCTATTTCCAGTTTCATCATCTGTGGTCAAAAGTAAATTCACATGTTTACTCATTCTTTTCTTGGAGTAATACAGTGGGCCAACTACATGATATTTCACTTGATGATTTTCAAATACACTTTCTAACCCGTAAACGTTGATGGAACAATCATTGAGAATTTCGAATTTTGGAATGCTACTCACTTTAACAGGGAACTCTACACCCACCAAATTCAGAACTGTAGAATAGTGCGGATATGAAGAGGTTTCGCAAACATTAGCTCTTGCCGGATACAGTGCAGACGTCACAGCCCAAGCGAGACAGCACTCGTACTGATTCACTAAGTTTACAACGGCCTTTTTATTCTCTATGAAGCTAGGTAGCTTCATGTAGGAGCATCCACGCAGAGGGCTGTACTTGTTGATATTGTTTTCCAGGAACATGATTTTTTCTAAAGCCCAACCTATAACAATAGTAACATCTGTTAATAATCAGAAATATTTCAAAAATCATACCAACTCACCAGAATCACGCTCCTCAAATTCGGTCGTTTGATTCAATAAGATGTCCTTGAATGTGTCATTCATTGCCTCCAAATCCAGCGATGAATCCATGATGTGATTTGGCGTCATGAAGGATTTGATGTCATGAAGATCTTGGGATTGTGAAATGTATCTTCCAAACACTTCCATATTCACCTTGATGGAGTGGTGAATTGAGATTATATTATCCAATGAAGATATGATGGTTGTCTTATTTTCATTAAAAAACGTATTGTAATCCAATACATCAGTTCTGCATTCCAATCGATAGCTCACAATGCGGCATTTGAACGCATTTTCAATCACATTATACTCCGTCCCTATAATTGACGCAAGCGTTTGTCCGATGCTCCAATGTCCTTTTATGCGTACTCATTTTATCGGTTGGAATGGTCTTATTGCAAACAGTACATTTCTGCACATTTGCAGAAGTTGCTGCTTGCTGAGTGCCATCTTCCAGTCGAGGCTTCTTTGCAATAGATGGGTTGAAATTTCCCACACATGCAACCCTTTGATGACGTCGTAGATTGTCACTACGTGTGAAAGGTTCAGCGCACACACTGCAAACTAACATTTTGTTTAGATGATTTATCACTCGTGAAGAACTATTCAACTTGATGTTTGATGATAGTATTGAGAGAGAACTGTGCTCTCATAAACACAACTATTGGGTTTATATAGGAGGGAGTCATGACGTAACACAGCACCCCACTTCTACCAAAACGACCTCGACTAGCCTACTCCCATTTTCAAGGTCGCACACGCTTTCACCTACCTCTCCAAGGTCGAGGTCTCTCTTTCTACAACTCAAGGTCACTCATTCCCAAGGCCACATATGCGAAGGTTACTCTTACAAACTTCCTTCAAGGTCGTTCTGTCTCGCCCTCAAGGTCACCTCCGCGTTCAAGGGCGCGCTGTCGACACTTCACCACACGAGGTTACTCCCGCCCAAGGTCAGACCCGTTCAAGGTCACTCCCGCCCAAGGTCACTCCCGCTCAAGGTCACTCCCGCTCAAGGTCACTCCGCCCAAGGTCACTCCGCCCAAGGTCGGAGGACGGTGACCTAGGGCGGAGAGCCAGAACCGGCCAATCTTAACTACTAGCTTTCATCCAATTTTTGCTATCAGAATACACCAGACTCAATCAAACTCACTTGGCCTTCAAACAAGGATCGTTCGTAATGTATCATGCCTTATTTTTCACATCACATTCTTGTTTCACATTGAAATGAATGATTCGATGTCACCAATGTCAGTTCATATCTTGCAAATTTTATGTGGGTGATACTTATAAAAATAGGAATCCGAGTGTACCATGTCAAGTCTGAATTCATTATAGATGAATTAATAAACAGGCAAGCACTGACATTCATCGTATATTATCACAATCTTGAGTTATTTGTATGACATGAAAACAAAGAAAATAAAAATTCGTTTAGGAAAAAAGGGAATGAAAATCATATACATTTTTAATTGAACAAAAATCCTACTTCATGATGTCAATTCATCCCACATATAATGAACAAAATACATAAAGAAGTTTCATTCTATATCATACCACTCTGAATAGTCTGAATATTCCGTTCTACACAGCGACAACAATTTTCTAATTCTATTAGGTCAACATGTTATATAACCGTAGGAATATTAGGTTTTACCGCAGATAAACAATTGCATTGTGCTTGTAACTCGAGTTTCTATTGTAATTATTTCCTTTCCAGAAACTCGAAGTTAATGAATAATTGAATATCAAAATACACTTAACCAGCGCTTATAAAATGTCGACCTAGGACTATACAAAGTGAATTATCTAGGATGAAAACAATTAGCTGTAGGTGGATGATATCATAGCTACAAGTTCATGCGTTCAGAATTATCATTTTTCTAGAGGCGAAAAGTAATTGTTTCTGTAATAGGTATCATTCTTCTCATCACAATACGAAACGAGTCAAGAGAACGTTCTACTTGGATCATTTTTTTTCGTGTGAGAATGATTTTAACTAATTTTTTTTTTTCAAATAGAACAAGGGTGGCTCATCACCATATCTATAGAGGAAATCTTGTTATGAACACATTGATACCAAACAATCGATATTTTGAATCGATATCCAGAGTATCATATAATCACTCTGAATTGACTAATGGACATTTCAGGATGTTGAATGTTGTTAAAATGAGAAAATATGGTCATTTTCGGTCAAACCGGAAGTGACAGATAACAATTGGATACGTCGAATAATGCATATTTGTGAACAATACTCACCAAATTTTATTCGTTTATTCATAGAAACAAAAAAATTTTAGAGGAGAGCCACTTTTGAGAAACACCCGGTATACATACAGTATTTCAATACACACAACCCTCCTAGTTCTGTACGACAATCTATCCATGACAATTATAAAATCTACCTAGAGTAATCCAAAGAACCTCATAGTAGCCATTTGGGAATCTATTAGAGGTAGAAAAATATCAACTAGTTACAATATACAGAACTCCACAGTAATTTTTCGATAATCCATCAGGAGTGACAAAATGAACTTTCTGTATCGGCAGATAAGTTAGCATAATAAGGATAAATAGACTATTATTATCACCGACAGCATAATTGCGTTATCATCCTACGCAAATACTTAATAATGCAATTTATTCACAACAAATAGAGATCTTTCAGCAAAATAATTCCATTTATCTCAGCAAATGAACCGCGGAATGTTTAGTACTTTCACCTTATATAATTAGTTGGGTAACTGTATTACCTTATATAGAAAATAACATTTGAGTTTTCAACAACACGTCGTCATGTTGACAACTCAAATGTTATTTTCTATATAGGGTGATACAGTTACCCAACTAATTATATAAGGTGAAAGTACTAAACATGCCGCCGCCCTTGAAAGGCTCAGCCTTTGAAATTTTTATCACAATTTTCATCTTAAATAATTTCACATTCATCTAAAGGTGAAACACATATCTTGTTGATTGGACGCTTCAGGATGCCGTCTAGAGTCCTCAACGTCACAACTCGAACAATATTGTCTTCGCCTGGATGAATTTCCGCAATTCGAGCTAACTTCCACAATAATGGTTGAACGAAGTCCTCCTTTATTGAAACTTGTTACCCAGTTTCAACTTAGTCAGCTAGACGCTTCCACTTTGTTCTTTGTTGAAGTTGATTGAGATACTCTGCAGATCAACGTTTCCAGAAATGTTGGGTGAGTTGTTGGTAATGATTCAAACGATTCCCTGGTATTTCACCTACGTCTTCTTGAGGGATACAAGTCAACACTTCTTCAATCAAAAAATGACTTGGACACAGAGCAGTTAAATCGTATGGTCGTTGGTTAACGGCGCCAACGGTCGAGAATTGAGTATTGCCTCAACCCGAGTCAGCGCAGTATACAATTCCTCATAAGTCAAAGGTACATTCGGAAGAATTCTTCTCATATGATATTTTGCAGATTCAATTGCTGCCTCCCATATTTCGCCAAAATTTGGTGCTCGAGGAGGAATGAATTTCCATTCAATTGAATTGTTGACTATATAATTTTTAAATGCAGTATGTTTTTCAAGATTTCTGAGGACGTTTATTAATTCATTTGCTGCCCCTATAAAGTTGGTGCCATTGTCACTATGTATTACCTCACGAATCCCACGTCGGGAGATGAATCTCTTAAGTGCATTTAAAAATGCATCTGTAGTACACTCCGTTACTAACTCAATATGAACAGCCTTAGTAGCAAAGCAGATGAAAATACAAAGGTAACATTTCATCAATTTGCGATTTCTGAATTTACCATCTTTAATAAGAAATGGCCCAGCATAATCGGTGCCGACTATAAGAAATGGTCTTGAAGGCTTAAGACGGGCCTTTCGCGACAGCTTTCCGACCGAATATAGCCTATATATATATATACTAGTTCAACAACTATTTCTAGTTGTCAGTGTGATGTCGAAATCTGAATAAAATAATCAAATTACAGCTTCCACAGCTATTGTAGAGTTCTTCGATTTCGTCTGTTACAGCAGGTCACCAATAGGTGGCACACAATTGAATGCAATCGTAGGTAATTGTATTATGTACGTGCAGTGTTGCCAGAGCTACTGCTCTACGGGCCTGCTCAACATGATTCCACTTTTCACTCCATTCAAGTCAAGCAAATACCTATATATCTCGCAACAATGAAAATTTATGTCATGAGTCATTTTTGAAACTGTCTTCACAAGTAGTTTTCCGAATATTTCTTTTAATTTTATTTCCTACTAATATAACTTATCATTATTGGCGTCGCCAGAAAAACTTTCAAGGAAGGGGATCGAAATCATTGTTCAGGGCAAAATAGTCTGCGTAATTCAGAAATAATGTGTGCAAGATTTTTTATCAAGTTCAGATGGCTATAAATAGAAATTTCGTGTTTTCTGTGTAGGGTATGTACGTAGACGATTGCCCAATTTCAAATATCTTCATTCTTACGAATTCACACTGCTATTACTGATATAAGGGTTATATTGATATATTATACAGTGTGTAGAATAGAATGTAAGAGATCAGTAGATAAGATTAGCCGTTTCTGACTCTCCGCCCGAGGTCACTCTCCTCTGACCTTGGGCGGAGTGACCTTGGGCGGGAGTGACCTTGGGCGGAGTGACCTTGGAGCAGGAGTGACCTTGGACCGGAGTGACCTCGATGCGGAAGTGGCCTTGTACGGAAGTGACCTTGAGTAGGAGTGACCTTGGGCGGGAGTGACCTCGTGTCCGAGTGACCTTGATGCAGAAGTGGCCTTGAACAGGAGTGACCTTGAGTAGGAGTTGCCATGGACGGTAGTGACCTTGAGTAGGAGTGACCTTGGGCGGGAGTGCTCTTGGGTAGAGTAACCTTCGCATGTGCGACCTTGTGAGTGAGTGACCTTGAGTTGTAGAGAGAGAAAGGCCTTGACCATGAAGGAAGGTTGCACCGTATGCGACGTTGCGTGACCTTGAGTGTGAGTGTCCTTGAGTTGTAGAGAGAGAGAAAGAGAGGGATCTCGACGGTCGAGGTCGATACGTCATGACTCTGCCTTATATAAACCCAATAGCTGCGTCCGTGAGCGCATAGTTCTCTCTCAATACTATCATCAACATTGACCTCATTAGTTTTTGTGAGTGATACATTATCTGAACAATATGTTATTCTGCAGTGTGTGCGCTAAGTCTTTCACGCGTAGTGACAATCTACGACGCCATGAAAGAGTTGCATGTGTGGGAAATTTGAACCCTCCTATCGCAAAGAAGCCTCGACTGGGAAATGGCACTCAGCAAGCAACAACTTCTGTAAATCTGCAGGCATGTACCATTTGCAATAAGATGATTCCAGCTGATAAAATGAGCGCTCATAAAAGGACATTGGAGCATCGAACAAACGCTTGCGTCAATTATAGGGATGGAGTATATGTGATTGAGAATGCGTTCAAATGCCGTATTGTAAGTTATAGATTGGAATGCAGAACTGATGTATTGGATTACAATACGTTTTTTAATGAAAATAAAGCGACCATAATATCCCTATTGGATAATATAATCTCGATTCACCACTCCATCAAAGTGAATATGGAAGAATTCGGAAGATATATTTTACAATCCCAAGATCTTCACGATATCAAATCCTTCATGACACCAAATCACATCATGGATTCATCGCTGGATTTGGAGGCCGTAGTTGACACATTCAAGGACATATTATTGAATCGAACGACTGAATTCGAGGAACGCGATTCTGGTGAGTTGATATATTTTTCAACACTTTTGATTATCATCTGATGGTATTATTGTTATAGGTTGGGCTTTAGAAAAAATCATGTTTCTTAAAATCAACATCAACAAATACAGTCCGCTGCGTGGGTGTTCCTACATGAAGCTACCTAGCTTCATAGAGAATAAAAAGGCAGTAGTGAACATAGTGAACCAGGATGAGTGCTGTTTTGCTTGGGCTGTGACGTCTGCACTGTATCCGGCAAGGGCTAATGTTTGCGAAACCTCTTCATATCCGCACTATTCTACGGTTCTGAATTTGGTGGGTATAGAGTTCCCTGTTAAAGTGAGTAGCATCCCAAAATTCGAAATTCTCAATGATTGTTCCATCAACGTTTACGGGTTAGAAAGTGTGTTTGAAAAACATCAAGTGCAATATCAGATAGTCGGCCCACTGTATTACTCTAAGAAAAGAATGAGTAAACATGTGAGTTTACTTCTGACCACAGATGATGAATCCGGAAATAGCCACTATTGCTGGATAAAGAATTTATCTAGGCTGGTATCTAGCCAGATATCTGCCAGGGGGCATAAGAAATTTTTTTGCGACGGCTGTTTGATACATTTCTCAGATGAAACAAAGTTGTTACGCCATCAGCTAAATGATTGTAACCATACATATACTACAACTCCATCCACAGAGGTCAAAGTCGATAAATTTGGAAATTCAGTACCTGAAAACATTTCGAAAGTCGAGAAATTTGAGAAACAGATGAAAGTACCATTCGTTATTTATACAGATTTCGAATCAGTTCTGGAGCCGATACATACTAGCCAGCCAGATCCGGAGAAATCCTTCACTAATAGAACATTCGCACATGAGCCTTATTCATTTGCATACCTTATCAAATGCTCTTTCGATAATTCTATCACGAAATTTGTTACATTCCGTGGGAAAGATGCTGCGAAAAAATTTGTATCCAATTTAGTCAATGACTGCAAAATAATTTACAACTTGTTTCTAAAACGTGTAGTTCCTATGAAAAAATTAACTCCGGCAGAAGAAGTTGAATTCGCTGATGTCACGGAGTGTGGCATTTGCGATAAAGCTTTCATATATGGTGACGTCAAAGTAAGAGACCACTGCCATCTAACGGGAAAAAAAAGATTCGGTGCCGCACATTCAATATGTAATTTGAACTTTAAAATTCCAAATTTCATCCCCATATTTTTTCATAATATGAGTGGCTACGATAGCCACCTTTCCATCAAACAACTATTCGATCGAGAAGAGAAAGTTGATTGTATCGCGCAAACCAAGGAAAAATATATCTCATTTACCAAACATATCTTAGTTGACGAATATTTGGGAAAAAACGGTGTGAATCAGAATGTCTTTTTGAAACTGCGATTCTTGGATAGCTACAAATTCCTTGCCCAACCTCTGCAATCCTTGGCCGGAAATTTGAATGAATCTCAATTTGTAGAAACTGCTAGATATTTTCGTGACCCTGAAGAATTCAAATATATGACGCAGAAGGGAGTTTTTCCATATAGTTTCATAACCTCAATGGATAAATTGAATAACAAAGATTTGCCATCTAGAAATGATTTTTTCGATAATTTATCTAATAAACATATTTCAGACGAGGATTATCTAAGAGCTGAGCATGTTTGGAATTTATTTCAATATAAAACACTCGGTGATTACTCTGATCTCTATTTGAAATCAGATGTTTTATTGTTATGCGATGTTTTCGAGAACTTCCGGAACGTTTGTTTAAAAACGTACAAGTTAGATCCATGCCAATACTTTACAGCACCCGGTTTATCATGGGATGCTATGTTGAGATACACAAAAATCGAATTAGAATTGTTAACCGACATCGATATGATACATTTTTTCAAAAAAGGAATAAGAGGTGGGATAAGTCAATGTAGTCTGAGGAGCCATGTTGCGAATAATAAGTTCATCCCAAACTTCAATCCAAATGAACCATCAACATACATCATGTATTTAGATGCAACTAACTTGTACGGTCATAGTATGTCACAGCCGCTACCAACATCCGATTTTAGGTGGTTGAACAGCCAAGAAATTATGGAGTTGGATATCATGGGTGTTGAAGATGATAGCCCATATGGATATGTCCTTGAAGTTGACATATACTATCCTGAGGAATTACATGACGCACACTCAGATCTACCCTTTCTCGTGGAATCCGTTGCACCACCCGGATCGAAATCTAAGCTGAAAAAACTGATTCCCAATTTGTCGAATAAGATAAAATATATTGTTCATTACAGAAATCTCAAACAGGCTATAGAAAACGGTTTGACCTTGATTAAAACCCATAGAGTACTCAAATTCAAGCAATCCTCGTGGTTGAAAAAGTATGTTGACCTCAATACAGAAATGCGTAATAAAAGTACGAATAAAGCTGATAAGAGTTTATATGAGAATATGGTCAACTCTGTTCATGGCAAAACCATGGAGAATGTTGATAAAAGGAGTGATATCAAACTCGTAACTCATTGGGAGAGTATCACAAAGAGAAAGGGTGCTAATGCATTAATAGCACTACCCAATTATAAGACCTTTAAAGTATTCCATGAAAATTTCGTAGCAATCCATATGGGAAAAGTTAGGGTGCATTCTGATAAACCGTTGTATTTAGGTTTCAGCATACTAGATGTGTCAAAAGTTGTTATATATAACTTTTTGTATGAATGCATTAAGAAGAATTTCTCTGGTAAATCGTGGCTATTGTATACCGATACGGATTCATTGATACTCAAAATAGAAACAGAAAACTTTTACAATTTCATGAAGGAAAATATAAGGTATTTTGACACATCCAATTATCCCGCGGATAACAAATTTAATATTCCAATAACCAAATCAGTAGTGGGTAATATGAAGGACGAATTTCCAAATGATCCTATTGTGAGTTTTTATGGGACGGGTGCTAAAGCATATTACGTTCAATCTTCGAATGCCGAATTGAAAAAAGCAAAGGGGATTTCAAGGGCAGTTGTTAGTAGTGAATTATCGATGGATGATTATAAGAAAATCGTAGAAAATGGTGGCTTGATATTCAGAAAAATGAATACTTTTCGCAGTGATCGTCACGATATTCATACTGAAATGAAAAACAAAGTCGCCCTTTCATACCATGACGATAAACGGTTTATTATACCTAATACAGTAAAAACTTTACCTTGGGGGCATAGCGATATTGAATTTTATCAAACGAGTGCTGAACGTAATATGCTTTGGTTACAACAGGCGGTTGGTTCTATGGAAGCATCAGGCCATAAAGATAATTCCGATGATGGTAACCTGGATTACCTCATAAAAATGTTGATGGAACAATCCCAAACTTAATAGTGAATTCTATACCCAACTCTGAATTAATTGTAAAAATGAATGTTTCTAGATTAATTTCCTTCTTGTATTATATCCATTGATATTTTGCGCTTACAAATGTATTATATCCATTGTACATGTACATATTTATTGAAATGTATATTCTTGTATACTGCTATTCTATACCGCGTGTGTGTGTGAATAAATCTTTTATTCAATTGAATTTTGTTTCCTTCGCACCTCAGATAATGACCTTCATGATACGTGGTATAAATGTCCTTGGAATGAAATAGTCCTTGGGGTGTCAATACCCACAAGGTGAAAATAGTGTTCGCAAGTTAGCATGTAAGGTCACAGCGGTGGTGGTGGGAGTAGAGAGAGGGAAAATGCGGTGGGAGGTTAGTAGATAAAACCAGAAGTGCTTACAGTCACTCTTCATTCTGTTAGCAGATATTGCCTACAACCAGAATACCAACTTGTCCAATCATATACCACCGCATTTTGTTTGAGCCAGCCCGTTGCCGCCCCAAAACAACAACTTACGAGTAAGTACTAATATATTATATCATCATTGGTTTTGATACCATCCATATTTTTCGTTTCACTTCCTCTACAATGCTGATATATTGTTTCAGATATGTCTACTCCAGTGAATTTGGACGCGGCCTTCATCGAAGAGGAGGGTCCAGGTGTGGGGAGTTCTCCTGACTTAGGTGAGTTTTCATATCACCCATGCTGTAACTTTTTCGATATTTCCCCAATGCCTTGTTTCAGATATGTCCATAAGCGATCTTCCTATGGACCCAGAATTGCAGACCGACTCGCAAAGAAGGTGGATCAGTAGGGAGATCGGCGAGTTCTTGAATGGAGAGGAAGCATGGGCGAATGACTTCACGCCTCGAGTACTCTGTGCGCCAGAAATTGGTGCTTCGTCACTGCCATCACCACCACAACAGTTTGCCAACTCGCCAGCGAGCGTTAGCGGCGCCAGCGGCAGTGCAAGTAGAAGACCTACTAAAGGGCTCAAATTGGCGTCTTCACCGCAGGCAAAGCTAACGCCGGCTAGCCCTACGCCAGTATTTCAAGATGGTAGTGAAAGCGGCGATGGTGATGAGGACTTTATGCCCTCTAGAAAGGGTAAGAAACTTTTTTTGAGAAAAAAATCATCATCATTGCTGCCATCAATGTCATCGGCCAAATCAAGGCATACTAATTATCGATAAACTTCTATGAAGAATAAGGGGGAAGCTGGACCTTCATCTATCCTTCATAAGTTTCTCGATGATAAGGGCAAAGCAAATCCCTACCAGGGTGGTAAGGTGTCGAAGTGGTATAAATGCCACAAGAATCAGCAGCACCCACAACCTACAAGAGCGGTGAATGTGATTCGTGTAGATGTGGTGCACCCACCAACTGCTCAACGAGAAAGTGTTGCAGCGATTGATGTGGATGCGCCACCTCCACAAGAGCAACAGCCGACCGACGGTTGTGTTGTTGTTGGTACCGAATATGATGCTCCCGTTCACGCTCGTATCCCGCTGCCTCCAGAAGCTCCATTTGAGCTGATAAGGAAATATGATGAAGCACTGAGGAAGTGGTATGCGAACGTGGATTCACTGATCGCAGGAAGTGGAACAAAAAGTCAGTCCATTTCTTCGGAAAGAGATGAATTGCTTTCACGCCTGGCTGAAATGGATCTGCAGCTAGCAGCTGAGGAAAAATTTCGTCAGGACTGCGAAACAGAGAAGACTCGCCTCGAGCATTATAATCGGGCGAATGCAGAGTACTTGTGGCGAACTTAGTATAGGTCCATTGTAAATATGTGTATTCAAAATGTATAAATTATGTATAGTTGTATTATAAGATGATCGCTTCATTGAAAATATATTCACCATTACATGTTACATGTATTGAATATTCCTTTGTAATACAATATGTATATGAATTGGAATTTTTCTTTTTTTACCCCACTACTCTCACCTCAACTATCTTTCACTCCACTACCCCCACTATACTCATACCCCCTCCCACAAACCCCACTATGTGCACCCCTCCCCATTATGTACAACCCCTCCTCCACCATATATTGTATAAAACAGCAGAACTCCTCTAGAGTTGTCAGTCTATTTCAAAACTTACAAATGGATTTGGTAATTGTAATGGAAGCAGATACGACCACCACAGACTGTGGGCGAACTAGGCCTTCAATGAGGCTCGTGAGGCACCTTGAGTCGATAGATGGGGGAGCAAACAGCTCTATAGATGTAGAGGTGCGAGGTGTCAGAGGAGGGGCGGAGTCACCTGGGCCCTGTGATTCTACAACGGCGGCCACTATCGTTATCGCCGATAGTGAGGGGGAGGAGGAGGAGGGCAGCAGCGTCGAGAGTTCAGGAGCCAGTGGCTCCGAAGAAGAAGAAGAGAGCGACGTCGAACCGCCTCCAAGAGATCGGAGGCCCCACATCTTTGATGCACATATCCGAGAAGATATGGAGATGGATACGGACGACGAGGAACTTTTGGACGAAGCTCTGAGAAATTATATACAATTTTAGTTTAATTTTATATATAATATTTAGTTTATAGTATATATTTTTTTTTCTCAATAAATAGAGGTATTGTTAAAGAATATCTTTCGTTTTATTTAATTGAATATATCGAACCCGAAAAATATCTATGTGAAAAGTTTATCTGATATAAGTGGTAGTGTATAATGGCGTATACCCAGATGGCTTATTACCCCATAGTCATCTCTGATCTAGTCAGTCCATATTAAGCTACCGCATGAAGAAGATGTCTTATGAAACTATTGATAAGTTTGGACGTAAGAGAAGCAAATCAATGAGTTCGCTTCAAGGGCGGCCAGGTATCGGTTTCAAACTTGACGACAATGGAGATTATGACATGCAGGAGAAGCGTTTAACAAATATTGGGCTGCCATCTAGCGATAAAGATTGTGTGGTATTGGGACTATTGAATGAACGATTGGATGTGATTTCTAAGAAAATTGAAAAACTTGCTGTCGACAGTCTGAGGCAATTTCAAAACTATCTAGTTGCAACAAAAGTAGATGCAGCTCTTTAGAGGGGGGAGTGTTTTCCAAGCTCTAGGGAGGGAGGAACTAGTTGACTATAAATAAAACATCTCCTCAAATACATGCACCATTTTCAAAAGAAGTTAACTGAATCGTTCACCAGCTGATTGAAATGAACATGGATGGGCGAAATGTAACAATCGAGATGGTAATGGACGCCATTGCTCAGAGGCGCCAAATAAATGGTGAGATCCAAGTAGAGGCAGATGAAGAACGGCGTGAGAGTTCTGAAATATGGGATCAAGAAACCGTCGTATGGGATATTTCGAATGCCGACACGAGCAAATGGTCCAAGAAGAAGAGAAGAACTAGATATCCACCATATTCTACAGAGGCTCTGAGGACCAAGCCGAGGAACTTGGCGAAGAAAATGAGACATTGATGTTTTTTTTGTAATTTCTCTCTATTTAAATAAATGATTTGAATAAGCTTTAGTTGATTAATTTGACAAAGTATTGATTAAAGTAGTCAGACCACACAAACCACAAATTGAATAATTATTTTCTATTTGATAATAAGTGTACTAGCAGCGGTTAGAGTCAAATCGATTCTAATCAACGGAAAACCAAATATTATACACTCATCAAATACTCGATAATTATGTATCTAAAAAAATGTACCTACTGTACAATAATTCATAGATCGTAAAACATTATTCATTCAAATATGTAGGTTTACTATTCGAAAAATAAAACAATCTGCCTATGCCACATTATATCTAATTCACTGTATTAGTAATTGAATGTTCCGATATAGGTACTATTTTAAGGAAAATAGAAAAACCGTCTGACCTAAAGAAGCGCCCTGTGCAAGAGGAACACCCTGTACTGAAATTCCTTCCAAATATAAAGATTCGGCCAAGTAGTCATTCGCAACAATTGATTAATCGCACCAAGTTTGAAAAATCAATTCTAATTATCGGAAAACCAAATATTATATACTTACATCAAATATTCAATAATCGTGCATCTAAAAAATGACCCTACTGTACAATATCTCATAGATCACAAAAAATTATTCATTCAAATAAAACAATCTGCCTATGCCACATTATATCTAATTCACTGTATTAGTAATTGGGAGTATATAGGAACTATTTTAAGGAAAATAGAAAAACCGTCTGACTGTACTGAAATTCCTTCCAAAAATAATTATTCGGCCATGTAATCATTCGCAACAATTGATTAATTGCTCTAAGCATAAAAAAAGTTAATTTTCGGGAAACCGAATATTATAATATGCATCAAATATTTAAAAATGTACCTACTGTCTAATGTACAATAATGCATAGATCACAAAACATGAAAATTCCCGCGATAGTTGGAACCTTCATTTAAAATTACCAGAAGAACATCGCGAAGTATAACGAATAAACGATTCTCAGATTCATCTAGTTACCTATAGGAAATGAATGGTAGTGTAAATTTAATCACCTAATAAAAATAATAGCGACCGTTCAAATATATTCAAGATGAACACACATTATAAACACGCATTAATAATCCAAAAACGTAACCCTAATTAACACAACTAATGCTCGCCTACAAGGTGTAGGTAATCCTTCAAATAAACGGGCCCTAATTGTCCTGTATTAAACCTAAGGCAAGCACACCGCCCGGAAAGGTACGTGACTGCCAACGCACTATATATCACAGGTAGCTAGATATTCCTATGCGATTTGTAACAACGCTAAAAGTTTTCTCGAATTTATAAATGTGGTTTCCTACCTCAGTTGGTTGAGCGGTTGCTATTCCAAGTGCGTTAGGGGACCACTTCGGAAACACACTAAGGTGATAGGTTGGAACGGTGTCGTTTCCGAAATTTTTTCAGTTCAGAAAAATTTGGCGATTTTGTTTTTTTTTGCAAATTTTTTCAACTTCAGCGGTACCGGGATTTTTTTTGAAAAATGGAATCGGGCGAGCCGTCGGATTTCAGGGTTAAATTTTGGACCAGATCTAGCCAGCGGATCGGGCTTGAGAGATCAAATCCCTCATGTTTGTTGATCTTTTTTTAATTTTTTTATCCTTCATTTCACACAAAAATCCTCAGAACGACATTACATTTTTTCCTGACCAGTTCTACAGCACTCAAAATATCGAAAAACCTACCAAAAAAATTTAAATAAATATCTTCTATTCCATAGTTAACATACCGATAACGGATTGTATTTTGGGTTGCATAAATCGAAGGAGCTCTCGTAAGGCCGAAGGCCTTTTGATATGTACATACATACCAACGAAGTACAGGTACTACTTACTACTGAGGATAATAATAAGAAGTAATTAGTTTCATGAATTTATTAAACTATTGTAGGTATCTCACAATATATGTACAATCAATTATATATATATATATATATATTACTATTCTAAGGTATATAACTTAATGGGTTTATGAATTTGATTATGAATAAGTTGGAAAATGTAGAAAATAATATTAGTAATAAAAAAAAAATAATTTCAATCCTAATTATATTTTTTGTACTATTCTAAGGAATATAACTCAATGGGCTTATGAATTTAATTATAAATAAGTTGGAAAATGTGGAAAATAATATTAATAACAAAAAAAAAACTAATTTTAATCCCAATTATATTTTTGTACTATTCTAAGCTGTATAACTTAATGGGTTTATGAATTTAATTATAAAAAAGTTGGAAAAATGTTGAAAATAATATTATTAACAAAAAAACTAATTTTAAATTCTAATTATATTTTTTGGTGCTATTGCACACGACGCACATTTCCAGAGGATGAATTTGGTGGAGTTTATGGTGGCAAGTCTCGCAGAACATTCGCTGAATCTCCCACCAAGTTGTCGTCTGATGTACTGACGTCATCTGATATTCACCTCTATCAACGCGGTGTCTATACAGCGCGAAACAATCATGGCAAACGTTCTTAGGGCCCTGTAGTGTATCTAAAGTTACCATTGATACGGTACTACAGAAATTATCGTTTCCATCAAGATCGCCCATTTGCCTTACATCAAAAGGCTTGCTTCTAAAGCTCATACGACGGTCGATGTCTTCTTCTCCCCCAAACCCCTCGTCTGACTCTTCTATTTCCTGGAATATTGAAAGAATTCATGATTATTTCTTTATAGATAAAATCATATATACAGTTAAATACGTGGTCTTACTGATTTTACAGCATAGTGAATTCTAGAAGGGATAGGTACTTACATCATTTCTTTGCCTGTTATTGACATCAATTATAGCAAGTCTGCGTAACCTGTCGGCGATTTTTGACATCTCGGTATCAAATCTTGCAGCCATTTCAATAGAAGGTATATATCTATATGTGATGTTTCTTATATGTATAGTGATTTTCAACTGAAGTTTAAAGAGGACGATTGCTCTTCTTATTCAGAATTTCGAGGGTGGGGCATCACACATTGACCAATACCGAACAAGAAAACTCCCACCTAGATGTAACTTTCTCCAAAAAAAAAAGAGCGACGAGTGGGGGTCAGGAGGGTATTAAAAAGAGGAAAGGATGTGTAAATCTTCACAGTTTTCCTCGACGTTTCACTATAAGTGCATTAGAGCGATCACGAAGAACAATTTCAACACTTATTACACCAATGACGTATCCAAAATCGTGGGACTCCAAGCCAATTGTAGCTGTTCGCCCATCTATTGTTGGAGGTTACGTGATTTGCCACAACTGTGACGTCGGATATCCTGCCAACCGCATAAATCCATGTAATGGAGTATGTCAGCAATGTCTGGCACGAAACCGCCAGAGATCTCCAGAAGCTCCCCGATTGGCGCATCCGGATTCAGGAAGAGGACCGAAATGTCGAGAATGCTCGAAACGTCTGCGGAATACCAACATGAATATTTGTAGAGATGTGTGCCGAGCCTGTGTTTCGACGGTGAATCGACTGCGTTTGAGGAGATGTCTTGTCTGCGATAGCTTCAGGAATGATTGTTGGCATGGAATTTGTGCAGGATGTTCTCATTCGGCATCATACTTCTGTGAAGCTGTTGGGTATTTATACCCAAATGAAGACCACCATTTCCGCGTTTGTTTTTGCCTGGGCTACGAAGAAAGAGTGTATAGGCAGAATTTGCAGCTACCACCACTCAACAGCTTTTATGGAGAGGAAGTAGACAGTTCAGACGAAGAAGCGTAGTAGTACATGTAGCTATTATACACATTATATTATATGAATAATAAAGGACTATTTTTTTAAATGATCATTTTGTTTTTTTTTTTATTTTATCGTATACAGGGCGTTTTTTTCAGCACATTTTCAGCACATATATAATACAGTCTAAGGAATATTTCCATGATATCAGATTTTTCTAATTCCCCTAATTAACAAGAAATTTCATTCCCAAAAATTGAACAAGATATGAGAAAAATCAAGTACGCCACTATAAAACAATTTAAATGATTGAACTCCGCGTGATTGTGCGTACTGCATGGGAATTTGAACAGAGGTGGCGTCAGATTTGCTACAGTGTAGAACTTCGAGTGGAAAAAGAAATGTGAAACTTCGAATCTTATTTTGATCACTAAATTTATTCTATTAGCGCCATTTGATAGTACACACCGAGCTTTCTCAGTGTTTAAAATATTTTTGAACTTATTTCAATGCCACCCTGTATATTGGGTTCGGGGATGGATAAGATTAGGAGAATGCAATAAAAAAAAATTATATTCAATGCCTTTATTAGTTTTGTACATATTTCACTATGAAATGTTAATGTTTCAAATAATAGCCGATTCTTCGATCCAGGAGTTATGTTTTTCAGGAAACCCAAGCCATTTGACATATAGTTTGCT
Source organism: Phaedon cochleariae (assembly GCA_918026855.4). Lineage (NCBI taxonomy): Eukaryota > Metazoa > Arthropoda > Insecta > Coleoptera > Chrysomelidae > Phaedon > Phaedon cochleariae. Next base: position 28,479,787 of record OU896708.1, read on the forward strand.
ACCCTTCTTCTTTTTTTTTTCAAGACTTTCTCTACCAAGTATGTGTCAGGATTATTGGTTTTCATCAATTCCAATTCATAAAAGCACCCCCGGATAGGAGCGCCCTCCATATCTTCAAGTCTGTAGGTTCTAGGATCAGTAATATTTACTTTAAATATTCTGAAGAGTTCTGTGGAAAAATTGGCTGTATAGCCTTTCTCAAACACGCCCTTATACTTGCTTATGCGTACAATATCGCCTACTCGATATTTTGCCTTCGGCGCTATTTTTGGGTGACTGTAAGCTCGAAGCATGGTGGAAGGTGTAACTTCAGATGGCTTCATACCGATGGTTCTATGTACTCTGTTATTGTATGCGTTAGTTAAGCGTCTTAATATATCGCGCCACTTGTATTCACCTCTTGCAGAAAATTCTTTGTATATCCAATTCTTCAAAGTTCTAATAACTCGCTCGACGATTGCAGCCTTCATTGTACTATATGTTGAATAGTGATTTATTTTATATTTTGACATCAAATTGGCAAAGTGTAAATTATAGAATTCTTTTCCAAGATCGCTTTGTATATTTTTAGGTACGTATTTGGCTTCCGACAATACTTTTTCCATTGCTTTCGTAACTTCTGTACCTGTTTTATTTTTAATCGGTTCTGTCCAAATATATTTCGAGTAGCAGTCGATGGTGAATAAAATATATCGATAACCGCCATTTTCTTTCGAAAAATTTTGCATCTCAGCCAAATCTATTTGCCACAAGTCTGCGAATCCTTTTATAACTGTTCTCCTTCTTCTGAAGTTTCGCCTTGCGGGTTTATGTAATTCATCGACAATTAGTCTTTTGGTAGCGCTGATCTCCATGGCGATATTTATTTTTCCACTGCTCGAATTTTCTGAATTGGTGTGATCGCTCCAAGTTCCTTTTATGCACTAATAAGGGGCCAAGTATTGTATCGTTATTATATATAGGCACATTCAGAATTAAGTGGGATGTAGGTTAATCACTCGCCAATTAATACACGATACCTTCTTCACGCAATTCTTCTATTATCGATATTATCTCATTATCGTGACCGGTGTGACCAGCCATTTTAGAACTCCACAATAATCGCAGGCAGTCCACCAATTCTTTGATATCATTCCAATAAACATACTCTTTTCGCTGTTTGCCTGCGAGTTTATCAGAGGGTAATGTTGGTTGCAATATACTTCCTCCCCCTTTTTCACCATGGTGCAATTGTTGATTCCTCATTTTATATGGTGTGCCTATCAGTGGTTTGATCACCTGCTGATATTTCTTCTTGGATTGTGTGCTATCATTTAACCCTTCCCTAATATCATAGTTCCTATATGGTGCCCTTGTATTCTCCAATAGGGCTGCGTATAAACGTTTATCTTGATCGTTAATGAATCTGGGCACATGTTTCATAAAAATCAAATTATATAGCTCAATGGTGGCCGGAAAAACCTTGGTTCGCTTATTTCCGCGCCATAATTCAATTTGACCTGCAGGAAAATGAATGTCCATGTTGCCCATCTTCAATTTTCTCGTTTGTTCATCAATATAAACACCATATGTGGTGTCATAATTAGGATCATGGGATACCAAATTATCTATATGTTTTTTCAATTGCACCTGTAGCTCGCTTGTGATTGTTTCGTCTACTGCTGTAGCAGCATCACTCTTGGAAATATGAGAAGAAGATGATGATGGCGGTGTTTCCAGTCCCGTTATAAATTTGGGCTGGCTATGCGATGTCAAAGAATCATTTCCACTGAAACTCTCCCGCGTCATGTGTTTTCTAGGAATCTTGGTGGTAGTAGTAGTGGTGCCGATTCCCCCATTTTCTGATACCGGTGTGGAATGATATGTAGGATGTGCTATTATTGATGTTGAAGGTTTCTTGTTTTTCCCTGTTGTGGATGTGGTAGTAGTGATTTGAGATTGATTTCTCGCTGCGGCTGCTGAAATAGCATTCAATGGCTTCGTCAATGGTTCATACACTCTCTCCAATGCCGTTTGGTTATCAATACGTTCGTTCTTGAGACTCTTGAACTTTTTTCTCACTGCAGCAGTCGCTTCAACAAGTTGCTGTTTGAGATTTATCTCAGAAGTCATCGTGCTTTTCTGTTCACTAGATGCGGCCATTGTGGTATCTGAAGATTGAATGAATCATGCTGCACCAACATACTAGAGATATATAAAGCTATCGAATCCTTTCCTATAACGCCCCTCATGTATTTCACTGTCCTTATCGATAACGAGAAACCCGTATCTATCCGTCCAACTCTGCGCGCACATATCTTGGAATTGTTTGAAAGTCACATCTGGCGATACGTGATCGGAAAAAATATGATGTAAATTCATGTCATCTTGTTTGAACATCACTATGAAGTTCGAATTGTCACGCAATAATTGCTTCCCAACTTTGGAATAACTCTGTGCCAGGAAGAAACAATCCACATTTTTGTGACGCCCCATTGAGAAATAAGATCTGATAACATCCTGTTTTTCACATATAACATTATCGAATATGAAAATGCTGTCAGGTTTCGCATCTGCCGGTTCAACTATGTCCACATTATTATTATACGTGTAAAATCCTAACCCTTTAATCGGTTCCATCACTTTTCGCAAGTACTCATACTTTGGTTGGTATAGTGATTTCGAATAGATATAAATATTGGCAAAACGTAAACCATTTTCATTGGTCAGAAGTGAAATCATAACATTGGTTTTCCCGCAATTCGATGGGCCAATTATCAGACCGCGAATAGTATTTGGGAAAAGGGCCCCATGTCAACGATTGGTATCAATACCTAACCCTATTTTTTCATCAAAATTGGCTACACTGAACGTTTCCTTTTGCTGAACAATCCGCATTGTGCGGTGGTTGAAAGATATATAAAGAAGCGCTAGCGTTGTGAAGCTCATTTATATTATGAAAGTGAAACGTAGCACATCGAAAACGAAGAAAGGAAAGAAAAGGGGTAGAGGGATTGTTAACACACTGATCAATAAATTACCGTTCGAATTGCATATTCCTGGTGGTTATCAATATTGTGGACCTGGAACGAAGTTACAAAAAAGGTTAGCTCGCGGTGATCCTGGAATAAATCAATTGGATAGAGCCTGCAAGGAACACGATATTGCGTATCTTAAGAATACAACCGATTTATCTGCTAGGCATTCAGCAGATAAAAAATTAGAGGAAGCCGCGTGGGAGAGAGTAAAATCAAAAGACGCTAATCTAGGAGAAAGGAGTGCATCCTGGTTAGTTACCAATATAATGAAGGGAAAGAGGCGCTTTGGTATGGGGTGTAATAATGGAGTGAAGAACCGACGAGTATCGAGAAGGAAGAGGAAGAATAAAGGGAAGAAAAAGTGTAGAAAAATTGCTTTCGGATCGGGTGTAGTTCAAAAAGTTCGCCGAGCACTACGTCAAATGGGGAATAAGAGAAAACTCACCAAAAACTTGACTAAAACATCACTAATGGCGATCGACGCTGCTCGAAAATTTGTAAAGATGGCTGGCGGGAAAAAAAATATCGAAACACCCCGAATCATACCTATCCCAAAAGTTGGCGGAATTCTTCCGCTCATACCCATTTTTGCCGGTTTATCAGCATTGGGGAGTCTGGCTGCGGGTAGTGCCGGTATAGCTCGAGCTAACCATTCAGCTAAAGAGAGTAAGGAGCAGCTGGCTGAGGCAAACCGTCACAATAAGCATATGGAGGCGATCGCTCTCGGAAAAGTCGGCAGAGGAGTCTATTTGAAACCATATCGGAAAGGGATGGGTATTTATCCCAAGCCCCAGCATTCAAAAAACTAGCCAAGTTACCTCGGAGAGCTCTTACAGACATTGATCTATTGCATTATATAGATAAAATGGCGGTGCCGCACTTTCGAGGTATTTTCATGAGAGATAATCTACCCAACTCTGGCCCACATCGCATAGAATCAGCAATACTGAATCTCGATAGTATTCGCGGTGATGGTACACATTGGGTTGCATATAAGAAGAGAAATGGGATAGTTGAATATTACGATAGCTATGGGGATTTGCCGCCTCCTGAGGAGTTGTTAGAATATGTAAGGAAAGGATCGAAGTCGGTTAAAGCCATCAAAATCAAGTATAACTATGAGCGCCAGCAGGATTTCAACACAGTCTGGTGTGGTCACCTGTGCTTGAAATTTCTCTCAGCTAACAGTGGCATCAGTGAAATAAAAGTTGCAAAACATGGATAGGCAGAGTATCAAGCGGATGGGACATGCATTATTGGCTTTTTCAAGATTACGTTCCTTACTGGAAATGAGTGAGAAACAGTTGGCTGATATGCCGAAAGAAGTTCTCATCGGGTTGGCATCACATGAGATAGCTATAGTGTGGGATAAGTTACCGGAACAATTACAAAACGATCCGGATATAGCCAAATACCGATTTTGTGAAGAACATTATGGTGGAGAGCAGGAGGAGGGTGGCCAACATGCCAACATCGATGTGAATGATGGACCAGCGCCAAGAAAAATATTATGTTGTTTTTGTCAAGTGAAAGATGTAAATGTGACAACTAATAATAAATTTGATATTAATTCTTCGCCTACCGAAAACCCGGGCATTCTTCATTGTTGCAGGCAGCAATAAGGTTGATGCTCTTAACACTGCTACTGTATATATTGACGTTTGTTTTTGGTTTTCGCTGTTTTGTTTGTTTTCTCCATTCATGAGAAGTTATGTCGCAAACATTTACCATTTCTGGAGATCGTAGTATCCTGAGTGCAGACTTTTTTCCACCAATTGAGCTCAATGTGAGGAATACTTACGGTTTGGGGTTACACGGGTTTTATTCATACAACTCTATACTCAATATAGATGAGACAAATAACAAATTAGTTGTTTGGTATGAAGGGGAAAGCTTTCTTGTTGAAATACCACCAGGCGCCTATGAAATAGAAGAAATCAATAGAGCAATACAAAAGGCTATAGAAAGAGGGGTTCCGCTAAATGGGCGAAATATTGATGATGTGTTCTCTCTTCGTGCCAACAATAATACGCTCAAATGTGAACTCAAGTCCGAATTCATGATAAGTCTAGATATTGCTACTTCTATAGCCAAAGTGTTGGGTTTTAAATCGGGATTTTACCGGCCCAATATTTTGCATGAATCCACTTTACCTGTGAACATCATAAAGGTACGATTGATACGGGTTGATTGTAATATCACCACTGGAGCATACCTCAATGGTGAGGAGGTTCACACGCTTTACGAGTTCGACGTCGACGTGGAGCCAGGATACAAACTTTCAAAGGAGCCGAAAAATATAATATATCTACCAATCAGTCCGACAGGGCGTCAGTCTATCGACAACATCACACTGAGAATTTTGGATGATAACGATCATTTAGTCGACTTCCGAGGAGAGAAGATTATAGTGAAGTTGGAATTGAAACAGCTAAATTAAATTTTCTACGTCGATTTGGAAGATGGGCTTCTGCTTTGGAAACCAATCAAAACGTGTATCGCTCGCTACTCACCCCACTATTCTGCACATTACCAATAAGAAGAAGTGTAAACGTGGGAAAGGATTCAGTCAAGGGCAAATCACCGGTCGAGGAAGACATCATAAGCTTTCTGCGAGCGACCTAAATTTTTTGAAGTCTATTGGGTTGAGAGTAAAACGACGAAGGATCAGAAATAAGTGAACGATGGTTGCCACAAGTTCTACTAGTTTACAATTGGAAGTGTTTGATGAACCAATTTTTGATCATTCACTAATTAGCCTACATGAGCATACATACAAACCATATGGTTCTCTATCATTCAAGAATTCCGATGAAATTAGGATTGCTGTCAATTTTCAAGATTTGATACTGGATATTGCTGAAAGCTACATTTATATCGAGGGAAAATTCATCCCGAACGATTTAGCAAAAACCTGCCATCTGTCCAATAATGCGCTCGCATTTCTGTTCGATGAAATCCGTTATGAAATGGGTGGCGAACAGGTGTGTTTGATTCGAAAACCGGGCATTACCACTACAATGAAAAGTATGATATCTTATGGTGAGACAAGCACCAAATTTTTAGACACGGTTGGATGGGGTCTCGATGAAAATAAACAGGTGATTCTAGATACACCCAGTCATACATTCAGCGGAAAACTACCGCTTAAATTTTTAATGGGGTTTGCAGAGGACTATAATAAAGGAATTCTGAATATAAAGCAGGAGCTTATACTCATCATAGCACGCTCATTCAAAAACTCCTATATGGGGGAAGTTGATGCGAATGTGACGATCAACAAAATCGAATGGAAGATAAGGCATGTGATGCCGTCCGATAGGCAGAAATTGAAGTTGTTGAATCGATTGAATAAAAGTTCTACAGCAAAAATCAAGTTAGCATACAGGATGTGGGATTTGTATGAGTTACCGGCCATTCGTGAAACAGCTTCAGATATTTGGGCTATCAAAACAACTAGTAGCCTCGAGCGCCCGCGATACATCATTATCGGTTTTCAAAGCTCCGATGATACAAATGATAGATCCAAGGACGCTACGAAATTCATTCACGCAGGAGTGAATAATATTCGCCTTTACTTGAATTCAGATGTTTACCCATATGAGCGCTGGAATTTGGATTTTGACAGAAAGTTAGATGCTGTGGCTTACTATGCATACGAAAATTTCCAACGTAGTTACTATGGCAAAGATATGGGTGAACCAATGATGAGTATTGAGGAGTTCCGAAAAAATCCGTTATTCATCATCGACTGCTACCACCAACCCGATGCGATGAAAACTTCTACTGTCGACATCAAATTGGAGTTTGAAACCCGCGAAACAAAGTTTCCACCAAACACAAAGGTTTACGCACTTATTCTTCATGACGCATATCTGACATATAGCGCATAAGATGGTTCCATACAGATGGGTGCTCCTTGAATACGATAGATGCGGATCCACTCCTCACTGACACCGCCACCGTCATCACATTAGTTATTAGATCTCTCTTCATGAAATTTATCATTACTCAATCTACTCGATATTGGTATTCATTGTAATCAATAAAATACAAATGTACTAAAAACTATTGTTTTATTTTTACATCAAAATATTATCGGCATTACACATTACGCGAAAATGCTATATAGATGCCCAATTCACCCCCTTTGTCCTCCTTCATCTTCAGTGTCTGGAATCACCCCCAAGTGGTATTTCCGAATCAGGCTGTTTGGTAGCAAATCGAAGATTTCATAAAGAAATTGTTCCAAGTCTTCTTCAACCATTGCTTCAAGGAATTGCTCCAAAGTAATGTTGCTGTATTCATAGCGGGCACATAGTAGAAATCCAATTTTATATTTTTCAGCTTGTTTGAGGAGGCGCTGAACTTGTACTTGATCGAAGCATACACTCATATCATAATTCCCTGCATGTAGTGTATCACGCTCCAAATCCATGAATCGACATTTCAACCTCCTCACAGCTGATCTGATATCTTCCGCCGTAGGCCAAAACTGACTAGAATAATTCATACACATTTCGGGAACGTGTGCTGCACAAGAGTGATCAATTCTGTAAATAACCAAAACATTCAGGTAATGGATCACGGTGGAAAAAATGTAATGCTTGATTCCAATGTATGTAGCCAATATAACACTCACCAAAAAAAGTATCGAAATCAATGATGATTAGCGATAAAGTGATGATGTTGATGTAAGAATTATTATATAATTTTTAAACCTTTTTCACTACACTATATCGAAAAACTAATTGAGGAAATATGAAACTATTTGTCAATTACACCCCCCTTGACATCAAACTTGATGAGAGCCCGCGTCTTTGCACCTGCAAATGAAGGTTCACTCTGACCCAAGTACGTTAAAGTATAAACGCCGTTAGAAAAATTGATCTCATCAACATAGCTTTCTTTCAAAAGGTCTACAACTCTTTTTGGTAACCAACATTTTAAGCTCACCTCAGTTTCTTCATCGTACAATATAACGGTGCCACTTCTACCGAATCGAGTCCCACATAACGATATTTTCCTGATTATAAAACTCTTATTCAGTGGTAGCGACGATATTAGAATTTGTTTAATAATTTCATTTTCCTCATTAATTCGACTATTGATTGCGACTAGATCAATTTTAGGAGGAGCCATTTCTATTTTTACTTGTCGAGTGAAAGAAGGAATAAAAAATATATAAATAATTGAACTTACGTAAATCTGATATCACACTTTATCGCACTTTCACTGATCTGACAAGATTGTTCAGCCAGCAGTATTTTCGAAATAACTATGCACTTGAAGATGGGGATTCTGTATTTATAGAAACTCGGACATAGAATACCCCACTACACCACCAAACATCCTTGAGAAGAGGTACAAATGCGCACGAAAATTACTCCCCCCAAGGTCACCACGACAATTGTCCGAGATGAAACCTCCGTATCCCTCCGAAGGCCACTCCCAAGGTCACTCCTAAGGTCACTCCCAAGGTCACTCCCAAGGTCACTCCCAAGGTCGCTCCCAAGGTCGCTCCGAATATCACTCCTCCAAGGCCACCCCCCAAGGTAACTCCCCCCCAAGGTCACACTCCTCTGGCCTTGGGGGGAGATTTGGAAATGGCTAAAGCCTTCTACTTCTATCTGTCCAACTCTGCGCGCACATATCTTGAAATTGCTTGAATGTAACATCTGGAGATACGTGATCGGAAAAAATGTGGTGAAGATTCATTTCATCCTGTTTAAACATAACTATGAAGTTGGAGTTGTCGCGAATGAGCTGTTTGGGTACTCTGTAGTATGTCTGCGCCAGATAAAAGCAGTCCACATTTTTATGGCGACCCATAGAAAAATACGATCTAATCACATCTTGTTTTTCACAAATGACGTCGTCGAATATGAAAATGCTGTCAGGTTCAGCATTCGCTGGTTCTATTATATCTACATTATTATCAAAAGTGTGGAATCCCAAACCTTTGATCGGCTCCAACACCTTTCGTAGGTACTCATACTTGGGTTGATATAACGATTTTGAGTAGAGGTAGATATTCGTGAACCGTAAACCATTTTTGTTGGTGAGGAGTGATATCATCACATTCGTTTTACCACAATTCGATGGACCAATTATGAGGCCGCGAATTGTGTTGGGAAATAGTGTTCCATGTCGGCGTTCTGAGATGATGTTACTTCCCAACCCCACTTTCTCATCAAAATTGTCCACATTGAAGGTTTCTGCCTGCTGAACTATCCGCATTGTATGACGGTTGAATGATATATAAGGTAGTGCAACCCGTGTTGGGGTCATTTTTATTATGAAGCTGGAGCGTTGCACATCGATAAATAATAATAGAATTAGTCGACGAAAGAGAAGCGGTAAAGGGATTGTGAATACCCTAATAAATAGAATACCATTCGAGTTACACATTCCTGGTTATCAATACTGTGGGCCTGGAACAAAACTCCAAAAACGATTAGCTCGGGGTGACCAGGGGATAAATCAACTGGATAAAGCTTGCAAGGAACACGATATAGCGTATCTGAAGTATCCAAACGATTTATCAACTAGGCATTCAGCTGATAAGAAATTGGAAGAAGCTGCCTGGGAGCGGGTAAAATCGAAAGACGCTAACGTAGGGGAAAGGACCGCTTCTTGGTTAGTCACCAATATAATGAAGGAGAAGAGGCGCTTCGGAATGGGATGTAGTGGACGTAGTGGAATGAAAAAACGTAGCATTACAAGAAAAAAGAATAAATCGAAGCGTGTAAGCAAAATTGCTTTCGGCTCTGGCGTAGTCCACAAGGTTCGAAATGTCATACGGCAAATGGGTAAGAAGAGTGATGTCGTCAGAAATTTAGCCAAAACATCCCTTATGGCGATCGGAGCTGCCCGAAAATTTGTCAAGATGGCAGGTGGGAAAAAGAATATACGGACACCTAGGATAATACCAATACCTAAAGTGGGCGGAATTCTCCCACTGATACCCATTTTCGCGGGCTTATCGGCTTTAGGCAGTTTGGCTGCAGGAAGTGCTGGTATAGCTCGTGCCATTCGTTCAGCGAAAGAGAGTAGGGAGCAGCTTTCGGAAGCAAGTCGACACAATAGGCATATGGAGGCGATCGCTCTTGAGAAAGTTGGTAAAGGAGTTCATTTGAAACCATATCGAAAGGGGTTAGGCATCTATCTGAAACCTCAAAATTCAAAAAACTGAATGAACTACCTCGAAGGGCCTTAACAGACATTGATCTATTGAATTATGTAGATAAAATGAGAGTACCACACTTTCGAGGTATATTTATGAGGGACAAGCTACCTCGTTCCGGCTCACATCGCATAGAAGCAGCTATTCTGAATTAAGATAGCAATCGAGGCAATGGTACGCACTGGGTTGCATATAAAAAACGTAATAGAGAAGTGGAATATTATGATAGCTATGGAGATTTGCCACCTCCTCAGAAGTTGATGGAATATCTGCAGAGAGGGCCAAAATCGTTGAACACAATCAAAATCACATATAACTACGAGCGCCATCAGGATCTCAACACAGTCTGGTGTGGTCATTTGTGCTTAAAATTTCTCTCGGCAAACAACGGACGCAAAAAAAATCTCCAATATGGATAGAGAAAGCATCAAACGAATGGGGCACTCATTACTGGCTTACTCAAGATTGCGTTCCCTGCTGAAAATGAGTGGAAAGCAGCTCGCAGACATGCCGAAAGAAGTCGTTATCGGTTGCGCCCCACATGAAATTGCTCTAGTGTGGGATGAACTTCCTCAGCAATTACGTAACGATCCGGACGTATCAAAATACCAATTTTGTGAAGAACATCATCATGAAGAAGATGGCAAACATGGCGCTGCTGATGTGAATGATGGACCAACACCGAGAAGAATATTTTGCTGTTTTTGTCAGATCAAAGATGTGAATGTGGCAAATGAATGTATTATTACTTCACCTCGTGAAAACGGCGGCATTCATCATTGTTGTAGGCAGCAATAAGGTTGTCACCTTTTCATCACGGTTGCGCATATATTCCAACATTTATCACAGTTTCGCCGTCTTCTTCCTCTGAGAAGTCATGTCACAAACTTTCACCATATCTGGGGACCGCAGTGTTTTGAGCGCCGACTTCTACCCACCTATTGAACTCGATACAAAAAAATCCTATGGTTTGGGATTGCATGGTTTCTACTCATATAACTCCATACTCAATATAGATGAGAAAAATAACCGATTGGACTTTTGAGCTGTGTTAGGAGCTAAAACCACCCACAAAATAGTTCACATACCACCTGGCGCCTATGAAATAGAGGAAATCAATAAAGCTCTACAAAAGGCTATAGCGTGCACAATACCGCTCGATGGGCGAAATATTGATGATATATTTTTCCTCCATGCTAATAATAACACCCTAAAATGTGAAATGAAATGTGTGTACAAGGTGGATTTCACACCTGCGACTTCCATAGCCGGAGTGTTGGGATTTGAAGCCAAGAAATACCCACCTAATATATTGCATGAATCCACGTTGCCTGTGAATATAATAAAGGTTCGTCTCTTGAGGGTGGACTGCAATATTACCACAGGAGCATTCTTCAATGGTGAGGAGGTTCATACACTATATGAGTTCGATGTTGATGTGGAGCCTGGGTATAAGCTATCAAAAGAGCCGCAAAATATCATATATTTACCCATCAGCCCGACTGGGCGTCAGTTCATCGACAACATTACACTGAGAATATTGGATGATAACGGTCTTTTAGTCGATTTTCGAGGAGAAAAAATCATCGTTAAGCTAGAACTGAAACAACTCGCTCATTAGGCAGACACCATCAAAGGAATGAAATGGGGTTTTGTTTTGGGAACCAATCAAAACGCATGCAACCGACTAGCTCCGATACCATTCAGCGGAATATCAATAAGAAGGAGAGAAAACGTGGTAGTGGATTCATTCGAGCAGAACTTCCCGAACGTGAAAGACATAGATTGTCTGCGAGCGACAAATATTTTTTGAAGTCAATTGGTCTGAAGTTACGATAACCAGCTGCAAGATGGTTGCAACAGCCTCTACTAGCCCCCAATTGGACGTGTTTGATGGACCAATTTTAGATCATTCACTGATGAGCCTACATGAGCACACATACAAACCATATGGGTCACCCTCATTCAAGAATTCTGATGAAATAAGGATCGCCGTCAACTTTCAAGATCTGATTCTTGATACTTCTGAAAGTTACATCTATATTGAGGGAGAATTCACACCAAACGATGCCACTAAAACCTGCTATCTATCTAATAATGCTCTAGCATTCTTATTCGATGAAATACGCTATGAAATGGGTGGCGAACAAGTATGCATGGTACGAAAACCAGGCATCACTACTACCATGAAGAGTATGATTTCTTATGGGAAGAGTAATATGAAATTCCTAGAGACAATTGGATGGGGCCTTGATGGTGGCAAGCAGGTGCTTCTAGATAAAGCTAGCAACGTTTTTAGCGGCAAACTACCCCTTAAATATCTGATGGGGTTTTCCGAAGATTATTGTATAGGTATTTTGAATATCAAACAGGAGCTAATACTCATCATAGCTCGCTCATTCAAGAACTCATATATTGGGGAAGTGGACGCCGATGTGGAGATTAACAAAATTGAGTGGAAGATAAGACATGTGATGCCATCAGATGAGCAGAAATTGAAGCTATTGACCCGTTTGAATAGAAGTTCTACGGCAAAAGTGAAAATTGCATACAGGATGTGGGATCTGTATGAGTTACCGACTATTCGTGAAACAGCATCTGACATTTGGGCCGTTAAAACTACCAATAGCCTCGAGCGGCCTCGATATATCATCATTGGATTCCAAAACACTGATAACACTGATAATAGATCTGACCCAGCAAACATGTATCGCGCGGGCCTTTAGACGCCCTCCAAAAACTGCCGACAGTCAACATCAGCGGGCCACAATCATGATACATCGTCGGCCCGGCTAGCCCGTGTCGCACCGGCCGCTAGTAGGCCGCCCGACTATCTACCGACACTTTTCGGTTAGAAATAAAAAAAAGATATAGTCGGGAGTCGGACTCGAACTTGCGATCGAACGGATATCCAATCAACTGTCAGACGCTTATACCACTAGGCTACTGCGAAACTTGAAAGATACTATTACGAATCCATCAGTCAACAGAATTGAAATAGTACAATACTTCAATTATATTTGATATTAGTAGTAAAGATTGGCCGGTTCTGGCTCTCCGCCCTAGGTCACCGTCCTCCGACCTTGGGCGGAGTGACCTTGGGCGGGAGTGACCTTGGGCGGGAGTGACCTTGAACGGGTCTGACCTTGGGCGGGAGTAACCTCGTATAGTGAAGTGTCGACAGCACGCCCTTGAACGCGGAGGTGACCTTGAGGGCGAGACAAAGTGACCTTGAAGGAAGGTTGTTCGAGTAACCTTCGCATATGTGACCTTGGGAACGAGTGACCTTGAGTTGTAGAGAGAGAGAGAGACCTCGACCTTGGAGAGGGAGGTGAAAGCGTGTGCGACCTTGAAAATGGGAGTAGGCTGGTCGAGGTCGTTTTGGTAGAAGTGGGGTGCTGTGTTACGTCACATATCCCAGTTCCTATAAATACATCATTGTATCGTCTGCGAGAGCATAGTTCTCCTAATAATACGGAAGATACGCACCACCAACTCGCACATAAAAAATATACCCGCTCAAATTGATTGGGAATATAAAGTGTTTGCAATAAAAGTGTACGTGAACTGTTATATGTAAGTAAAAATTATTTATATACTTTTTACACCTCTTTTCACTCAACAAAGAAGAATTTATAATGGCAGCTCCTAAAATTGATTTGTTAACGATAAATAATCGAATTAACGAAGACAATGATATTATCAAGCAAACTGTTATCTCATCACTACTCTTGAATAAAAGCTATGTGGTCAAGAAAATATCACTATGTGGAACCAGGTTTGGTAGGAGCGGTTCTGTAATATTGTACGATGAAGAAACTGAGGCTAGTCTGAAATGTTGGTTGCCCAAAAGAGTTGTAGAGTTGCTGAGTGACAGCGACATTGATGAGATGAATTCTTCAAATGGTCTTTATACTCTAGCATATTTGGGCCAGAGTGAGCCATTATATGTATGTGCAAAAACGAGGGCTCTCATCAAGTTTGACTTCAAGCAAAATTAATTCGGAATTATTCTACTTAATTATTTCTGATAGGTTTTTTTAGTATAGTTTAGTGAAAAGCGTTTAAAAATTATATGATAATTATTATTACATTAACACAAGCCACTAACGCAGATCGTACCGTTTGCGGTAAGTAATAAATTAGGTTCCAAAAATAATCATGTCAGATCCATCGCAAAAGCTGCTTCACAAAAACTCGGATTCTTGTTCCGTGCGAAAAGCTACTTTACACCTCAACAGCTTCTCATGATCTACAAAGCGCAGATACGGCCTGTTCTAGAATACTGTTCCCACATATGGGGTTCAGCACCAAAACATACACTGATGCTCTTAGATTCCATCCAGAGAAGAGCCATTCGCCTGGTGGGTGACGCCACACTCACTCACTCTTTGACATCATTGGAACATCGTAGAAAGGTCGGCGACCTTTCACTTTTCTATCGATACTTCCACGGGAAATGTTCTTCGGAAATCTCTGCTATCATCCCTTCACTAGCAATACCAATCAGACGAACTAGACAAGCCCAGTCAGCACATCCTTTCGTTGTCAACCTCGAAAGATGTCGAACAGCACTTTATCAAGACTCCTTCATCCATAGAACGGCTAGGCTCTGGAATTCATTGCCTGTGGAAGTATTCCCAACAACATATAATCTCCAAAAGTTCAAAAAAAATTCCAATACCTACCTCCTGTCCCTATCCTCCCAAGGAACGCACGATGTTCTTTGAACATTATAGGGATTCCCTTTCGTGCGCTCCATGCGATAAAAAAAAAAAAAAAGAATTCAATGAAAGACAAATCTCCCAAATAATCTCATCATTACCAAACTTTTTTTTATCATTTACAGACTCCTGTTTCCCAACATGTGGATGTATTATTCTAGTCAATTCTGGCCGGCAGCGGAAGACATCAAATCAGCAGTGAGCAGGTTGAAATGTCAGTTCTCTGATTTGTCACGTGATGCAATGCATGCGACAAATTATGATTTGAGCATATGCTTCGATCGAGAACAAGTTGAACGACTCTGTAAACAAGCCGAACAATATAGAAAGGGTTATATGTTATGCGCCCGGTTCGAATATGGTAGCTTCACTTTGGAGGAATTTCTTGAAGCAATGGTGGGAGAGGACTTGGACCAATTTCTGTATGAAATTTTTGATTTCCTACCAAACAGCCTGATACGGAAGTACAACTTGGGGGTAATTCCAGAATCATCCGACAACGAGGAGGAAGGAGAAGAAGAATCGAAATCATGATATTGCTAAGAGATGCTTCAATCATACTATTATCATTTGCATGTATATATATAAATTATGGAATGATGATGATGAGCTCGCATTTTTCATTGTCTATCAATCAAGAAATAAAAACGATGATTTGTAAAACATTTGTTTACTTTTATTCAATTTAGTGCAGATACATGTGTCGATAATAATAATAATAATAATAATAATAATCATGATGATAATAAATAATAATGAACATAATAATAATAATGAAAAAACTGATCTAATACAATTATAGGCTTCGAATGCTCATGGTCGGCTGTAGCGGTGGTGGTGGAGGTGGACGGAGGCTAGAATTTGCTCCAGATCTGTAGAGTGTATTCAAGGAGCACCCAACTGTATTGAACCATCTAGTGCGCTATATGTCAAAAATGCATCGTGAAGAATGAGCGCATATACCTTGGTATTAGATGGAAATTTCGATTGGCGTGTCTCAAACTCCAACTTGATATCGACAGTTGAAGATTTCAATGTGTCCGGTTGATGGCTGCAGTCTATGATGAATAACGGATTTTTTCTAAACTCCTCAATACTCATCATTGGTTCGCTCATGTCTTTACCATAATAGCTTCGTTGGAAATTATCGTATGCATAATAGGCTACAGCATCTAACTTTTTTCCAAAATCCAAATTCCACCGTTCATAAGGGTAAACTTCCGAATTCAAATACAGTCGAATATTGTTGACTCCCGCATGAATGAATTGGGTGGTATCCTTGGATCTATTATCTGTGTTACCAGAATTTTGGAAGCCTATGATAATGTACCTTGGTCGCTCGAGACTATTGGTGGTTTTAACAGCCCAAATGTCTGAAGATGTTTCACGAATTGACGGTAATTCATACAGATCCCACATCCTGTATGCAATTTTCACTTTTGCTGTAGAACTTTTATTGAGACGGTTCAGTAATTTCAACCTCTGCTTATCCGATGGCATAATATGTCCTATCTTCCATTCGATTTTGTTAATCTCCACACTGGCATCAACTTCTCCTATATAGCAGTTTTTGAATGATCGAGCTATGATGAGTATCAGCTCCTGTTTCACATTCAATATACCTTTATTATAATCCTCAGCGAACCCCATTAAATATTTTAGCGGTAGTTTTCCACTGAATATGTGACTAGATTTGTCTAGAATTGGCTGATTTTCGCTATCAATTCCCCATCCGACTGTTTCAAGAAATTTAGCGTTAGAATCTCCATAAGAGATCATGCTCTTCATTGTGGTAGTAATGCCTGGTTTTCGAATCATACATACTTGTTCGCCACCCATTTCATAACGAATTTCATCGAAGAGGAAGGCTAAGGTATTGTTAGATAGATAGCAGGATTTCGTTGCATCATCTGGTGTGAATTTCCCCTCAATATATATGTAGCTATCAGAAATATCGAGTATCAAATCTTGAAAGTTGACAGCTATCCTGATTTCATCAGAATTCTTGAATGATGGTGAACCATATGGTTTGTATGTATGCTCATGTAGGCTAATTAGTGAATGATCGAAAATTGGTTCATCAAACACCTCCAATTGTAAGCTAGTAGAACTTGTGACAACCATTGTTCACTAATTTCTACTCGTTCGTCGTCGTCTTTGTCGTACTGTCAGACCAATAGATTCCAAAAAATTTATATCGCTCGCAGATAATCTATGACGTCCTACCTGACCGGTGAGCTGTCTTTGAATGAATCCTCTACCCCGTTTACACTTCTTCTTAACGGTAGTGTGTAGAATAGTGGGGTTTGCAGCGAGAGATACACGTTTTGATTGGTTTCCGAAGCAGAAACCCATTTTTCCAAATCGTTGTAATAATTAATCGAGCTGTTTCAATTCCAATTTTACTATAATCTTCTCTCCGCGAAAGTCAACTAATCGGTCATTATCATCCAAAATTCTCAGTGTGATGTTGTCGATAGACTGACGCCCTGTCGGACTGATTGGTAGATATATAATATTTTTCGGCTCCTTTGAGAGTTTGTATCCAGGCTCCACATCGACATCGAACTCGTAAAGCGTGTGAACCTCCTCACCATTGAGGTACGCTCCAGTAGTGATATCACAATCAACCCGTATCAATCGTACCTTTATGATGTTCACAGGTAAAGTGGATTCATGCAAAACATTGGGCTTGTAATATTTCGGTTCAAAGCCCAAGACTTTGGCTATAGAATCGTTAATACTCAAAATTAACATAATTTCGGACTTGAGTTCACATTTGAGCGTATTATTGTTAGCTCGAAGGGAGAATACATCATCAATATTTCGCCCATTCAGCGGAGTCCAACTCTCTATAGCCTTTTGTATTGCTCTATTGATTTCATCTATCTCATAGGCGCCTGGTGGTATCTGAAGAACAACGCTTCCCTCTTCGAACCAAATACCTAATTTGTTATTTGTCTCATCTATATTGAGTATAGAGTTGTATGAATAGAAACCGTGTAACCCCAAGCCGTAAGTATTCCTCACATCGAGTTCGATTGGTGGAAAAAAATCTGCACTCAAGATACTGCGATCTCCAGAAATGGTGAATGTTTGCGACATAACTTTTTACAATTGGAAAAGCAAACACAGCAAAAACCAAACAACAAGCTTCAGTGTATACAGCAGCAGTAGTAAGAAGTATCAACCTTATTGCTGCCTGCAACAATGAAGAATGTTCTTGTTTTCGTTCGGCGAAGCATTAATATCGAATTTATTGTTAGTTGCCACATTTACATCTTCTATTTGACAAAAGCAGCATAATATTTTTCTTGGTATCGGCCCATCATTGACATCTGCGCTGGAATGGTCACTATCCTCTTGGCGGCGGTGTTCGTGGTGCTCCTCACAAAATCGATATTTTGATACATCTTGATCGTTGCGTAATTGTTCAGGTAATTTATCCCACACTAGAGCTATCTCATGTGAAGCGCATCCGATTAAAACCTCTTTCGGCATATCAGCGAGCTGTTTCTCACTCATCTTCAGCAAAGATCGTAATCTCGAGTAAGCCAATAATGCGTGCCCCATTTGTTTGATGCTTTTTCTATACATATTATAATACGTAGTTTCCACTCTTCGACGAGAGAAATTTCAAGCACAAATGACCACACCAGACTGTGTTGTAATCCTGTTGACGGTCATAGTTATATACGATTTTGATAGCTTTTGATCCCCTCCTTAAATATTTCACCAACTCTTCGGGTGGCGGCAAATCGCCATAACTATCATAATATTCGACTACCCCACCACGTTTTTTATAAGCAACCCAATGTGTCCCTTTACCTCGAATACCATCGAGATTCAGAATGGCTGATTCTATGTGGCGCGGTGGAGAATTTGGTAGATTATCTCTCATAAATATACCTCGAAAGTTTGGAACACCCATTTTCTCTATGTATTGTGATAAATCGATGTCCTTCAACGCCCTTCGAGGTAACCCTGCTAGTTTTTTGAACTTTGCGGCTTCAAGTAAATGCCCAGTCCTTTTCGGTACGGCTTCAAATATACTCCTTTACCGATCTTTCCTAGAGCGATCGCCTCCAAATGTCTATTATGACGATTCGCTTCAGAGAGTTGCTCCCTACCCTCTTTAGCTGAATTGATAGCTCGAGCTATACCAGCACTACCTGCAGCCAAACTCCCCAATGCCGATAATCCCGCAAAAATGGGTATGAGTGGAAGAATTCCTCCAACTTTAGGAATTGGTATAATGCGAGGTGTTCGGATATTATTCTTTCCACCAGCCATCTTGACGAATTTTCTAGCAGCTCCAATCGCCATAAGAGAAGTCTTGGCCAAGTTTTTGGCGAGTGCCCCCTTCGTTCCCACTTGTCGCAACACATTGCGAACTTTGTGCATTATGCCGGACCCAAAAGCAATTTTTCTCCCACTCTTGGTAGTATTCTTCTTCTTCCTCGACACTCGACGTTTCTTCACTCCGCTGCTGCATCCCATACCAAAACGCCTCTTTCCCTTCATTATATTGGTAACAAGCCAAGATGCGGCCCTCTCTCCTGCAGATGCGTCCTTTGATTTAACACGTTTCCACGCGGATTCTTCCAATTCCTTATCGGCAGAATGCCTTGCAGATAAATCGTTCGGATGCTTGAAATATGTGATATCGTGTTCCTTGCACGCTCTATCTAATTGGTTAATGCCTGGATCACCTCGAGATAATCGTTTCTGTAACTTTGTTCCAGGACCACAATACTGATAGCCGCCGGGAATATGTAATTCGACCGGTAATTTATTAATTAAAGTATTAACAAATCCTCTGCCAGTCCTCTTTCCTCGAAAACTTTTTTCACCGTTATCGCTTGCAGATGTGTATCGCTTCAGCTTCATAATATAAATGACATTCACAGAGTTTGCGATTTATTATATAGCATTTGACCATCATACAATGCAGATTGTTCAGCAGCAAGAAACATTGCGAGTTGACAACTTCGATGAAAAAGTAGGGTTAGGAAATGGTATAATTACACAACGTCGGCATGGATTCCTACTACCTAATACTATACGCAGTCTCATTATCGGCCCATCAAATTGCGGCAAAACGAATGTTATGATATCCCTCCTCACCAACGATAATGGTTTACGATTCGCCAATGTTTATCTCTATTCAAAATCGTTGTATCAACCCAAGTATGAGTACTTGCGGAAAGTATTGGAACCGATAAAGGGACTGGGGTTTTATACATATAGTAATAATGTGGACATTGTTGAACCGGAAGATGCGAAGCCACACAGTATTTTCATATTCGACGATGTGATATGTGAAAAACAAGATGTAATCAGATCATATTTCTCAATGGGGCGCCATAAAAATGTGGATTGCTTTTATCTAGCACAAACGTATTCGAGAGTGCCGAAACAGCTGATTCGCGATAATTCCAACTTCATAATCATGTTTAGGCAGGATGATATGAATCTACACCACATTTATTCCGATCATGTATCTCCAGATGTAACATTCAAACAATTTCAAGAAATGTGTGCACAAAGTTGGACAGATAGATACGGGTTTCTCGTTATAGATAAGGATAGTGAAATTCATGAGGGCCGTTATAGGAAAGGGTTCGACTGCTTCATATACCCCTGAAACAGCAACTGCATGGACTTCATTCAACCTTTGGATAGCACAATGAGCACACCTAGTAGTGAAATCGCTTCAGAAATACACCTCAAACGCCAACTTGTTGAAGCAACCGATGCGGTAAGGAATAAATTTAAAAGTCTCAAGAGCGAACTCACCAGTAACCAAATGATGTTAGAAAAAGCTTATGAGCCGCTGACAAAACCATTGAAGGTTATCACCGCGGCAGCAACGGCGGCAGTAGCCAAGCAAAATCTAATGCCAGCAGCTACTCCGAAGAGTTATAGCAAACCTTCAACGTTGACAATAGCACACCCGACATATTATTCCACACCAATATCGAGTAATGAGGCGAATGCTGTAGCGACGAAGCCGTTCAAGAAACATGGGGAGTCTGGGAATTTCAGCAATAGCTTTCAACCGCTACCATCATCGCCTCATAACGGAGGACCTAAGTATACAACTCTATTGGAAACAGCACCAACATCTTCGTCTTAAATTTCAAGCAGTGATATTACAGTGTATCCTTCTGTAGATGGAACAACCGCGAGCGACTTACAGGGCGAAATAATGGAGCATTTGAGGAATTTGAAAGAAAATAACTCGAATTATGATACAACATATGGCGTTCACATCGATTCCAAAACAGGGGAATTGAAAATGGGTAATATGGAAATCCGATTTCCTGCAGACCAAATCGAATTATGGCGCGGTAATAAGAGAAGCGTAGCGTTTCCAGCAACAACTGGATTATACGATTTGATCTTTATGAAACATGTGCCAAGAACTATCGATGATCAAGATAAAAGAATATACACCACTTTGTTGGAGACTACACGAGCGCCATATAAGAATTATGACATCAGAGAAGGTTTGAATAATAGTGCGAGGAAGAAATATCAGCTAGTCATAAAGCCATTAATCGGCACACCGCATAAAATGAGGAGTCAACTCCTGTTAAATGAAGTTAAAGGTGGTAGAGGAATGAGCAAATCATTACCATACAGAAAAGTCGTGAGTAAACAACACAAAGAGTATGCTTATTGGAATGAAGCAAAAGAGCTGGTTGACCGCCTCCGACTACTGTGGGGTTCTGAAATGGCTGGCCACACTGGACACGATAATGAGATTATGTCAATAATAGAGGAGTTGCGCGAAGAAGGCATCGTTTATTAATGTTATTGATGTATATATATATATATAACATCATAATATATTAAGGATTGATAAAGTCCGTTACTTGTCGATGGTCTAGCCAGTACCAATATAGTCGCCGCAGGTAGAAGATGTCTTATGAAACTATCGATAAATTTGGTCGTAAAAGGAGCAAATCCATGAGTTTTATACAAGGGCGGCCTGGTATCGGATTCAAGCTTGATAGCAATGGAGATTATGATGTGCAGGGTGAACGATTAACAAATATCGGTAATCCGTCGAGTGGTGGAGATAGTGTATCACTGGAGTTCTTCAACCAACATTTGTCTGAGATGAGGGAATCTCTGAATAATATGAAGATACGCATCAAAGATTATCCTCAGATTACCCAGAAGGTTCTCATGATGGCACCTAAGGTCAACGAAGCAATCGAGAAGATGGGCACCATGTCAAAAGAAATCGATGAAATAATGTCGGAATACAACAACAAAATCCAGGGTTTTGCCGAAAGATTATTGAAATTGGAAGTAGAAGTAGCATTCGGGAAGGGCAAAGTCTTTACCCAGTAAAACCAAACCAAATACGAATATGAGAGAAAGATCATAAAAAATACCAAGATCATAAAAAATACCAATATGCTGCAAACGATGTGGAAACTGAGTGTACAACCAATGACATCACACTTTATGCACATACTTTATCATTCAATGAAAATTGTATAATTGTCTGATTTGTGAAATATATATTAATTATTCAGAAGTTCCTGTGCATCATTGAATTGAACATACACATGTTTCAAGAAGGTGCTCGTAAAACATTATTTTTATTTTACATTCTACATATGTTCTAACCTAACTTCTCGGCATACGCGATTTGAGTATTCGACAAAATTGAATAAGTTATGAGCAATATATTAGGATGTAATCAACTGCGCACAAAATAAACCATCGAATACCTTATGCGCATGCGTTTTTTGCTTGAAAATCAACAATCAGAAGTTTTCATCTTACCCGGGAGGGGGGGAAAATTTGCTAAGTCCTTTTTTTGAATTTTTTTTTTTTTTTTTTTTTTTTTTTTTTTTTTTTTTTTTTTTTTTTTTTTTTTCAATTCACATGTTTCATATACTCATCAATTAGTTAAACATCGATCAATTATATTATTAATATTTTTATTTATACACTTAAATACTTATGAATAAGAACTTACTATGCTAAACTAATAACTAGAAACGATAAGTTTTGATTTTCACGCTACAGCATGTGGGGCACACATCCGACATGCGGATCTGGTGTAGATCGGCTGAACATACGGCACAGGAGAACGACCTAGGTGCCTCATCGAACCTAGTTGTAGAATGCGATGAGGTGTGCTGATATGCTCCAACAGTATTAGGCTGCCTTAGATATATGGAGAAGCATCTATAGCAAAGATTTGTCATCCCCTGCGTCGTCGTCATGATTGTGACCATTGATATCGTTGTGCAGAACAACATCTGCTCATGGCGGGCCCTGGCAACTGACACATCTATCCACTTAGATTGGAACCTAATCTGCTGGTCCCCCTCATCGCACACGTCGTCAAACCCTTCATCGGTGACGAGGTCTACCTGCTCGACGTCGCCTCCATTCACACCATCGTGATTCTGAAACAAAAAAAAAGACACGAATCAGTAAATGGTGCGATAGATGGTGAATAATGTATGGCCGCTACATGAGTGTATGGGTTATGTACTTACCACCGCTTCCAGAACGTTCTCGTCAATGAGGGATAGTTCTCGGAGCTTCTTGCAGATTACGCTGAATTCAAGTGCCATCGTTTCTGTGACTAATACGATCGATACAATGTTCAGAACTGTAGAAACTGTTTCGAATGATGCTCTGATAGGATTTCCACATCTTTTATGTCATTGAAACGAGGTGAGGGAGTGGGCGGTGTTAAAAAATCGTAGAACTCTCACCACCATACTGGGAGAGAGGTAGGGAGTGGGTGGCGCTACCCCCACCAACCCTTAGCTTTAGTGGTGCGTATGCGTTTTGCGAATGGGAGTGGGGTGGGACTTGATTATCGAATGGAGGAGGGTGAAAATCCGACTATTGAAAAGAGGAGGATGCGAGTGTTATCACCACAGTGTTTCACAAACTACCAACGAGTAAGTCGAAGAAGAAACAGGAGAAGAAGTAGAAGCAGCAGTGAATTTCCAACCAATATCGCCTCCGCCAATATCATGACGTACCCGAAATCGTGAGATTCGAAACCTCTGGCAGTCGCTTACCCTACAGTTGTGGACGGATTGACAATCTGTCACAATTGTGACATTGGGTGGGCTGCAAACGAGATTAACCCGTGCACTGGAGTGTGTCAGCGCTGCATCAATGCCAATCGCCAGGCGTCACCGGAACCACCATCACGATCGACCTCTACGGCGGCCAACGTTGTCGGAGCAAAATGCATAAAATGTGCCAAGCTGTTGCGGAACACCAATATGGGGATTTGTAGGAATGTGTGCAGGGAGTGTAGCATGGAGCGGCGGCTACGGTACCATTGATGTATCAGCTGTAGCCAATACCGAAATGATTGTTGGAATGGTGTTTGCCACGGTTGTTCGAATGGGGCATATTTTTGCGAGATACTCGGCCACATGTTTGAAAATTCCAACAAACATTTCAAGGCTTGCTGGTGCCTCCCTTATGAGCGTCGGGTGTTCCGCAGAAGCCTTAATATGCCGCCGGTGGAGCCATATTTCGTGCGTGAGCATGGTAGCTCCGATGAAGACGAGTGATTTCGTTTTTTTATACTTTATTATTTTTTTGTACATTTATTATGTGAATATTCTTCAACACAGCAAATATATATATTTCAACTTGAAAACATTTCTCGATTTCATTCTTCATGGGTTTGGTGGGAGGGTAGAAAAAAAGAATAGATATTACCGAATATGTTCGAATTATTTATTATTGAAAAAAAAAACACACACACTACACTTCAAGTAATAGCAGATTTCTTAATCCAAGAATTGTGCTCCTTAGGATATCCAAGCCATTTGACATATACGTTCTTTCCACTTTTGTCTTTCTTCAAGACTTTCTCCACCAAGTACACTTTTGGATTCTTAGTTTTCAACAATTCCATCTCATAGAAACAACCCTTGATTGGATTGCCTTCAATATCGTCCAGATTGTAAGTTGTCGGATTAGTAATATTCTCTTTGGTTATCGTGAATAATTCCGTGGAGAAATTTGCTGAATAACCTTTTTCGAACACACCTTTGAACTTGCTTATTCTTACAACATCACCAACTTTATATTTTGGTTTCGGCGCTATTTTTGGGTGACTATAAGCTTTCAGTATTGTAGTGGGAGTTACTTCAGAGGGCTTCATACCAATTGTCCTATGTTTTTTATCATTGTACGAGTTGGTTAAGTGCGGTAAGATATCGTACCACTTATATTCCCCTCTGGCAGAAAATTCTCGGTAAATCCAATTCTTCACTGTTCTGATTACTCGTTCCACAATCGCCGCCTTCATAGTACTATATGTTGAATAATGGTTTATTTTATATTCCTTCATCAGATTACTGAAATGAGAATCATAGAATTCTTTTCCAAGATCGCTTTGCATGTTTTTCGGTGAATACTCGGCCACTCTCAATATATGTTTCATAGCTTGTGTCACTTCTTGACCGGTTTTACTTCTGATAGGTTTTGTCCATAGATATTTGGAATAGCAGTCAATAACGAATAATATATATCGGTATCCTTTATTTCGTTTTGCATACGTCTGCATTTCGGCTAAATCTATCTGCCACAAGTCTGCAAAACCTTTTATTATGGTTCTTCTTCTTTTGAAATTGCGCCTTGCAGGCTTGTGCAATTCTTCAACAATTTGTCTTTTGATTGGACTTATTTCCATACTTTCATCTTCAAGTAGTTGTGACCACTTTGAACCCCGTTCATATACTGATTACTTTTCTCATCCAACATGTACATATATAAGTGGAATTGAAGGAATGTATCAAGAAATTAAGAACCTGATATTTTTTAATACATTTATTGATGAAACTACATGACTATATATACAAAAAACTATATGACTAATGACTATGTACAAACAAAAACAAAAATCAGTCGAAGATGATGGCATCCTCGAGAATCTGTACCATCTCGAGCTCGTCGAACGCGTCCATCTCCATGTCCTCCATGATGAATGGATCCAGGTAAGCACCCCTTGCTACTGGACGGTCATCCTCCTCCTCCTCGACGTCGCTCTCCGCTCTTCCGATGCCTCCTAAGATGAGGGTGGCATCGGAATCGGAGTCATCTCCATTCCCCATGAGGTCCATACTGATACTACTTCTGTCAGAGGCCCCATCGCTGTCGCTGTCTTCGTCTCCGAAGATGACATCCAATACCCAGGGGAATGGGAATGAAGCGTCGCCAGAGGAATCGCAGGGTCCATCAGCTGCAGGTGCTTCCCATGGTTGATGGACAGCATCCGAGGACGAATCGCAGGGTCCATCATCTTCTTCTTCTCCTCGCCAGTTTCCAACCGCAAGTCGATAGCTGGCTCCGTTGTGGTTGGTGGTGGTGTCGGGCTGGTAGTTGCTTTCCATCTTCGAGAGTTGATTTCGAACTGACTATCTCGAGGAGGAAGCAAGTATTTATATGCAGCGGTTGGAGGAGGGGGTAATAGAAGTAGTAGGGGAAAGAGTAGGGAAGAAAAAGTAGGAGGTCGTAGTCGCTGGGGAATCAATGAGTGGAGATGGTTAAAGTAGTAGGGGGGAGAGTAGAGAGGGAATTAGGGTAGCGATAGGTAGTAAGAAATAAATCGTCAATTGAATTTATCCATATATTATCCAAATCAATAAATACATCATTGTCCATTACTAATTCTACACACATATACAATTTATACATCAACACTATAATATACAACTTATATATAAAACATATTAACATGAAACAAACACATCTAAGTTCGCTCCAAATATTCCTCATTCATCCGATTGAAATGTTCGAGGCGAGACTTCTCCACTTCACAGACTTGGCGAAATTTTCCTTCTGTCGTCAATTGTCGACCTATCTCAGCCAGTCGTGAAAGCAATTCATCTCTTTCTGATGATAAACGAGTAGTTTTGCTTTCACTATCTGTGATCAGTGCATTGACGTTCGCATACCATCGCTTCAATTCACCATCATATTGCCTTATGGCTTCGATAGGTGCTATTGGAGGCGATGGAATGCGCATGTGAATGGGAGCATTACAATCGGTACCATTATTGTCAGCAGCAGCAGCAGCAGCAAGCCCGTTGAACGCCTCTTGAAGATTCGGCAGTTGGACAGCCGGACGTATAATATCCACACTTATAATTCTGACCCGCTCTGGCTGCTCCTGCTCCTGCTCCTGCTCCTGCGCTCGCTTCTGCTCCTGCTCCTGCTCCTGCTCCTGCTCCTGCTCCTGCTCCTGCTCCTGCTCCTGCTCCTGCTCCTGCTCCTGCTCCTGCTCCTGCTCCTGCTCCTGCTCCTGCTCCTGCTCCTGCTCCTGCTCCTGCTCCTGCTCCTGCTCCTGCTCCTGCTCCTGCTCCTGCTCCTGCTCCTGCTCCTGCTCCTGCTCCTGCTCCTGCTCCTGCTCCTGCTCCTGCTCCTGCTCCTGCTCCTGCTCCTGCTCCTGCTCCTGCTCCTGCTCCTGCTCCTGCTCCTGCTCCTGCTCCTGCTCCTGCTCCTGCTCCTGCTCCTGCTCCTGCTCCTGCTCCTGCTCCTGCTCCTGCTCCTGCTCCTGCTCCTGCTCCTGCTCCTGCTCCTGCTCCTGCTCCTGCTCCTGCTCCTGCTCCTGCTCCTGCTCCTGCTCCTGCTCCTGCTCCTGCTCCTGCTCCTGCTCCTGCTCCTGCTCCTGCTCCTGCTCCTGCTCCTGCTCCTGCTCCTGCTCCTGCTCCTGCTCCTGCTCCTGCTCCTGCTCCTGCTCCTGCTCCTGCTCCTGCTCCTGCTCCTGCTCCTGCTCCTGCTCCTGCTCCTGCTCCTGCTCCTGCTCCTGCTCCTGCTCCTGCTCCTGCTCCTGCTCCTGCTCCTGCTCCTGCTCCTGCTCCTGCTCCTGCTCCTGCTCCTGCTCCTGCTCCTGCTCCTGCTCCTGCTCCTGCTCCTGCTCCTGCTCCTGCTCCTGCTCCTGCTCCTGCTCCTGCTCCTGCTCCTGCTCCTGCTCCTGCTCCTGCTCCTGCTCCTGCTCCTGCTCCTGCTCCTGCTCCTGCTCCTGCTCCTGCTCCTGCTCCTGCTCCTGCTCCTGCTCCTTCTCCTGCTCCTGTTCCTGTTCCTGCTGTTTCGATGTGGTTGATACAGCATGATCTCTGCCGGCATTATACCACATGCCAGCCTTGCCACTTCGGTAGGGGTTAGATTTGCCTCGATTTCCCAGAAACTTTCGAAGAATTGATGGACTCCCACCTCTCATCCCCAAATTCTTTTTCTTAGGCGAAGGTTTCCGGCAATCGATTTCAGGCTTATCCAACGATGACGGCGTCAGTGATGGTGAAGACGAAGGTGAAGGAATCTTCTTGCCGAAAAAGAGTTTCTTTCCTTTCCGCATCAAGACACCACCATTTTCGACGTCGCCATCATTGGGATCTCGAACCTTGGCGCCAACCTCCAACCGTGATGATGCCTCAAATTGGTTTCGGCTCATCTTGAGGCATTTCGAAGGCCTTTTGAATACCCCAGTTGCGGGACCAGCACTTGTAGATGGGGTAGGGCCGGATGGTGATCCTTCAAGTAGGGGCATATCTAATAATGTTGCTGACACGCCTGCCCAAGCCTCATCGGTTGCCAGCAATTCACTATTGAAGCTGATATCCAGGTCTTCTTGATCCACATTCAAATTGCTGATAGACCCATCAATGCCTGAAATACAAATTATGAAATCTATAAAATGAACTACCGTCAAGTTATCGAGAAAACTCACTCAGATTAGGGAGAGATCCAATGTCTTCTTCTTCTGCTGCGAAAGCTGTGGTTAAATCGGTGCTAGGCATCTGAAGAAAAAAAATCATTTCAGATCAACGTAGACTATTTGGTGAAAAACTGTGAATCGAAATACAATTCACTAGCAATGATCCATATGGCAACAAAACTTGTACTTACAATTGGTTAATCGACGATGTAGTTGGATTGGCACAAAAAAGATGGTATATCGAGAGTACTCTGGTAGTGGAGCTAGTGGATGATATCTGCTAACAGAATGAGGAGTCTCCGTGTATTCAATGAGTTTTATCTGCTAAGCTTCACCTATTCTCCTTCCACCGCTAATATCCGCCTACATCTCCCCCTTCCTCCCCCACCTAGCCTCTTTTCACCAAAACGAACCTTATCGAAAATGTGTGCGTAGCTCAAGGTCGACCTCCACACAAGGCTGCATTATTCAATGCGAACCAAAATTTCATTCGATATTCAATATTATTGTGGTGCGGCATCAGCTGGCTGATATACGTTATAATATGAATAAAACACATCTCAAATAATCTAAGGAATAAATTATTCAAAAATACGTGTATATAATATATATAAATAATATAATATGTAGACTAGATGAAGAATGTACAGAACTCGTATCACATCATATGGAGACTAGATTAAACAATAAATATGAATATAAGCGTATGAGGTTGGGTACAGAGTTCGCATTATTATTATTATTATCGAGGCTCTGAGTGTTCCATCAACATTTTTATCAGGTCATCTAAATTATCGCTAGAATTTGATTTCTCAGCTGTTTGCATTGTAGCAGATATTGCTTGTTGTACCCAAAGCATATTACGTTCAGGACTCGTTTGATAAAATTCGATATCATTGTGCCCCCAAGGTGAAGTTTTAACAGTATTAGGTATGATAAACCGTTTATCGTCATGGTATGAAAGGGCGACTTTGTTTTTCATTTCAGTATAAATATCGTGCCGATCGCTACGAAAAGTATTCATTTTTCTGAATATCAAGCCACCATTTTCTACGATTTTCTTATAATCATCCATCGATAATTCACTTCTAACAACTGGCCTTGAAACACCCTTCGCTTTTTTCAATTCGGAATTCGAAGATTGAACGTAATACGCTTTGGCACCCGTCCCATAGAAGCTCACAATAGGATCATTTGGAAATTCGTCCTTCATATTTCCCACTACTGATTTCGTTATTGGAATATTGAATTTGTTATCTACGGGGTAATTAGATGTGTCGAAATACCTTATATTCTCCTTCATGAAATTATAAAAATTTTCTGTTTCTATTTTCAATATCAAAGAATCCGTATCAGTATACAATAGCCACGATTTACCAGAGAAATGTTTCTTAATGCATTCATACAGAAAGTTATATATAACGACTTTTGATACATCTAATATGCTGAAACCTAAATACAGCGGTTTATCATAATGTACTTAAACTTTTCCCATATGGATTGCTACGAAATTTTCATGGAATACTTTACAGGTTTTATAATTGGGGAGTGCTATCAATGCATTAGCACCCTTCCTCTTTGTGATACTTTCCCAATGAGTCACAAGTTTGATATCGCTTCTTTTATCAACATTCTCCATGGTTTTGCCATAAACTGAGTTGACCATATTCTTGTATAAACTTTTATCAGCTTTATTTGTACTCTTATTACGCATTTCTGTATTGAGGTCAACATACTTTTTTAACCACGGGGATTGCTTAAATTTGAGAACTCTATGTGTTTTTATCAAGGTCAAACCGTTTTCCATAGCCTGTTTGAGATTTCTGTAATGAACAATATATTTAATTTTATTCGACAAATTAGGAATCAGTTTTTTCAGCTTAGATTTCGATCCGGGTGGAGCAATGGATTCCACGAGGAAGGGTAGATCTGAGTGTGCATCATGTAATTCTTCAGGATAGTACACATCAACTTCAAGGACATACCCATATGGGCTATCGTTTTCAACGCTCATGACATCTAACTCTATAATTTCTTGGTTGGTCAACCACCTAAAATCGGATGTTGGTAGCGGCTGTGACATACTATGACCGTACAAGTTAGTTGCATCTAAATACATGATAAATGTTGATGGTTCATTTGGATTGAAGTTTGGGATGAACTCATTATTCGCAACATGACTCCTCAGACTACATTGACTAATCCCGCCTCTTATACCTTTTTTGAAAAAATGAATCATATCGATGTCGGTTAACAATTCCAATTCGATTTTTGTGTACCTCAACATAGCATCCCACGATAAACCGGGTGCAGTGAAGTATTGGCACGGATCTAACTTGTACGTTTTCAAACAAACATTCCGGAAGTTCTCGAAAACATCACATAATAATAAAACATCTGATTTTAAATAAAGGTCGGAGTAATCACCGAGTGATTTACATTGGAATAAATTCCAAACATGCTCAGCTCTTCGATAATCCTCGTCCGAAATATGTGTATTAGATAAATTATCGAAAATATCACTTTTTGATGGCAGATCTTCATTATCCAATTTATCCATAGACGTTATGAAACTATATGGAAAAACTCCCTTCTGCGTCATGTATTTGAATTCTTCAGGGTCGCGAAAATATCTAGCAGTTTCTACAAATTGAGATTCATTCAAATTTTCGGCCAAGGATTGCAGGGGTTGGGCAAGGAATTTGTAGCTATCCAAGAATCGCAGTTTCAAGAAGACATTCTGATTCACACCGTTTTTTCCCAAATATTCGTCTACTAAAATATGTTTGGTGAATGAAATATATTTTTCCTTAGTTTGCGCGATACAATCAACTCTCTCTTCTCTATCGAATAATTGCTTGATGAAAAGGTGGCTATCGTAGCCACTCATATTATGAAAAAATATGGGGATGAAATTTGGAATTTTAAAGTTCAAATTACATATTGAATGTGCGACACCGAATCTTTTTTTCCCGTTAGATGGCAGTGGTCTCTCACTCTGACGTCGCCATATATAAAAGCTTTATCGCAAATACCGCACTCCGTGGCATTAGCGAATTCAACTTCTTCTGCCGGAGTTAATTTTTCCATAGGAACTACACGTTTTAGAAACAAGTTGTATATTATTTTGCAGTCATTGACTAAATTGGATACGAATTTTTTCGCAGCATCTTTTCCACGGAATGTAACATATTTCGTGATAGAATTATCGAAAGAGCATTTGATAAGGTATGCAAATGAATAAGGTTCATGTGCGAATGTTCTATTAGTAAAGGGTTTATTCGGATCTGGCTGACTAGTATGTATCGGTTTCAGAACTGATTCGAAATCTGCATAAATAACGAATGGTACTTTCATCTGTTTCTCAAATTTCTCGAATTTCAAAATGTTTTCAGGTACTGAATTTCCAAATTTATCGACTTTGATCTCTGTGGACGGGGTTGTAGTATATGTATGATTACAATCATTCAGCTGATGGCGTAACAACTTTGTTTCATCTGAGAAATATATCAAACAACCGTCGCAAAAAAATTTCTTATGCGCTTTGGCAGATATCTGGCTAGATACCAGCCTTGATAAATTCTTTATCCAGCAATAGTGGCTATTTCCAGTTTCATCATCTGTGGTCAAAAGTAAATTCACATGTTTACTCATTCTTTTCTTGGAGTAATACAGTGGGCCGACTACATGATATTTCACTTGATGATCTTCAAATACACTCTCTAACCCGTAAACGTTGATGGAACAATCATTGAGAATTTCGAATTTTGGAATGCTACTCACTTTAACAGGGAACTCTATACCCACCAAATTCAGAACTGTAGAATAGTGCGGATATGAAGAGGTTTCGCAAACATTAGCTCTTGCCGGATACAGTGCAGACGTCACAGCCCAAGCGAAACAGCACTCGTCCTGATTCACTATGTTTACAACGGCCTTTTTATTCTCTATGAAGCTAGGTAGCTTTATGTAAGAGCATCCACGCAGAGGGCTGTACTTGTTGATATTGATTTCCAGGAACATTATTTTTTCTAAAGCCCAACCTATAACAATAGTAACATCTGTTAATGATCAGAAATATTTCAAAAATCATACCAACTCACCAGAATCACGCTCCTCGAATTCGGTCGTTTGATTCAATAAGATGTCCTTGAATGTGTCAACCACGGCCTCCAAATCCAGCGATGAATCCATGATGTGATTTGGCGTCATGAAGGATTTGATGTCATGAAGATCTTGGGATTGTAAAATGTATCTTCCAAACACTTCCATATTCACCTTGATGGAGTGGTGAATCGAGATTATATTATCCAATAAAGATATAATGGTTGCCTTATTCTCATTAAAAAACGTATTGTAATCCAATACATCAGTTCTGCATTCCAATCGATAGCTCA
This sequence comes from Phaedon cochleariae, assembly GCA_918026855.4. NCBI lineage: Eukaryota > Metazoa > Arthropoda > Insecta > Coleoptera > Chrysomelidae > Phaedon > Phaedon cochleariae. The sequence continues at coordinate 28,512,840 of OU896708.1, forward strand.
CAATGCGGCATTTGAACGCATTTTCAATCACATATACTCCGTCCCTATAATTGACGCAAGCGTTTGTCCGATGCTCCAATGTCCTTTTATGCGCACCCATTTTATCGGTTGGAATGGTCTTATTGCAAACAGTACATGTCTGCACATTTGCAGAAGTTGCTGCTTGCTGAGTGCCATCTTCCAGTCGAGGCTTCTTTGCAATAGATGGGTTGAAATTTCCCACACATGCAACCCTTTGATGACGTCGTAGATTGTCACTACGTGTGAAAGGTTTAGCGCACACACTGCAAACTAACATTTTGTTTAGATGATTTATCACTCACAAAGAACTATTCAACTTGATGTTTGATGATAGTATTGAGAGAGAACTGTGCTCTCATGGACACAACTATTGGGTTTATATAGGAGGGAGTCATGACGTAACACAGCACCCCACTTCTACCAAAACGACCTCGACCAGCCTACTCCCATTTTCAAGGTCGCACACACTTTCACCTCCCTCTCCAATGTCGAGGTCTCTCTCTCTCTCTCTCTCTCTCTCTCTCTCTCTCTCTCTCTCTCTCTCTCTCTCTCTCTCTCTCTCTACAACTCAAGGTCACTCGTTCTCAAGGTCACATATGCGAAGGTTACTCGTACAACCTTCCTTCAAGGTCACTTTGTCTCGCCCTCAAGGTCACCTCCGCGTTCAAGGGCGTGCTGTCGACACTTCACTATACGAGGTTACTCCCGCCCAAGGTCAGACCCGTTCAAGGTCACTCCCGCCCAAGGTCACTCCCGCCCAAGGTCACTCCGCCCAAGGTCGGAGGACGGTGACCTAGGGCGGAGAGCCAGAACCGGCCAATCTTTACTACTGATATTTGATCATATACGATATACCTATCATAACTTGTTGATTCGACGACGTAGAATAGGTTTAGTCTGATAATGTTCTAGCCACATTACTTTTCCAGTGTTTGATCTATTACTGTGAATCAAATATTTTTCGAATATAGGTAAAGAGCTGAACTTCGCATTGGAGCATCATTGTTATAATATAGGTTGATGAACAAATATTTAGCTCAAAATCATTACCACAAAAATGGATTGGTAGACAATAACGAGTTTAATTATTGTTATATAACATATATCATTATTCTTGATGTCGGACGATAGTTTGCTGGGATCAATCATAAAACTCACCAACTTTTTCTGAATAATATTAATATTATCACGCCGTTTAACAAATACCTGAAGACAAGTGACAGACAACTGACGCGATCTACGGACACAGAACTAAAACACGAAAATAAATTAGCAGTACTACCAATGCTCAAAAACCCAGTGATGCCAACATTGCGTTTGGTTCAGTTACCATACTGACCTGTAAACAACATACATACTGCGTCAAAGCGACATCGGCACGATTGTCGGGAATTTTAAACGGGCAATTTCTGGCTGAATAACAAACATCCATTATAAACATGCGTACGTTCAGCCATGGCGGCAAAACCGATGTCGTTTCAACATTTTAACGACATAGGTGTGCCGCTGCCGACAACTAACCGCAGTTACCAGCAATCGGCCGCCTATTTACCGCTCAATCATGTTTGCTGGGGAGGATATCACACAATTCACCCATGCAGGAGTGAGCAATATTCGCCTGTATTTGAATTCCGAAGTTTATCCATACGAGCGATGGAATTTGGATTTCGATAAGAAATTAGATGCAGTAGCCTATTATGCATATGACAACTTCCAACGTAGTTACTACGGCAAAGACATAAGCGAACCAATGATGAGCATCGAGGAATTCCGAAAAACCCCACTATTCATCATTGACTGCAACCACCAACCCGATGCGATGAAATCCTCCACTGTCGACATCAAGTTGGAATTTGAAACACGAAAAACGAAGTTTCCATCGCACACCAAAGTTTACGCACTTATTCTTCATGATGCATATTTAACTTATAGTGCACTGGATGGTTCCATACAGATGGGTGCTTTATAGACATTGAATGTATCATGTTCATGTTAATAATAACGGCCATTTCGAGATTGATTTTTATATTTGATATCATAGTTATTGTTCTAGAATCCGTTGTTGTTATACTGAATAAAACGAATATGTACCATATTTATTGTTTTATTTCTATACATATACATTAACAATTATAGTACCCATACATCTTATAAGTATTCAGAGGTTGAAGTAGCCGTTGTGTGGAGATTTAATGCAGAATTATAAGCTTTTTTCTTCTTCTTGTCCTTCTTCTTCTTCTTCTAAATCAGACACCTCTTGAGTTATTCCAATGCTATATTTCCGGACGAGATGGTTTGGCAAAAATCGGAAATTTCATACAGGAATTGCACTGAGTCCTCTTCAACCATGGCTTCAACAAATTCTTCTACATTGATGTTATTATACTCGAAACGGGCGCAGAGTAGGAACCCCAATTCGTATTGCTCAGCTTGCTTGCAGAGGTTCTGACCTGTTTTTGATCAAAGCACACACTCGTGTCATAATTAGCTGCATGCATTGCGTCCTGCTCTGAATCGGCAAACTGACATTTCAGCCTCCTCACACTCGACTTGATATCCTCCGCTACCGGCCAAGATTGACTCGAATAATGCATCCACATATTGCACATCTATTGAGGTGAATTATCCTGCAACATAAATGGAAAAAATACTTAGGTCACGAGTGAATGAGTTAAAGAATTGATCATTAATCGAATTATATATCTGTAGCACCACTCACCTATACAAATTCAACCTTCATCAGATATAATAGGTTATATATAATATGTAAGGATTATCATATAGTATTCAAACCCATTTACACTACACTAAACGTGGCTGATGCCTCCCTATGATTAAATTAATTTTCCTATATACTATGAAATGATCTTTACATTTTTTTCACATCGAATTTCATGAGAGCTCTCGTCTTTGCACCCGCGAATAGAGGCTCACTCTGTCCCAAGTATGTTGAAGTGTAAAGACCGTTGGAAGAATTTATCTCATCAATATCGCTCTCCATAAATTTGTCAACAACTCTTTTTGGTAACCAAGTTTTCAAACTCACTTCGGTCTCTTCATCATATAAAATTACAGTACCACTCCTACCGAATCTGGTTCCGCATAATGAGATTTTCTTGATAATATAGCTTTTATTGAGGGGTAGTGATGATATCAAAATTTGCTTTACAATTTCATTCTCCTCATTAATTTTATCATTAATTGAAGCTAAATCGATTTTGAGGGCAGCCATTATTTTCGTCCAAGTGAAAGGGGTGTGAATAATATATGAATAAGCGTACTTACATAAAACAGATAACCTTTCATCACACTCAAACTTTCCCAACTTAATTGAGCAGAAGCAATGTTCAATATTATTGCAAGACCTTGCTTGTGCATGTGGCGGATTTCGTATTTATAGAAACGCAAACAACCCCCACTATAGCGATGTGATGCGCGAAAGTGTCTTCAACTTCGAACACGCTTTCAAGGCCTCACTCTCTCTACAACTCAATGTCACTCACTCTCAAGGTCGCACATGCGGAGGTTCACTCCCACCCAAGGTCGCTTCCGCCCAATGCCACTCTTGCCTCAAGGAAACTCTTGCCCCAAGGTCACTCTGCCCAAGGTCACTCCGCTCAAGGTCACTTCCTCCCAAGGCCACTCCTGTTCCAAGGTCACTTCCGTCCAAGGCCACTTCTGCATCAAGGTCACTCCTACTCAAGGTCACTACCGCCCAAGGTCACTCCTGCTCCAAGGTCACTCCTGCTCCAAGGTCACTCCGCCCAAGGTCACTCCCGCCCAAGGTCACTCCGCCCAAGGTCAGAGGAGAGTGACCTCGGGCGGAGAGTCAGAAACGGCTAATCTTATCTACTGAGATCCTTGATTCAAATTTCATGTTCTCTAATTCAGACCTGCTTGTTGAAATACAAAGGACCCCGCACCGCATCAATGGGAAATTGGCTTTCGGTGAATTTACTCGAATTTTTGATATATTGTAGAACTCGTGGTGCTGATCAAATGTCTCCATTGCACCAACGCTCTAAAGTCAACAGTTACGATTATATAGGGTGATAAAGTTGACTTTTCCAGAATTTTAGATAGTAATTGTGAAGACACCTTTCATAATTTCGAAACCAAATCAACTGTGCATTGATTGTTCGAATGACCGATACTAATCTACTATAAAGTATAATGATTCCTGCACGTACCAACAATATACAGGGTTGGTCGGAACATGGCGAATAATTCAGTGATTTTCGGAAAAGTGTGCGGTGGAATCTCATTGAAATTCTGTAGTATACAAATATCATCCCCATTCCGTGATATTAGCATCTCCTAATCAGACATATTATATACAAGATGTTTTATTTTTGATAAAGTCACATCCATGTTAGGTAACTATTATTGGCATCCTCATTATGACTCACAACTTGAACAACCTATTGGGAATCTCGTTCATTTCATGATGAATGTTCACCCTACAAATACTTGAAATATACGGAGTGGACGAAAAATCAATGGTCTTTGCTAATAATTTCTCAAGAGTATAGTATGTGCAGATTCTTTTGGCCCATTTTATTGACCCTGTTTCATAATGACATTATATTCAATGAAAATGATTTGAACCATTCGATGTAGTATATTTTTGATAATATGCAGGTATCATAGGTTTTTCAGGTGATAGTGAAACAATCAACAATAGGAAACAAGAACAATGAATATACAGTTATTATGGATAACAAAATATTCTGATATTCAAACACAACAAAAGTTCTGTACCTTACATAGTATTTTATTTCCGTGTTATGACAATGAGCGATTATATTTCCTCGATCACTAATTCATAAAACGAGTTCGTTTCACGAAATGAAAAAGTTGAATTTATTCAACTTCTTGAACAGTCTCCTGGATACAACTCGTCATACTCAATTCTAGAATACCTCAACCCTCAAACACTGCTGAAGTAAAGTAAACATAACAGTTTAAACAAAATTGAAGTAGTAAACAATATATTATGAATGACTAATTCTTGGAATTACGGAAGCTTGAGTGAATTCTCATTCGTGAAAATCTATGAGCGTTCGTATTTGAATTGAAATTGATTTTCATCGTGATATCATATACATCTTTCATATGAGATCCTGCCAATTTCACCTGGTAGGTTTTCTGCTTCTATATCGTGGCTTATACTAAATTGACTCTGATAGCCTTTTCAAACATCAAATTGGCTAATTATACATTGGCGTCTCTTGAGTCAAACAGACATACATACAAAAATACATATAAAGATGAACCCAACTATCTAAAATACATACCTAATGTAACAAACAATACTATCTGGTTGGTTTATAAGGTAGTATGAAAATCAACACGATGACATTGTTATTATATTTGAAAAGGACTCCTGACCTTATAGCCGAGTTTATAACGTACTCAATAAAGATAGAAGCAGCTATATTAATTTCAATAAACATAAAAATATAAATTATTCCAGATTTTTGGGGATTTTCTCACCTCGTTTCTATAAAATAAAAATATGAGTATCATTTCAATATACGTGTAGTAAGGACAAATCAGATGATTTGCCCCAAAGATGTCACTATCAAAGAGCCTAAAACAAAACTTCACAAGTATAATGATGAATATTCCACCTCCCTCAATTAACCTACAGACAGTATTTAACAAATGAATATATAAATCAGTTGGAAACATACACACATATCATCATGAAATCATGGTAATATAAAATAATAGAATATTGAGTGAGGACGAATGATAAATTCTTACAAATGCCGAATGAATCTTTGATTTCATTCAATTACGGTAATCTCTTCTCATGATGGACTCCATGTTCATCGTGATCATGTTAAGATTGCTCTGGTTCAAATAATGTAATATGGCAGGCACATAGCAACTATATTCATCTGTTTAACATTGTCATTAGCAACTATTGCATCTGTCAAGTTCTTATGAAAATCAAAGTGATAATTATTTGAAAAATGGCTAATCGTCGCCGATTGAATTGTTTTACGTGTCATTAAGCATTCAATATACAGAATATGGTACGACTTGAGGGAGAACCAAATGAAATGAAGCAAGAAATCGCTATTGAAAGGCAAGACCAAAGGGGACTTCCACATCTCGAATTTATGGATCTAACATGTTATTAAAAATATACTGCATCGAATGGTTCAAATTAGTTTAATTGATTATAATGTCGTTATGAAACAGGGTCAATAAAATGGGTCACAAGAATCTGCACATACTACTCTTGAGAAGTTATTAGCAAAGACCATTGATTTTTCATCCACTCCGTATATTTCACGGATTTGCAGAGTGGACATTCATCATAGGTTGTTCAAGTTGTATGTCATATTGAGGATGCCAATAATAAGTACCTAACATGGATGTGACTTTATCAAAAATTAAACATCTTGTATATAATATATCTGATTAGGAGATGCTTTTATCACGAAATGGGGATGATATTTGTATACAACAGAATTTAAATGAAATTCCACCGCACACTTTTCAGAAAATCACTGAATTATTCGCTATGTTCCGACCAACCCTGTATATTGTTGGTGCGTGCAGGAATCATTATACTTTATAATAGATTCGTATCGGTCATTCGAACAATGTCTATCTAAAATTCTTCAAAAGTCAACTTTATTACCCTATATAATCGTAACTGTTGATTTTAGAGCGTTGGTGCAATGGAGACATTTGATCAGCACCACGAGTTCTACAATATATCAAAAATTCGAGTAAATTCACCGAAAGCCAATTTCCCATTGATGCGGTGCGGGGTCTTTTCGATCATAATTGGACTTATGAAAAAAACAATATTTTCGAAGTGAGAACTTCTAGGCGCGTTGAGCACTTTTTTGGGTGGAGAAAAACATTGGATTTCGCGCCATCGTCACGACCCGTCCCGTGTCCCGTCATCGCGAGGTCAATGAATAGCAATAAATCTGAAGGGTGCAGTATCGCATCTCATCTCATTTTATGTAGTATTTTGTAATTATGATTGAATTCTATTCTAAATTGGAATATGGAGGTTTTCGGGGTCGGAGATTATGATTCTTTCGTGGAAATTAGGATATTGAAGATGGCTGACGAGTTTTATAATAATTATGATCCCATTCTATTCAAAATTGGTGTCTGGGGGTTCTAGGCATCGGAGATTATGATTCTTTCATCATGGCTCCACCAATATGGCGCACGAGTTTCGTAATTATGATTCTATGCCATTTGAAATTTGTATCTGGGGTTTTTTGGGGTAGGAGATTATGAAAAAATTCAAGATGACGGATTCGATATGGCAGACGAGTTATGTGATGATGATTCTATCCTATTCGAAATTTATATATGTATAAGGGTGTTTGGGGTCGGAGATTATGATTCTATCGTCAAAATTGGGAAATTCAGGATTGCAGATCCAATATAGCGGACAAGTGTTCTAATTTAATTATCCGATTCTATTCGAAATTTTTACTGGTGATTCAGGGGTCGGAGATTTTGAATCATTCGTCAAAATTAGGAGATTCAAGCGAACACCATCTCAAAAGTTTTTGTTAGTCTATCTTAGACAGCGAATGTTTTCAGGTAATAAAGTTTGTCGAGTTGATAAAAATTCTGTTTGATAGTGATAAAACAGTGTATAGTGTGAGTGTGATTATCGTGCCAAAGTTTCCAGGATTCCCTGGTTTCGGTCTTCGACATAACGGTGAGAAATTGATTTGCCATCATATGCTTTCTATATCCCACAATCCATTTTGTTTTAATGGTCAAATTTTTTTAAATCATTTAAAAATCGAATTATAATGAAAAAAATATAAGAAAATTATGTTCATGCTGATATAAAACTTACAAAGTTATTGTATGAGGAATTTCAAAATTAAATATTTTTCTTGAACAACCTGTTTCTCCAAAACTAACAACATTTTCTATGAGAGATGTGAGGCTGCATCTTGATATTCTGATGTTTACTATTCCTAGCTCACACATTGACCATTTTCATGCTGATATAAAAGTTACAAAGTTATTGTATAAGGAATTTCAAAATAAGATATTTTCCTTGTACACCCTGTTTCTCCAAAACTAGCAGCATTTTCTATGTGAGATGTGAGGCTGAATCTTGATATTCTGATGTTTACTATTTCTAGCTCACACATTGACCATTCTGAATGAATAACCCTGTATATATTTCAAAGAAAATTTTAATATCACGGCATTCAATGAATTTCAAAAATCTTTCTCAAAGAATATGCAAGTGGAATATGGAGTCAAAGAAAAAACAAAATACACCAAGTTGGTCGACCGACTTGGTGTATTTCGTTTTTCCTTTGAAAAAATCTGTACCACTTTGAGAAGGATGGATGGTTTCCATGACTTGGAATATGAAGTATCTACCTACGATAATTCTCTGAAACATGAACTGGATGTTCGATAACGTCTCCAAATGTCTCGAAAAGCGGCTGCTATAGTTTCAAATATTTCGTATGTGGATGACTTTTCCGTTGCCTCGCTTTTCTGCCCATTCTTTTTTGCGACATATCATTTGCAGCAGCTTGCAACACTGGCTTTCCAATTATTAGCCCACTAAACATAATAACATAACTCAAACATAAATGTAATATTACAATGTGACTTTGTGATGTTATTTAGAGATATGCTTGATATCACAGTGACGTTGCGGCAATCGACGTATGTGCCTCGTATAAATATTGCAATGTAATGTTGATCGTAAATATTATATAAATATATCAGGAATCATATGAAATCAATGTTACTTCATAACGTATATTTAATGTTACTCAAAACATCTAAACAATATTGTATATTAACATTCTAATTAGTTTCTAGTAGTTTTTAGGTTATGTCTATTTTGTCTGGAATCATCAAGAAAATCACCTGAATGATCTTCAGAAAAGACATCAGAGAAGATGAAATATCCCTAAATATTAATTGATCCAACCGAACTCCTGAAAAACTATACGTATGATCTAGTTACCCAGTGATATTTTGAGACAGATTGACTACTATTTTCCTAAGTATCATTTTAGTTATTCTGTCTCATAAATCTAGTCAGTCCAGCTATATGATTTCTGCATAATCCAGTGATCCCTTACTGAAATTCTGAAAAGTAATAGGTAAATATATTTCTATACGAGTTTTTGGGAGTTTTCTGAATTATTTTGAAATTCTATTCTATGTTCTTCTTCTAGCTATGATAAATAACTCACCCATTACATTTGTAATTCGTGAAATATGAACACAATCCGTATTCACGAATCCCTCCTACTTTTTCACATATTATAAAATGCAGATACAGATTGGTTGCATTTCTATATTCCAACAGAGCAAACCTGGATTATAAGTAGTTATCATGAGCAATTCATTGTTGTTTCGAATTTGAGTCCAAGACTTGTTTAGTTCTTCACTTACTTTGATAACTATACGAATAATACCTAAAAATCAATATTTTCACTGATCACACTATTTGGCTTGTTCACCATAATATACCACAAACAAAATGGCTGAAATGGAATTGAATTGACTTTTTACAGTTGACAAGGTTACTTTGCCGTAAAAGAACAAATATCATCTCCTTGTATCCTGTATGCATGTAAGCTACGTTATAAGGTGGTGAAACGAAAACGTTGCACAAATAACATACAAACTCTGTCTGAGATATATCTGATAAACCTAAAATCAATATATCACAATATTTTCTAATGATATTGATGTCAATATTGATGCGATGTCTCATAAACGTTTAACTTCATAATATTGTGTTGGATACTTCAGAAGGACATTATCGCAATGTTATTCCAACAATATCACAAAAGTTATAACTGAAAAATATTTTTGTTATGTATCATGTTTAGTGGGAGATTATATGCCGGTTAGTTTGAAGTTCATCTGAAGGTCAGGCAATTCAAAGTGGCACGTGGCGGACTGCGGAAAGACGGGGAATCACCGCGCGAATAATGAATATCCCCCCGGTTCGCCGCAGGAGGGAGAGAGACATAATTATAACGATTTCTCGCTCAGTTTTATCATGTTGCCGTGGCGGTATCATCCTTTGTGAATATCGCCATATCAATGGATCCAAAATCTGATAACTGCACTCTGAGACGAATGTTTTTGCATGAGTTTTAGAATGAAATAACCTGAACTTTTAACACAGATTAACAAAGCATTTTGAAGTTTGTTCCACAACTGTGCGATTCCTATTATTTCCATCTATGCTGACATAATTATCGATCTCATTCAGCAGAATTTCTTCATTCTGCTGAATTTGAATGTTTAAATTTTCAGGTCTACTTATATAATTATAATTCAGTGACAAATTCTAGACCGTTTCAAACTACTCTATTTATTTTTTACTTCTTTTTAGTTCGGTTCTCTATACCTCTTCATTTTTTCAAACTACTCTTTATTTTTTACTCACTTCTTTTGGCTATCTATAAAAAGGAAGATTTTTTTAGTTAAATATTTATCATTATACTTTTATTTAATTGTTTTCTAATTCTTCTCCGATCCCGAAAACACCCAGATACAAATTTTGAATAAAATCGGATCATAACTACAAAACTCAGTTGCCATCCTCCCCCAGGTAGCACATCATATTGGCTGGAACCCGATTTCATATTGGGCCGATATAGATATATCGTACATGTGAAAAATAATATAGGTCCAATATGAGAGTATATTGGACAAACAATATTGGAATGATAATATTGGTGGAATATTGGTTCAACCTGAGCTGAATATGGATTGTCAGCTACAATATTGGAGCAATATAGGTTGTGAAATTCGTTAACAATGTGTTGAAAAACATACCTATGAATGTTGTATAATATTGTTTTACGAATGTCGATACAACAACATCGTATACATATTGTTCCCGACATTTACAACCAATATTGCAATTTTAACATTCTCCCCATGTCGATTCTGAAGCGGTTATGCAATATTGTATATTCAAGTTGAACGGCATATCGGTTGGATATCGTTTTAACAATATTTGAAACATTATATTCACTCATCTTGATAGATATCATTTTATCTATATCATGCGGAAAATATCGTATACAATTTGCTTCTTACATTTATAACCAATATCGCGATTTGAATATTGTCCCCATGTTGATTCTGAAGCGGTTGTGCAATATTGTATATTTGAGTTCGACGGCATATTGGTTGAATATTGTTTCAACAATATTCGAAATATCATATTCACCTATCTTGATTAATATCATTCTATCCATATCATGCGGAAGATATCGCATACATATTGTTTCCAACAATCATAACCAATATCGCAATTTGAACATTCTCCCCATGTCGATTCTGAAGGGGTTTTCAATGATTCAAATATGAATATCAATAACAGCAATTCAATATATATCTCATATCGGACATAGAAGAGAAAAACAATATTGTAATTTCAAGTTCAACTGCATATCGGGTGAATAGTTTTCTAGCAATATTCAGAAAATAATATAATGTTATATTGGCTGATATGTGATTCACTATATCATGTGAGCAATATTGTTCACATATTGTTTTGAGAATACATATCGATATCGAAATTTCGATATTAATTCCATATTCCGCACTCCCAAATCGATGTCGATAGATGGCGCTATAAATGATTGGTAACGTACTTCCATTGCCGATCAGACGAGAGAATATAAATATCAGCTCTAGACGATTGTAAAGTATTATAACCTGGAGTAGGGGTTAACCGTGATCAACAAGGAGGCTTCCCCAATGCAAGGCCCTTCCATTGCACTCCGGCTGGGCTGACCTTTGTGATTATTCCTGATGCGAATAACTCACAAATATTGGTATGAAAATATTCCACCAATATTTTGAAGACAACATAGCTACATAATGATTTTCAATAATGTATCAATATTTCCAACCAATATTGCACCAGTATTGTCAAATGTTCACTGTCCATTTATCAGCAATATTGATATCACATTTTGTGACCAATATAACTTCACGAATATCCCAGCAATATTGGTATGAGAATATTCTACCAATATTTCTGGGACAACATACCTTCATGATGATTTTCAATGATTCACCGATATTTCCATATATTACACCAATATTGCCGAATGTTCACCATTAATTTCTCGCCAATATTGATATTACATTTTGTGTCCGATATAACTCTACGAATATTGAACCAATATCAATATGAGAATATTCTACCCACATTTGGAAACTGATATTGTACCAATATCGCCGAATGTTCACTTTTTTTTTCTCGCCAATATTAGTTTCACAATATTTTGCCGATATTCTCGTAATATTGCACCGATATTGTCCTAATATATATGTGTGCTACTTGGGCCATCTTCAATTTCCTAATTTTGATTAAGAATCATAATCTCCCATCCCAAAATCACCCATATACAAATTTGGAGTGGAATCGGATTAAGTAACAAAACTCGTCAGTCATATTGAATCTGCCATCTTGGATTTCCAAATTTTGATAAAAGAATCATTATTTTCGACTCCGAAAACCCCCCGATACCAATTTTACATAGAATCTGATCATAATAATTAACAAACTCGTCCGCCATATTGGATCCACCATTTTGAATTTCCCCATTTTGACAAATGATTCATAATTATCTCCGACCTCTAAAACCTCCAGATACCAATTTTGAATAGAATCTGACCATAATTACAAAACTCGTCCGCCATATTGGATCCGCCATTTCGAATTTCCTAATTTTGAAAAAAAATCATAATCCCTGACCTCGAAACCCCCCAGATACCAATTTTGAATGACATCTGACCAATCTGTTCTGTTCAGCACCAAAACATACGCTGATGCTCTTAGACTCCATCCAGAGAAGAGCCATTCGCCTGGTGGGTGACGCCACACTCACTCACTCTTTGACATCATTGGAACACCGTAGAATGGTCGGCGACCTTTCACTTTTCTATCGATACTTCCACGGGAAATGTTCTTGAGAAATCTCTGCTATCATCCCTCCACTATCAATACCAGTCAGACGAAGTAGACAAGCCCAGTCAGCACATCCTTTCGTTGTCAACCCCGAAAGATGTCGAACAGCACCTTATAAAAACTCCTTCATCCATAGAACGGCTAGGCTCTGGAATTCAGTGCCTGAGGAAGTATTCCCAACAACATATAATCTCCAGAAGTTAAAAAAAAAACTCCAATACCTACCTCCTATCCCTATCTTCCCTAGGAACGCACGATGTTCTTTGAACATTATAGGGATTTCCTTTCGTGCGCTCCAAGCGATAAAAAAAAATAATTACAAAACTCGTTCGTCATATTGGATCCACCATTTTGAATTTCCTTATTTCGATGAAGAAATCATAATCTCCGACCTCGAAAACCCCCAGATACTGATTTTGGATAGAATCTGACCATAAATACAAAGCTCGTCCGCCATGTTGGATCCGCCATCTTGAATTCCCAAAATTTGACGAAATATTCATAATCTCCGACCCCGAAAACCCCTGAGTACCAATTTTGAATGAAATCGGATAACTATACTCGGTTGCCATATTGGATCCGCCATTTTGTATTTTCTATTTGAAAAATAGATTACGACCGATTCTCATACCTACCGAATACGCACAACAAAATTCATACGAATCGGTCGAGCCGTTTCGGAGGAGTTCGACCACTATCACCGTGACCGTGACAGGAGAATTTTATATATTGGATTTGTTCGTCTTACAAACACTCGGACACAGATTAACAGACTCGGAGAACCTCCTCTTGAAATATGCCCAGATAATTGAATAATACCCTCTGTATTATCACGTCGCCTAGATTTCATAATATGTCCGAGTAATATGTATAACATTGGCAACGTTGTAAACGTGTTTGAATTCATCATCTCTCCTAAGCGCCATCTGCTTGCAATACAATGCACCATTCCTCTCTGCCGCAGTCTGTCATTTCGAACACTGCCATCTATCAGGTAGTGCCTGAACTACCACATCCTAGTTTCCTGCATTATATTCTTTCAAGAAATGGAGTTGACCGAGATCAGCTGGGATGAATGGATATTTTGTTGACAGAATAATCGTTTTTGTTGCTTCCTGTCCGAATGGAAACATTTCCAGAGCTGATAATTCAGTGACACCTCGCCGAATTTCCAACAATTGTACTGAGATCGAGAATATTTCAATTTGAGACAAAAAAATTTCAATGTTTACGTTTTTCAAAAATCTGTATCTTCTATAAATAAATGAGTTTCGACTACGTATGATAACCAGGCCCTAGTCCCAACCTTTTTCTTTTCGATGATTTAATCAGTTTTTCAATTGAATCATTCATAAGCCCAAATAGCAACAACTAGTGCAGGTCTGCATGTCCATTTGATTTTGGTTAGCAAATGGTTTTGCCTTGAAACACAATACACATTTTCGCAAAATTTTTCGAGTTATATTACGACCATTCAAAGGCCAATATTTTTGACGAACTGCTGATAGTGTAGTTTGATTTCCGGAATGCATATGTCGTATATGTTCATATTCAATAACTAATTTCGTGAATAGATGATTACCCGGTGAAACAATTGGGTGTTTATGATATATTCAAATTGGATTTAACTAATCTTCCTCCTACCCTTAGTATTCCGTGATTATCCAAAAATGGATTGAGACAAAGTAATTTGCTGTGGTTGGGAAGTTGATTATTATTTTTTAATAAATTGATCTCAAGTGAAAATTCATGTTGTACTATTTTCAATAAAACATTCGTAGCATTATCAATTTGGTTAAGTTTGAGAATCGAGTGAATATGGTTTGATCTAACACCTTTGATCTCAAATTGACAACACTATCCTTTATCTTGGGAATTTCTGTCAATTTTTGAACTAATCCAGATGGCCATATAGAAGAATCTAAAACAAGCCATCAAGGACCGTGCCACCACATCTCAGAATTCGTTAAACATTGAGGACTTGCGTGCCTGAATTATCTTTCTCACAAGTTGTGATAAAAGTAATGCTCCACATAATTCTGAACGTGGAAGCGTAATTGTTTTTAAAGGTGTCATACGAGATTTTGAACAAAGAAGGTTTGCGAAAGTTTTTCCGTCTGAGTACATTGATCTTACATATTTTATACAGTATGATGCAAATGTATGGAATAAATTCATTATTTCAGAAATGGGCGACATTTGAAGAAATTCCAGAAACACATGAGTTTTAATTTTTGAAGCCTCATCTCATGACATTCATATGAGAGATGTTACGTCACTGGTGTAGCAGTAATGACGTAATGGATAATTTTTTCAAATACAAGCAGGGGTCATGTGACACCTCGTTTGAAAGGTCTATTGATCGTCTATCCAACAGTCAAAATTTTGCATAAGAATATTGCAATTAAAATGGATCATCATTTGGTTAACTGAATCTTGCAGAGATCTGCTACTGAGAATTGAACATCGAAGGGTCGTCTAGTTGGAAAAATACACAATAAAAAAAGTTCTGAACTCTAGTTTCTGGATTTTTTTCGGAAGTCGTCTTGTTTTGAAATGAATTTATTCCATACATTTGCATCATACTGTATACAGCAACCATATGCCCTTTCGGATGCATCTGAAAATCCATGCAATTGAATTTCAGTAGGATTTTCAAAAACAATTTGTCTAGGAATACTAATATTTTTCACAAAAGTTAATTGACTGTGAAATTTTAACCAATTTGTGAGCACTTTGGACGGTACATTTTCATCCCAATCCAAATATTGTTGCTACAAATTTTGCATTATGAATTTTGCATTAACAATATTATTGGTCCTATTAGACCTAATGGATCATACAGTTTTGAAATTGTAGAAAGAATATAACGCTTTGTAATTCGTTTATTCTCAGTGACGTTTACTTTATAGGAAAATGAGTCATCGTTAGCATTCCACAATAAACCGAGGGTTTTAATATTTGTGTCATCCGTAATGTAATATTTTATGTCTTCACAATCATCGTGATTTAAAATTCGTGCGTCATTAGACGACCATTTTCTAAGAATGAAACCGACTGAACCTGAAACATTTTGTAAATCTTTTTGAGTATTGTTGCTTCTTCTATGGTATCGGCGCCTGTGATGAGATCATCTACATAAAAATCACGTTTGACCTGATAGCTAAAAAAGGCGCACTTGATGTACCGTATGTTACTGTGTTAAGTTGAAAAAGATTTAATGGTTCATTAGGATTTGCTCGCCATACAATCCTTTGGTAATCTTGTTGGTCTGGGGTAATTAATACTTGTCTGTACATTTTTTCAACATCTGCTATCAGAATATAATTATGAATTCTGAAACGTGAAATAATTGAAAAAATGTCATCTTGAATTGTTGGACCTACTTTGAGAGTATCGTTCAAAGAAATATTAGAAGTAATTTTCATTGATGCATCGAAAACTATCCTCAATTTTGTAGTTGAGCTATCAGTTTTGATTACTCCATGATGAGGTGAATAAAAACAAGGAACGGTTTGTTCATGATGATCAATTTTGGTCATGTGCCCTAAATTTTCATATTCGTTCATGAATTCAATATAATGTTTTTTGAGATCAGGATTTTTCGATAATCTTTTTTCGATAGCATGGAATATTTTGATTGCAGATTCCTGTGAATTTCCCAATTCTGTTACATTTTCACGAAATGGTAGATTCACTATGATTTTACCAGTTTGATCATGTTTGATTGTTTTTATACAATATTCTTCACATTCACTTTCCTCCTTAGAAAGCTTAGGGGTTGAAAGACAATCCTCTATTTTCCAAAATTTCTCGATTTGATTATGAATTTCTGAGTTAATCCTGGATAAATTACAAAATGTTGAATTTGAACAATATTTGGGTATTAATGGACCTGAAACAACCCAACCTAACAGAGTGTTTTGTAATATGGGTTGGTGTTTTCCTAATTCTATCTGATCTGGACATAACAAACTCCAAAAGAGTTGAGATCCTAAAAGTATATCGATTTTTCCTGTTTTATAAAACTTTGGATCTGCTATCGTTATATTTTTTGAAATATTTATATTATTCGCATTGAACGATATATAGATGGTAATTGAGAAGTGATTTTGTTTCACAATAAAAATTCTAAATTTGTTCTGAATGAAGTATTTTGAGATATAATTGTAGCAGTTGTTTTTTCAGAAACATTTGATTGAGCTTGATTGATACCAATAACCCCTTATACAATTTTAGTTTTAGGTAAATTCAATTTGGAATGAAACTCTTTGCTCATGAAGTTACTTTGTGAGCCACTGTCTAACATGGCTCTTGCTTGATGCATTGTTCTCTGGCCATCGGGTATCTGAACAATTGCCGTGGCTAATAAAATATATTGATTCTCGTTATCGACAGAGTGAGCTGAAATAGTTGAAACAATTTCAGTGTTATGAATTTCTTCTGATGCCAGTAAATTGTTCGTCTGGATTACATCTTGATGCAAAAGTGTATTGTGTTGTTCCTTGCATATTTTACATCTACCAGCGCTTCTACAAGTTCCTACCAGATGATTTGAATTGAAACAGTTTTTGTATAACCTTAATCTTTCAATTTCTGCAATTCTAGATGCAACAGGTAGTTTCAATAGGATTTCACAAAAGAAAATGTAATGCTGACCATTGCAAAACATGCATTTTGGTATTGAAGATGCATTTGAATATGTTTTTTGATATTTTAGATATGATGGCTTGAAATCCTGTGATTGATTAGCGCCTTTTGAATGTGAATTTATAGGAGCTAACACTTCTAAGGTATTGCACCCTTTTGTGAGGAATTCTTCAAATTCTGAATATTTTGGTGATTGAGTTCCATCAAGAGATGATTCCCATTTTCTTTTTGTAATGTTATCCAATTTTTTTGAAATGATATGAATGAGAATGGTGTCCCAACTTTCAATGGGTTGCTTTAATGAAGACAAAGCATTCAAATGTTGATTTAGAGAATCTAATAAGTTTCTCAAGGCCAAATGTGATTCCCTAGGTATGATTTCAAAGTCTGAAATTGCTGATAAATGGGTATTTACGATGATTCTCGTATTTTCAAATCTATCCTTCAAAATATTTTTAGCTTTTTTATAATTTTCGTCAGTTGCTTCCATTTGGTCTAATAACTTACTTGCATCACCTTTCAGACAAGATTGTAAATAATGAAATTTTTGTACGTCTGAAAGATTATGATCATGATGTATGATAGATTCGAATTTATTTTTGAAACTTGTCCATTTCTTATAGTCACCATCTAAAAAAGGAAGAATGATATTTGGTAATTTTGTGTTACTAGTGGAAGAAGTGGAAATGCTTGTATTTAAATTGATTGATTTCAATTTGTGTTCTGATATTAGTTGTTTTGACTTTCCTAAACAGTTATAGAATGTTGATTCAAACATTGAAAATTCTTCATTTGATACTTTTGTGTCATCAATTGATTCAATGCTGGTGTGCAAAACGGTTAAGTCATTCAAAGCATTTTCAATTCTTTCGACACGAAGTTCTAATTCAAATATGTTATTTTCTTCATCCAAGGTGAAACCTTCAAGAAATTTTGAAAATCTTGTTAACTGCCCTTGAATTGCCCTGTATTTCAATGTCAAATTGTCTATGTCTGTCATGATAAAAAATTATTTGATTGATGATGAAATATAAATTGAAAATTGATTTCTTTGGAATATGGAAGGTAGCTGTGATCAAAAAGTAAATGGAATAATAAAACCAATGAGTATTTTATTAATTATACCTTTCATGCTGAACTGCAATGTGTACCGACTCAGAAATGAGAACAATACAAAATTCTACCTTATTTGTTGATGTTGTGGAACGATATCCTCCTGATGTTCTGTTCTACCAGCTGCTCACGGTTGTCTGCTCTGTGTCTGTATGCTTGGCCAGCTGCTATAACATCAACCGTCGTCTGGAACTTGGTGTTTCTTGCGCCCTCCGATTGACTCGATGTTGTCTTCTCGAATGACGACTCTCGATGATGATGCAATTTCTTGAATTCTTGAATCCTCGCTGGCTAGGACCAATATGATGAATTTTCTTGAATTCTTGAATCCTCGCTCGATTGGACCAATATGTTCGATGCTTTGATGATGAGTGGACTGCATATAATTATGATTGTTTGATAATAAACTGATGAAACGATGAATATAAGAGAAATTGCAATGTATTGCAATTTCCCCTGAACTTCATTGATTGATTATTTTGTTTCAACAACACGTCGTCATGTTGACAACTCAAATGTTATTTTCTATATAGGGTTTTACAGTGACCCAACTAATTATATAAGGTGAAAGTACTTAACATTCTGAATGATTGTGTATCAGGTCAGAAGGCTCAAATTATCCATTATTCATCCTGAATGATTATAAATATATAGATCCGAAACATCCCAGTTAACACAGATTGATTCCAGAGATATGAGGGGGCATCACTTTCATACCACACATCACATCCGTGACTCGTAATGAGAATCCCACTGGAATCATAATGACTGCTTATCCAGACAATTCTGATCATTCAATGATTCACATCAGAATGCCAAATTGAAATCAAAGTACGTATCAAGCCATCACCGCTCATTCGAAATCTAAATCGAGTGATTTCGTTTGTTACATAGATAGACAAGAATGTGAGATCTCAGTGAGTCTCTTAGTTGTTAGGGAGCATCAGAAACTCACCTTCATTTTGAATCCCAAATCAAATGGAATGTGAAGAATATTGCAAATGTTCCGTAAAATGAATAGTCTTCTGGCGATTCCAATTATGTTTTCTTGTCATTCGCATTGTTATCTAGCGAGAAATGCATGTGCATGACATCCCAGGGATATTTTTGTTCATTGGGATGTCCCCTAATTAATCATAATTTGATGGAATAACTACTGAAATTTCTTGAGTTATAGTCAATCTATCATGCTCAACATACTCCAATATCCTCACATATATATCCTCCTATAACTCTTGTGAAGAAAGATATTTCGAGCACAATCCGTTCAATCAATTACCACACAGCTCAAATATTGCATTGCATTCGTTCAATCTGATATGAGATTTGATTGCTATATATGTATACTTGTTCATCATTTTCATGAAAGGAAAAAAATTATTTCCTATCACTCAATGAGGATGAAGCATCACCATATCTATATCAGGCTTCTCTCTATTCGCAGTGTTAGGAAGATATATCCTCATATTTGCAGCAACAATAGCTTCCGCAATCCTAAAGAACAGAACTTGTTGCAGCAACCCTCAGATAGATTTACTTCTTGTGGACCAATTATGGTTTTTAATCAGTTTGTGGGTGCTTGTGCGCCGACGTTACGATGCCTCATAGGCGTCCGCTGCACGCCAATCAAAACAAACGCTGGGAGGAGCTCTGTCCCAATTTAATAATAACGTGCAATCCACGAGGCACAGTTGAATCTGAACTGTGTAATTCTATTCCAATAGTTAACCCAGAGATAAAACCGTAGTTGATCGACAGTGAAACTGATTTAAGGTTTCACAATCCGATCAATTCAATTGCTGCTATAGTTGATGGGTTTAACATACTTACGTGAATATCATCAATTGTTATATTCGAATTTGCTATTCATATGTGTTATTGACGATCTGAATAATGTTGTTCGACATGTAGCAACAATATGTGCTTCAGTGAGAAGGTGGTGATCCATATGAAAATAGGTAAGAACTATATATCAGATAGGAATATACCCATGTTTTTCAGTCACTAATTATTAATTCGAATAACTAAAAATCTATATGATAAGGCCACCATGATCGTGAAGGTGGAAAATGACTTCAGTAAAAAATATGATATCACAGAGGGAGTTTTGCAGGATGAAACGATAAGCCCCATTTCATTTTCTTTATTTCTCGCCGACACAGAAGAATACTTCTTGTCTAGAAATCATACTGGCGTTAACATCGATAGTATCAATGATATCATTATCTCATTATATATGCTGATGACCTAATAATTTTGAGCGATTCTCTCATTGATTTGTCGCGCAAGCAACGAACTCAAGATGGATACTCAACAACAAATAATTTAACAGTAAACACACAAAAAACAGAAATTTTAATTATTTGCTAGTTCAACTCATTCAATGAACCTCTGGAAATTGTGAAAAAAATTTCAGGTATAGAGTTCTCATCCTCCGCACTCTTTCTGGAAATGAACAAATCGGCCACAAAAGAAGCAAATCAGTCAGTCGGTGCCGTTATATGAACTTGATGATCCGCTTCAAAATTATTTCCTTCGAATCCACAATAAAACTATACAAATCGATTGTATTATTATCATTGTCATATGGCATTGGGGTTTTGGGTCTACGGTATGCCCTGATATAGTGGAACGAGCTCAGGTAGGATTTTTTAATCGTTCACTTTCTCTTCTAAGGAACACTCCTGATTATATCGTTCGCTTGGAAACAGCATCCACCCAACTCAGACTAATAATCTTCAGAGCAGCTCTGTCATTGCTTGATGACATCAAAATGATGGAAGACTCTCGCCATCCTGAAATCTGCTTCTTGGCACTTACAGAATTGAATAATACAGAAGGACGGTACAATTGGGTTGAGGAGGTCAAGCAATGTTTTCTGTTCGCTGATGAGGAACAACGCTAACAGAATTTCTTATTGTACGTCTCCAAGAGTGATACTGCCTGTGTTTTAGCAGCATTTCGGAGAAAATTACTGCGCTATGATTTGAAGAGATCATCGAATTCTTCATATCACCTCATCTACCGAGATTTGTGCTTATGTCTTGACGGCCAAAACTGCCTGAGAGCTTCTCTGTCCATGT
Source organism: Phaedon cochleariae (assembly GCA_918026855.4). Lineage (NCBI taxonomy): Eukaryota > Metazoa > Arthropoda > Insecta > Coleoptera > Chrysomelidae > Phaedon > Phaedon cochleariae. The sequence continues at coordinate 28,534,692 of OU896708.1, forward strand.
ATATTGTGAGACTGATCACTCAATTACGAACTTGCAGCAAAAAATCCTCAGATTAACCTTCAACGGCCTAGTTTACTCAATCGACACTGGAGTAACATGTTCAATTTGTTTGTTGCTAATTCAAAGAGGCATACGGAAAAATGAACTTTTTGAGCATCTGAATAATATAGAAGATATTACTCGGCTTTTGAGATACGGAACACTTTCACAACTTGAAACCTTGGTTCACTCAGTGATGAGCATTTTGAAACTCAGGCCATTCATTATCAACGAATTAACGTAGGGATAAATAGAGAAATTGTTATTCGAATTTTCTTTATTTTTGTGTATACACTACTCAAACTTTATTGGTTCCTGAACTCATCAGCATATGTGTATCCAGTTATTCTTCTCCCTTTCAATTTTAGAATTTTGAGATATAGTATTATGGAAACAGATTGATATAATTTTTCCGTTTTTCAACTCGAACTCCAACCCTTGTAATAATAATTATAATTCTTTCGATACAAAGAATGATCCATGTTTCTTTCAGTCACTAATTATTCAGCAACATATCATTGTTGAAATTCATAAGTCAAAATAGGTGAGTCTATTCATAGATAAATGAATCAGGAGAATATCATAATTGCAATATTCAACATTCATTCATTCTGATGATCTTAGTTTGTGTCAAATAGTTCAACTATCTCTGAAAGATATATTCAATTCATGGATTTTATTTTCATTCATGCTCACTTGTTGGATGGAATAAAATATGCATCACATCGAAACATGACCGCAGTCAGGATTCCTTACAGGGGGGTGCATCTGCATCCCCACACAGTAATATCAACTGATAACAAATCAAAATAATATGAACTCCTCATCAATTCAACTGCAACAAGCCTATTTTTCAACTGAATTCAACATCAAATATGCAAGCAAGAACGCGGTTGCGATTTTCTTCATTTTGAAGATAAATTCATTGGGTATAGGACTATTAGACCACCGATGAAAATATATGGTGACACAGGGTTATACATATTGGAAACTGCAGTGGGTTGGACTTAATTCCTGATCGGGGATGTATCGATGAATACTTATTGAGAATATTGACAAGACCTTTTTATTTTATTTCAAATCAATAATGACAACTTCAAAAACAGTTCATATACAGAATGACTAGAATTAACAATAAAGGGTTATTCACGAATGTATTTCAACACTCCTCCTCATTCGGAATAACATATGCCGCAATCCCCTCGAAGAATACAGATTCTTTTCGCAGGAAGGGGTTTAGTAAGAAGATCAGCAAGCATATCAGCTGTGGGACAATACTGGCATGCTATGATTCCTTGGACAATATAGTCTTTCACAAAAAGAAATTTTGTGTCTATATGTTTCGATCTGTTACTAAATTTCTCGGATTGGACCAATTTCAAACAGCTTTGGTTATCTTCGTAGATAGTAATTGGAAGTTTAATCTCTTCTAGAAGATCTAGAAAATGTCTACGAATCCAAATGGCTTCTTGACAAGCTTCTGAAAGAGCGATGAATTCTGATTCAGTTGAAGAGAGTGCTGCGCAGTTTTGCTTTCTACAAGACCAACTTATAACTCCTTCATTTACTCTGAATAGATAACCACCATTGGATTTTTTTTTTCCAGCCCATCTTCAGCCCAATTCGCATCCGCATAGCCATAAAAATCATTATCATCTACTTCTGTATTGCTTAGAAACAGCTTCAATTTGTTTGTGCCTTTCAGATATCTCACTAATCTTTTGACCTCTGTCCAATCTTCAATGGTTGGTTTACTAACTTTTCTTGCAAGAATAGATACACTCGCAGCAATATCAGGTCTAGAATTCACTGAAACATATAGTAAACTACCAATCATCTTTTGATATTTTTCATTATTTAGTAAAACATTTTTACTTTCAGTTTTGCCATAGCTGGGTTCTAGAGGAATATTTGAAGATTTGGCATCTTGTAATCCCATCTCAGAAACTATATTATCGATGTAATTCGTTTGACTAATATGGTAATTTCCAAGGGCATCTTTTCCTATTTCCAGACCAAGGTATAATTTCGCCTCTCCCAGTAAAGTGATCTCAAAACGTTCTCGTAATTCTGTTTTGACTCGTTCTAAATGCTTATCTTCTCTACTAGCAATCAACAAATCGTCAACGAAGACTAATAGAAATATTGCTCCGTCATCCTTAGAATTGTAATAAAAACATTTATCGACTTCATTCTGCCGGAATCCTATAGATTTCAGATGTGTGTCTAAAGTTTCATTCCATGTCCTGGCAGCCTGTTTGAGTCCGTACAAATTTCTTTTCAACAGAGATACCATATTTTCTTTTCCTTGTTCAACAAATCCAGGTGGTTGTTTCATGTAGATAACCTCCTTTAACTCTCCATTGAAAAATGCTGTCTGCACGTCTGGATGTTGAACTTTCATTTTCCGCTTATCAGCAATTGATAGAAAAATCCTTATCGTAGTTTGTCTCACTACTGGAGCAAAAACTTGATCATAGTCAGTCCCATATTTCTGAGAAAAAGTTTTATTTTTTCTTACTGCCTCTATTTCTTCCGTCATAGCATTGTTCCACTCTGCTTTGTTTTTACTCAATATAAAGTCATCCAATGTTCGAATTTCTTCAACGATATTGACAGTATCTTCAGTAAATCTCTTCGGTAGGGTCCCTTTTGTTGATCGTTCTGATCTTCTCAATGCGTCAGTTCCTTTTGCATTCAACTCTGGCTCTCTATTTGCAATCTGCAGATCATTAACTCTTGAACTTTCTTCATTCCTATTATCTTCTGGTTCTCTGGTTCTGTTTTCTTCCTGTTCATCTTCCTCTTCCTGATAACTATTCAGATTTTCTTCTACAGTGACAGAATAATTAGGGCTATAAACCTCCAGTGATGATTTTTTATTTGATATTAATTTATTCTGCAAAAATCTAACGTCTCTGCTGATGCATAATTTCATAGTGGTCCTATCTACTAAGCGGAATCCTTTGATATGCTCATCATAACCAACGAAAACCAGCTGATGAGACTTCATATCCAATTTTCTTCTTTCCTCTTGAAGGATGAAAACATATGCTTCTTCGCCGAAAATGTGAAAATTTGATATGTCTGGCTTGGTAGAAGTCCACAATTCATAAGGTGTTATCGAAATTGTTCTCGAAGGTAATCTGTTCTGTATATAATTGGCAGTCATCACTGCTTCACCCCAAAGTGAATTTGGAAGACCTGCGTCAATTAGTAAACATCGAGCCATTTCCATGAGCGATCTATTTTTACGCTCTGCCACACCGTTTTGCTGGGGGCTATAACTCGCTATATAGTGATACTGAATACCTTCTTGCTTCAAATACTTGACCATCTGTTCAGATCGGTATCCTCCTCTTTGATCTGAACGGAGTAATTTGGGCTTGTGACCAAACTTCGTCTTGACAAGTGCAACAAACTCTTGAAATTTGTTGAATACTCTCTCCTTTACTCTTCAGTAGATACACAGTGGTGAACTTAGTAAAATCATCTACGAATGTCAAGAAATATCTATTACCACTGGAGTTATAGTTTGCATTGGCCCGCAACATCTGAATGTATGAGGTCTAGTGCAGCTTTAGATGAACTCACATTCTTCTTCAAAAATGGTAGACGAGAGAACTTTGCTTGGAGATAAACTTTGCATGTCTTTTGTATCCCACAATTATGCAATTCTATTCCATCAGCCAAATTTTCTTTCTTCAATAACTTGATGGCCTCTACGTCTCTGTGACCCAATACTCTATGCCAATAGTGAATACATCTATTGCTGCATTCCACTACTATGTGAATATTTTCCTCTTGCCTTAATTTGTATAATCCGGAACTCAAATCAGCAATAGCAATATCCTTATTTTCTTTCTTTATTTTGCATCCGCTCCTGCCAAAAACAACTTCGAATCCATTTGTTATCAAGCGCTTGACTGATAGCAAATTATTTGGCTTATTTGGTACGTACAAAACATCCTGTATCATTGTAGTCGAAGTTTGATTGTCATCATTTGAAGATGTCAATCTGACAGTACCTATTCCTTCTGCCACTTCTTCTAAACCATTCGCAACGATGACCTTACGGTTTGTGGTACTGAACGAACAGAAGTTATCTTTAGAATTCGATATATGGCATGATGCTCCAGAATCAACAATCCATCCTTCACATTTTGTATCAGTAACATTGAAACAAAATTGATCTTCTTCAGTAACTTGCCTTACTTGTTGTCTGCCCTTGCCACTTTCTTTTTTCTCCTTTTTTCATGCTTGGTTTTTTCTGCACTCTTTCTCAGAATGTCCTTTCTTTCGACAGAAATAGCATTCACCTTCCTTAACATGCACGAAATTGCTATGTGTCAATTTCAGAGCACTTTCAGATGAACCAGCTTCACTCCTTTTGAATTCCTCGATGAGCTTCGATTGGACTAAATTCAGCGTTAGGTCATCATCTGTACGAGTCTCTAATGCAGTTATAAGAGTATCGTAATTTCTGGGCAGACTACTCAACAACATCGCCACAACCCATTTTTCAGAAAGTGATTCTCCTCCAAGAGCTGCTAACTTTTCAAACAACTCGGCCATTGCATCAATGTGTTGTTCCATATTTCCATTTTCTGCTAATCTTAGACTACAAATCCTTCTCATGAGAGTAACTTTGTTACTGAGCGTTGACTTCTCATGATATTCCTTAAGTTGAGTCCAAGCCTCTGATGTCGATCTGGTTTTTCTGACATGAATCAACTGATTATCTTCAACAGACAAACATATCGTTGCTCTAGCTTCATTATCTTTCTTTATCCAATTATTCGTCACTGAATTTGGCTTCTCATGATCAATTACATCCCACAGTCCTTCTTTAATTAGGAGAAGCTCCATTTTATATTTCCATATAAAATAATTTTCACCATTCAACTTGGTAATAGTGAATTTTGCTTCTGCCATATCGCTGTATAGAACAAATTCCGCTCTTCTTAACTTTACCAATATCTATTGGAAACTGCAGTGGGTTGGACTTAATTCCTTATCGGGGATGTATCGATGAATACTTATTGAGAATATTGACCAGACCTTTATATTTTATTTCAAATCAATAATGACAACTTCAAAAACAGTTCATATACAGAATGACTAGAATTAACAATAAAGGGTTATTCACGAATGTATTTCAACAATACAAGGAGACAAAAAAACCTTGCAAAATGTAGAAAAATCATCCTTGTTTCCAATTTGATGGAATATTTCTGGGAGTTTCTCAATCTTATATGTGTAATTCTCCATCATATACCTTAACATGGTTCTGCATTTCATACTCATCTCTGTCAGTTATGAGAAATGAGTTTTACGAAATATCTGATATTTTGTATATCCATCTATTTGACGAGACAATTTTTTCATCACATCGCTATTTTCGAGGATATTTTCTCGGATGAGTTGTTGTGACCTATATATACTTGTATAAAATATCATGTTTTTCATAACAGATTATTATAATAAAACGATGAAAAGATATTATCACAGGAAGACCTAGCACGACACGCTGGTTAACAAACACAAAAAACAATAGAATATAGATATTCACGAAAACTCCGGGAGTTTTTGAATGTACTTATGCTATCTATCTACAATGCATGACTTCTCACTGATCATTCTGATATTGCTCATTGTGAAATATACGAAGCAAGACACAATATCCCGATGTTTTTTTTTTCTGATCAGGAATAATGATAAAGGTTTGGCAAGTTTTAATCTTCTCCTGAAGATGCTAACATAGTAAGCGAAATACATGTCGAGGCGTTTGAAAAGTCGGTTTGGTTAGTGGTAAAACAGTGTAGTGTATTATCGTGCCAAAGATTTCAGTCTTCGATATATGTAGGTTGGGTACTTCGTCTCCTCCAGAAGTCATTGTTACTCCATCAACAATAATACACTGAATAAACTCCTTCATAATTTTTTATAAAAGAGATAAGTGAATTATTGTGTTCCAACTTGTATATTCCTCACTAAACGATATACCAATGATGAGTAATAAGTCGTTGTTGATGGTTCACATATACAGTGTGACCCACTTCTAATGGAACCACCCCTGTATCTCATCGTAATCGTTGGGTAAGGATCCTGAAATTTGCTGGAGCGAGAGATATACCAGAAATGCACTCTATGACCAAGTGGGGTCATCTTCAGTGATATACTTTGCTCGCTCACAGCCATGAAACCACCCCAATTTCCGGAAAATGATATGAGGAGTCAGAACAGGTTGAAAATCACTTCGGATTCGGAATCAGGACGCCCAATTCTCTAACTATTCATAGTTTCCCTAGGAAATTTTTAGTTCAGAAAAATTAAATTTTGTCTCACTTCTCATGGAAGCACCCCCGTATCTCACGTAATTATTGAGGTAGGGTTCTGAAATTTGCAGGAGAAAGAGAAAGTCCAGAAATTCAAAAAAAATTCCAATACCTACCTCCTGTCCCTATCCTCCCTAGGAACGAACGATGTTCTTTGAACATTATAGGGATTTCCTTTCGTGCGCTCCAATCGATAAAAAATAAATTGGGCGTCCTGATTCCAAATCTGAAGTGAGTTTTGACCTATTTTGACTCCTGATATCATTTTCCGGAAATTGGGGTAGTTTCATGGCTGTTGGTAGTGTATATCACTGAAGATGACCCCACTTGGTCATAGAGTGCATTTCTGGTATATCTCTCGTTCCAGCAAATTTCAAGATCCTAACCAAACGATTACGTAAGATACAGGGGTGGTTCCATTAGAAGTGGGTCACACTGTACATTGATGAACTCCAGAAGTTTCTTATAGAATATGGAACTTATATCGACCTCATGATGTATCCCCTGCATCTCATCTCATTTATTGTGGGATCCCGAGAAGAAATCTTGTCATTCAATTTTTCTTCAGATTCTTATCGTGTGGGTTCAATGAATATGATGCAATGTTCGTCGTGGCATATAACCAGGAAAGTTGTTATCTTTTGATGAATAAACCGATGAAAAGTTTAAATATTCATCACGAAGAGAATGCAAGTTCTCAATGATTTTCTTTATAAATATCCATTTTTCCAAAATCTCGAAATATATCTGGGGATATTTCTTGTTTCATCAGGTTGAGATTAACTCTTTCTTGGTTTTTAATATAAGTGGATGGAGAAATTGAAAGTTGAATTACTGGGTCTTAGAGGATCGATAATACACGATTGAATAGAGGTATACATCAGCTATATCGTCCCACACTAGAAATATAAATTCAATATAGTATGATATTTTCTAATGAAATAAATATGGTTCTAGAAGTGATTGTCACTTTCCTATACTTCACACTCAGGATGGAATAAACACACTGCGCAATTATTATAACACGATACTCAATGATTATGGCAACTCTGATACACAATCACAAGAAAATAGTTAGGTTTATCAATATTCACTAGCAGACTCCCCAGAATTCGAACACTCATGATTATATGATATACAGAGTGGGCCTTTGAAAACGAAACAGAGGCTCTGTAGGTCGCCAAAACCAGATTATCAAAAAAAACTGAAACAGGTCAACTACATTTTCGAGGGGGACATCTTTCTAAAATATTTTCAGCCCTGCGGCGTTGCCGCTTCTAAAGAAAAGAAGCAACAACTTTGTTATTTCGTATGGAACACCTTGTATTTTATTGCATTTTTAGATTCTCCCCGAAGAGCTGATTTCATCAATGCATCACACTTAGGGTCTAGCTGTAATGGTTTCAGGGATATAAAGTGTTCAAAATCGAGATTTTTCAACTTTAAAATTTTTTTGTGTCGAAACTATTCATTATTGGTCAAAACGGCTATCATGTCCCGATCTCAACTTGTGATTTACTATCTACTGACATTTATTTGAAACAAATACAGGGTGGTTCAAGATTCAGAATTCTGATCACCCTGTACAGTGTCGATTCTATACTATTTAGACGGTTTACCAATTCTATGAAATATTTTTTTATGGATTTGAATTCGATACTTTATATTTTGACACATTAGGTGTCCCCTAATAAATAACCTTTGATTTCTTTGAAATGATAATATTATGAAATTGAATTCCAATTTTGTCGTTTCTCATTACTGTTTCAACATTTTGTTCAGCGAGCGAACTCAATTCATATGAGTTTTTAGGACGTTTTAATAATTCTACAACTCTAGGGTGATCAATCAATCAATTTCAAAATCAATAAAATCGACCGTCGAAATTGCGCTGGTGTCAAATGTGATTTAATGCACGAATAAAAATGTTGGCATGTATCTGCGAACAGTGGTCGAGAATACGATTTTGAGCAGGTGTTCGCAAATCGACTATTCGTATCCATACGCACACGAACACTTACGAAGGATGTCAAGAATATCGCCCCTATTTGATGATTCGCAGAGGTATTCGAGTATTCTCAATGATGACACTCTGATATCTCTCAGTTTGATATGACCAATTCAACTTCAGGGCTCTACATTCAATTCTATACCTTTTCAGTGTTGACTATAGCAAGTCATGATTCAAACAATCGAATTCGCAAAAAAAGTCTATAAAAAGACCACATATTCGAATTTTGTCATCGAGAGCTGAATTAATTAATTTGTTCTTGAAATCCATTGCGGGCAGTTTTCGTGCTCTTACAAATAGTGAAACCATGCTGTCGAGCCAAGCAAATTTAATTTTAATTGGAGAATTATAGTAATAAATTTTTCAGTATTCCTAGATTTGTTGTCGGTTATTTTTTCATATATTGGAATGATCAGTGTTACCTTATCAGGGTAAATCTCAGTTCCCAGTAATAAATTGTTGTGATATGTTAGCATATAGCAAATTCGCACAGAACATTTCTCCAGAAGGTTATTTGAAACACCGTCGTTACCAGTCGCATTTGAAATTTCTGAAGATCTTATGCAATCTATAACATCAGCTTCATCAGCTGGCATATTTGGTGTTAATACATATACTCACGCAGCTTGTGATGAAATCGTAGTCAATATTATCAAATTCTCGATACAAATACTCATTGTATTCAGTAGCAATCATGTCATCAGAAAGTTTCTTCCCATCTTCTTATATCGTTATTTCTGTACCAACACTGTGTTTTTTTGTAAAGAAATATTCTCAGATATAATTATAAACCTAAGAAAATTATATATTCATGAAGAAAGACATTGAGAATCCGCATTCTCTATGTGATGAAAATATCAATTCTTCCTCGATCTATTCAACAGAAAACAACTACTCTCCTGGCTAAATGCCACGACGAACATATGCGATATATGAGAACATAATCGTGTGAAGAATATCTGAAAATTCAATAGGAAACAACTACTTTCCTGGCTATTTGTCACGTCGAATATTGAATTATATCTGTTTGTCGTGGCATACAGCCAGGAAAGAAGTTGTTCTCTATTGAATAGATCGAGAGGAAATTGTTTTTTTTTTTCATCACATAGAGCATGTTTCATGATTTCCCTACAGGAGGAGGAACATAAGGGGAATTTTTCCAGCTTGAGTACATCTAACTGGTCTTGATTTGCCCTGTTTTCTGATTCACAAAAAAAAATCACAGTTCAAATCCTTTTCAAATAACACATCTATTTGTTGAACTTCATTACCTTAACTTCTGATATTCTGATAGCGGAATGAGATGCAAATTGTTGATTCAAAGCTGTCTGTGGATAGAGTTTTCAAGTAGGTGGAAGTTATTTCGATACTAGGACTTGAAGAGAAGAACAATTATCCAGTCGGATTAGAACATCAGCTCGTTACTCCACCTGGAAATGTTTAATTTGAATATGTATGCACTACTTCTCTGCAGAATGAAAAAATAGTATACAAATGTGAATTCTGCAAAAAAGATGGCCATAAAGTAGAAAAATGCAATGACTTTAAAAAACTGGATATTGAAAACCGTTGGGATTGGGTTAGACAAAACAAAGTTCGTTTCAGCTGTTTAACTTCTTTACATCGAACAAAGCTATGTCGTCAAAAGGGTTATTGTGAAATCAATGGTTGTATTTTTGAACATAACATTTTGTTACACAAAGAGAATACTCTCTATTTGCAATCTGCAGATCATTAACTCTTGAACTTTCTTCATTCCTATTATCTTCTGGTTCTCTGGTTCTGTTTTCTTCCTGTTCATCTTCCTCTTCCTGATAACTATTCAGATTTTCTTCTACAGTGACAGAATAATTAGGGCTATAAACCTCCAGTGATGATTTTTTATTTGATATTAATTTATTCTGCAAAAATCTAACGTCTCTGCTGATGCATAATTTCATAGTGGTCCTATCTACTAAGCGGAATCCTTTGATATGCTCATCATAACCAACGAAAACCAGCTGATGAGACTTCATATCCAATTTTCTTCTTTCCTCTTGAAGGATGAAAACATATGCTTCTTCGCCGAAAATGTGAAAATTTGATATGTCTGGCTTGGTAGAAGTCCACAATTCATAAGGTGTTATCGAAATTGTTCTCGAAGGTAATCTGTTCTGTATATAATTGGCAGTCATCACTGCTTCACCCCAAAGTGAATTTGGAAGACCTGCGTCAATTAGTAAACATCGAGCCATTTCCATGAGCGATCTATTTTTACGCTCTGCCACACCGTTTTGCTGGGGGCTATAACTCGCTATATAGTGATACTGAATACCTTCTTGCTTCAAATACTTGACCATCTGTTCAGATCGGTATCCTCCTCTTTGATCTGAACGGAGTAATTTGGGCTTGTGACCAAACTTCGTCTTGACAAGTGCAACAAACTCTTGAAATTTGTTGAATACTCTCTCCTTTACTCTTCAGTAGATACACAGTGGTGAACTTAGTAAAATCATCTACGAATGTCAAGAAATATCTATTACCACTGGAGTTATAGTTTGCATTGGCCCGCAACATCTGAATGTATGAGGTCTAGTGCAGCTTTAGATGAACTCACATTCTTCTTCAAAAATGGTAGACGAGAGAACTTTGCTTGGAGATAAACTTTGCATGTCTTTTGTATCCCACAATTATGCAATTCTATTCCATCAGCCAAATTTTCTTTCTTCAATAACTTGATGGCCTCTAGGTCTCTGTGACCCAATACTCTATGCCAATAGTGAATACATCTATTGCTGCATTCCACTACTATGTGAATATTTTCCTCTTGCCTTAATTTGTATAATCCGGAACTCAAATCAGCAATAGCAATATCCTTATTTTCTTTCTTTATTTTGCATCCGCTCCTGCCAAAAACAACTTCGAATCCATTTGTTATCAAGCGCTTGACTGATAGCAAATTATTTGGCTTATTTGGTACGTACAAAACATCCTGTATCATTGTAGTCGAAGTTTGATTGTCATCATTTGAAGATGTCAATCTGACAGTACCTATTCCTTCTGCCACTTCTTCTAAACCATTCGCAACGATGACCTTACGGTTTGTGGTACTGAACGAACAGAAGTTATCTTTAGAATTCGATATATGGCATGATGCTCCAGAATCAACAATCCATCCTTCACATTTTGTATCAGTAACATTGAAACAAAATTGATCTTCTTCAGTAACTTGCCTTACTTGTTGTCTACCCTTGCCACTTTCTTTTTTCTCCTTTTTTCATGCTTGGTTTTTTCTGCACTCTTTCTCAGAATGTCCTTTCTTTCGACAGAAATAGCATTCACCTTCCTTAACATGCACGAAATTGCTATGTGTCAATTTCAGAGCACTTTCAGATGAACCAGCTTCACTCCTTTTGAATTCCTCGATGAGCTTCGATTGGACTAAATTCAGCGTTAGGTCATCATCTGTACGAGTCTCTAATGCAGTTATAAGAGTATCGTAATTTCTGGGCAGACTACTCAACAACATCGCCACAACCCATTTTTCAGAAAGTGATTCTCCTCCAAGAGCTGCTAACTTTTCAAACAACTCGGCCATTGCATCAATGTGTTGTTCCATATTTCCATTTTCTGCTAATCTTAGACTACAAATCCTTCTCATGAGAGTAACTTTGTTACTGAGCGTTGACTTCTCATGATATTCCTTAAGTTGAGTCCAAGCCTCTGATGTCGATCTGGTTTTTCTGACATGAATCAACTGATTATCTTCAACAGACAAACATATCGTTGCTCTAGCTTCATTATCTTTCTTTATCCAATTATTCGTCACTGAATTTGGCTTCTCATGATCAATTACATCCCACAGTCCTTCTTTAATTAGGAGAAGCTCCATTTTATATTTCCATATAAAATAATTTTCACCATTCAACTTGGTAATAGTGAATTTTGCTTCTGCCATATCGCTGTATAGAACAAATTCCGCTCTTCTTAACTTTACCAATATCTATTGGAAACTGCAGTGGGTTGGACTTAATTCCTTATCGGGGATGTATCGATGAATACTTATTGAGAATATTGACCAGACCTTTATATTTTATTTCAAATCAATAATGACAACTTCAAAAACAGTTCATATACAGAATGACTAGAATTAACAATAAAGGGTTATTCACGAATGTATTTCAACAATACAAGGAGACAAAAAAACCTTGCAAAATGTAGAAAAATCATCCTTGTTTCCAATTTGATGGAATATTTCTGGGAGTTTCTCAATCTTATATGTGTAATTCTCCATCATATACCTTAACATGGTTCTGCATTTCATACTCATCTCTGTCAGTTATGAGAAATGAGTTTTACGAAATATCTGATATTTTGTATATCCATCTATTTGACGAGACAATTTTTTCATCACATCGCTATTTTCGAGGATATTTTCTCGGATGAGTTGTTGTGACCTATATATACTTGTATAAAATATCATGTTTTTCATAACAGATTATTATAATAAAACGATGAAAAGATATTATCACAGGAAGACCTAGCACGACACGCTGGTTAACAAACACAAAAAACAATAGAATATAGATATTCACGAAAACTCCGGGAGTTTTTGAATGTACTTATGCTATCTATCTACAATGCATGACTTCTCACTGATCATTCTGATATTGCTCATTGTGAAATATACGAAGCAAGACACAATATCCCGATGTTTTTTTTTTCTGATCAGGAATAATGATAAAGGTTTGGCAAGTTTTAATCTTCTCCTGAAGATGCTAACATAGTAAGCGAAATACATGTCGAGGCGTTTGAAAAGTCGGTTTGGTTAGTGGTAAAACAGTGTAGTGTATTATCGTGCCAAAGATTTCAGTCTTCGATATATGTAGGTTGGGTACTTCGTCTCCTCCAGAAGTCATTGTTACTCCATCAACAATAATACACTGAATAAACTCCTTCATAATTTTTTATAAAAGAGATAAGTGAATTATTGTGTTCCAACTTGTATATTCCTCACTAAACGATATACCAATGATGAGTAATAAGTCGTTGTTGATGGTTCACATATACAGTGTGACCCACTTCTAATGGAACCACCCCTGTATCTCATCGTAATCGTTGGGTAAGGATCCTGAAATTTGCTGGAGCGAGAGATATACCAGAAATGCACTCTATGACCAAGTGGGGTCATCTTCAGTGATATACTTTGCTCGCTCACAGCCATGAAACCACCCCAATTTCCGGAAAATGATATGAGGAGTCAGAACAGGTTGAAAATCACTTCGGATTCGGAATCAGGACGCCCAATTCTCTAACTATTCATAGTTTCCCTAGGAAATTTTTAGTTCAGAAAAATTAAATTTTGTCTCACTTCTCATGGAAGCACCCCCGTATCTCACGTAATTATTGAGGTAGGGTTCTGAAATTTGCAGGAGAAAGAGAAAGTCCAGAAATTCAAAAAAAATTCCAATACCTACCTCCTGTCCCTATCCTCCCTAGGAACGAACGATGTTCTTTGAACATTATAGGGATTTCCTTTCGTGCGCTCCAATCGATAAAAAAAAAATTGGGCGTCCTGATTCCAAATCTGAAGTGAGTTTTGACCTATTTTGACTCCTGATATCATTTTCCGGAAATTGGGGTAGTTTCATGGCTGTTGGTAGTGTATATCACTGAAGATGACCCCACTTGGTCATAGAGTGCATTTCTGGTATATCTCTCGTTCCAGCAAATTTCAAGATCCTAACCAAACGATTACGTAAGATACAGGGGTGGTTCCATTAGAAGTGGGTCACACTGTACATTGATGAACTCCAGAAGTTTCTTATAGAATATGGAACTTATATCGACCTCATGATGTATCCCCTGCATCTCATCTCATTTATTGTGGGATCCCGAGAAGAAATCTTGTCATTCAATTTTTCTTCAGATTCTTATCGTGTGGGTTCAATGAATATGATGCAATGTTCGTCGTGGCATATAACCAGGAAAGTTGTTATCTTTTGATGAATAAACCGATGAAAAGTTTAAATATTCATCACGAAGAGAATGCAAGTTCTCAATGATTTTCTTTATAAATATCCATTTTTCCAAAATCTCGAAATATATCTGGGGATATTTCTTGTTTCATCAGGTTGAGATTAGTTCTTTCTTGGTTTTTAATATAAGTGGATGGAGAAATTGAAAGTTGAATTACTGGGTCTTAGAGGATCGATAATACACGATTGAATAGAGGTATACATCAGCTATATCGTCCCACACTAGAAATATAAATTCAATATAGTATGATATTTTCTAATGAAATAAATATGGTTCTAGAAGTGATTGTCACTTTCCTATACTTCACACTCAGGATGGAATAAACACACTGCGCAATTATTATAACACGATACTCAATGATTATGGCAACTCTGATACACAATCACAAGAAAATAGTTAGGTTTATCAATATTCACTAGCAGACTCCCCAGAATTCGAACACTCATGATTATATGATATACAGAGTGGGCCTTTGAAAACGAAACAGAGGCTCTGTAGGTCGCCAAAACCGGATTATCAAAAAAAACTGAAACAGGTCAACTACATTTTCGAGGGGGACATCTTTCTAAAATATTTTCAGCCCTGCGGCGTTGCCGCTTCTAAAGAAAAGAAGCAACAACTTTGTTATTTCGTATGGAACACCTTGTATTTTATTGCATTTTTAGATTCTCCCCGAAGAGCTGATTTCATCAATGCATCACACTTAGGGTCTAGCTGTAATGGTTTCAGGGATATAAAGTGTTCAAAATCGAGATTTTTCAACTTTAAAATTTTTTTGTGTCGAAACTATTCATTATTGGTCAAAACGGCTATCATGTCCCGATCTCAACTTGTGATTTACTATCTACTGACATTTATTTGAAACAAATACAGGGTGGTTCAAGATTCAGAATTCTGATCACCCTGTACAGTGTCGATTCTATACTATTTAGACGGTTTACCAATTCTATGAAATATTTTTTTATGGATTTGAATTCGATACTTTATATTTTGACACATTAGGTGTCCCCTAATAAATAACCTTTGATTTCTTTGAAATGATAATATTATGAAATTGAATTCCAATTTTGTCGTTTCTCATTACTGTTTCAACATTTTGTTCAGCGAGCGAACTCAATTCATATGAGTTTTTAGGACGTTTTAATAATTCTACAACTCTAGGGTGATCAATCAATCAATTTCAAAATCAATAAAATCGACCGTCGAAATTGCGCTGGTGTCAAATGTGATTTAATGCACGAATAAAAATGTTGGCATGTATCTGCGAACAGTGGTCGAGAATACGATTTTGAGCAGGTGTTCGCAAATCGACTATTCGTATCCATACGCACACGAACACTTACGAAGGATGTCAAGAATATCGCCCCTATTTGATGATTCGCAGAGGTATTCGAGTATTCTCAATGATGACACTCTGATATCTCTCAGTTTGATATGACCAATTCAACTTCAGGGCTCTACATTCAATTCTATACCTTTTCAGTGTTGACTATAGCAAGTCATGATTCAAACAATCGAATTCGCAAAAAAAGTCTATAAAAAGACCACATATTCGAATTTTGTCATCGAGAGCTGAATTAATTAATTTGTTCTTGAAATCCATTGCGGGCAGTTTTCGTGCTCTTACAAATAGTGAAACCATGCTGTCGAGCCAAGCAAATTTAATTTTAATTGGAGAATTATAGTAATAAATTTTTCAGTATTCCTAGATTTGTTGTCGGTTATTTTTTCATATATTGGAATGATCAGTGTTACCTTATCAGGGTAAATCTCAGTTCCCAGTAATAAATTGTTGTGATATGTTAGCATATAGCAAATTCGCACAGAACATTTCTCCAGAAGGTTATTTGAAACACCGTCGTTACCAGTCGCATTTGAAATTTCTGAAGATCTTATGCAATCTATAACATCAGCTTCATCAGCTGGCATATTTGGTGTTAATACATATACTCACGCAGCTTGTGATGAAATCGTAGTCAATATTATCAAATTCTCGATACAAATACTCATTGTATTCAGTAGCAATCATGTCATCAGAAAGTTTCTTCCCATCTTCTTATATCGTTATTTCTGTACCAACACTGTGTTTTTTTGTAAAGAAATATTCTCAGATATAATTATAAACCTAAGAAAATTATATATTCATGAAGAAAGACATTGAGAATCCGCATTCTCTATGTGATGAAAATATCAATTCTTCCTCGATCTATTCAACAGAAAACAACTACTCTCCTGGCTAAATGCCACGACGAACATATGCGATATATGAGAACATAATCGTGTGAAGAATATCTGAAAATTCAATAGGAAACAACTACTTTCCTGGCTATTTGTCACGTCGAATATTGAATTATATCTGTTTGTCGTGGCATACAGCCAGGAAAGAAGTTGTTCTCTATTGAATAGATCGAGAGGAAATTGTTTTTTTTTTCATCACATAGAGCATGTTTCATGATTTCCCTACAGGAGGAGGAACATAAGGGGAATTTTTCCAGCTTGAGTACATCTAACTGGTCTTGATTTGCCCTGTTTTCTGATTCACAAAAAAAAATCACAGTTCAAATCCTTTTCAAATAACACATCTATTTGTTGAACTTCATTACCTTAACTTCTGATATTCTGATAGCGGAATGAGATGCAAATTGTTGATTCAAAGCTGTCTGTGGATAGAGTTTTCAAGTAGGTGGAAGTTATTTCGATACTAGGACTTGAAGAGAAGAACAATTATCCAGTCGGATTAGAACATCAGCTCGTTACTCCACCTGGAAATGTTTAATTTGAATATGTATGCACTACTTCTCTGCAGAATGAAAAAATAGTATACAAATGTGAATTCTGCAAAAAAGATGGCCATAAAGTAGAAAAATGCAATGACTTTAAAAAACTGGATATTGAAAACCGTTGGGATTGGGTTAGACAAAACAAAGTTCGTTTCAGCTGTTTAACTTCTTTACATCGAACAAAGCTATGTCGTCAAAAGGGTTATTGTGAAATCAATGGTTGTATTTTTGAACATAACATTTTGTTACACAAAGAGAATACCAGCAATGGAGCAGAACAAACAAATCACTGTGTCAACGGCTGTGGAATAAATGAGGTTCTGAAGAGAATACCAGCAAAGAAGCAGAACAAACAAATCACTGTGTCAACGGCTGTGAAATAAATGAGGTTCTATTGAGAATTGCACCAGTTGAAATAAGTGGTCCTTCGAGTTATCTACATAAAAATCAGTCCGTGGAAGATGTCCAGGTCTTTACCATTAAGAAGGAGTGAAAGGACAACAAAGGGAAAAATACCAGTTAGGTTCATGACGGAAAGTGAAGTTGCCATAGAGAATGTGACAAAAAGAATCCTTCATGTAAAAAACAGGATGAAAAACTTACGAAGAAGTTAACTAAAACATATTCGGAAATGAGTCAATCTGAACGGAATACGTATTCCATATCAACAAACAAGTCTAAAAATAGTACCATTAGGCGAAAACAATTGGTAGAAGAAGCAAAGAAAATAGCTGAGATCGACAA
Source organism: Phaedon cochleariae (assembly GCA_918026855.4). Lineage (NCBI taxonomy): Eukaryota > Metazoa > Arthropoda > Insecta > Coleoptera > Chrysomelidae > Phaedon > Phaedon cochleariae. Next base: position 28,552,622 of record OU896708.1, read on the forward strand.
AAACATAATTGAAAAGGAAATTGCATTGAAAAGGTCAGAGCTAGAAGAACAATATCAATCCAGCAAGGGTTCTTCTATCGACCTTAAGGAAACTGAAGAAGATATCGAAACCGTTACTTCCAAGTCTTCTTACATACAACAGTGGGTGAACTCAGTACATCCTGAGGCGAATGTTCCATCTGCAGTGGATATGAAAAATATTGATCCTGTGTTGAATCGTGATATAAATGCACTCTCAGAGTTGAAAATAAATCAAATTATGACTTGACAATCTTTCAACAAAGATCTTCCAAATCGTGAAAATCATCCGTATCTCAAAATGGTCCAATAAAATTTCAAAAGAAAGTCGACTGACTTTGAGTCTTCTGTTTTTCTTTTGAAAGATCTTCCAGTGTTTAATGGAGAGTCTGGAGTGTGGATGACTTTCATCACGCAATCCAGGAAGTCAACGAAAATTTGTGGTTTTTCTAATACAGAAAATATTATCCGCCTGCAGAAAAGCTTGAAAGGTAGAGCCAAAGAGTCAGTGAATGCCCTACTAAACTTCACCCAAGAAGTTGACAAAATAATTGAGACATTGGGAAAAAGATTCGGTAGATCGGAGACGATCATTCAAGATTTGATTGACGCGGCTCTAAAGATTCCCAGCTTAAAAGAATAAAGTACAAAATGTAGCAGTCACCATCAACAGTTTGAAGGGTAAAGAATATCTTTGTGATCCTCAACTTCTACATGATCTTACCAAGAAGCTGACTACAACATTGAAAATAGAATGGGATAAAAGAATCGTTGAAAGAGAAAATGCAATAAGAAAAAAAATCCAGTCAATATTCTAGAATTCTCGCAATGGTTAGAAGAAATCAGTGAAGCTGCTATGTACGCCTATATCCCTGACCAAGAACAAGGACGAAAGAAGAAATATGTATGCACTACATCTCTGTAGAATGAAAAAATAGTATACAAATGTAAATTCTGCAAAAAATATTGCCATAAAATAGAAAAATGCAATGACTTCAAAAACTGGATATGGAAAACCGTTGGGATTGGTTTAGACAAAACAGAGTTTGTTTCAGCTGTTTGACTTCTCCACATCAAACAAAGCTATGTCGTCAAAACGGTAATTGGGGAATCAATGGTTGTATTTTCAAATATAACCCTTTGTTACACAAAGAGAATACCAGCAATGAAGCAGAACAAACAAATCACTGTGTCAACGGCTGTGAAATAAATGAGGTTCTATTGAGAATTGCACCAGTTGAAGTGAGTGGTCCAAATGGAAGATTAAAAACCTATGCGCTATTCGATGAAGCCTCCACAGTCACCATGATGGATGCCACGTTGGCTGAAAAAATCAGAGCGGTGGGACATACTGAACCACTCAGAATTCGTTAGACGAATTCAATGACCTGTCAAGAAGAAGATTCCAGAAATGTTTCCATTAAAATACGAGGCGAGAATGAAAATGAAGAATATGTCATGAACAATGTGAGAACAGTTGAAAATCTGTCTCTTCCTGTACAGTAGATGTTGAAATTTTTAAGAAGAAATGGGATCATTTGAAACAAATCAACCTGCCATCATTTGATGCTGCTAAACCATCGATTTTAATTGGCCAATATCATATAGATTTCATAATACCCAGAGAAGTTTTCGAAGGCGGTAAAAATGCACCTGTATTATCAAAATCGAAATTAGGATGGGTAATACATGGTAGCATCTGTACAAATTATAATGGGCGTTCTGATGAAGAGTTTTCTCCATTTGTGAAACACGAACGTGATGATTTGGATGAACTCGTCAGAAATTCTCTCAGAATCGAAAGTCTAGGTGTGAAACATTATGAAAACTCAGAAGATCGCCAAGCGCTCGAAATTTTGGACCGTACAACAAGAAGAATCAATCCAAAAAGATGAAAATCTGGTTCATTGTGGAAAAACGAAGATTCGTGCTTAACTGACAGCAAAACAACGGCCATGAAGAGGCTCAAGTCAATCGAGAAGAAAAGGGATATGAATCCTCAGTTTGCTGAAGAGTATGCAAAGAAAATATCGGAATATTTGACTAAGGGATACGCAAAAAAAATTATCGAAGACGAGATTTGTACACAAAATGAAAAAATATGGTATTTACCACATTTTGCTGTATCGAATCCTAATAAGCCGGGAAAAATACAGTTTGTTTTCGACGCTGCAGCTAAAACCTGTAGAGAAAGCTTGAATTATTATCTCTAGAAAGGTCCAGACTTATTGAACTCTTTACTGGGTATCATCTTCAAATTCAGACAGAGACGTATAGCCTGCACTGCAGACATCATGGAAATGTTCCATCAAATCCATAGCAGACCCCAAGACAGACCAGCTCAGCGATTCTTGTGGAGGGGTAGAGATAGATGCAGCGAGCCGCAAGAATTTGAAATTGTTGTCATGATATTCGGTGCCTCTTCATCGCCATGCACTGCAACCTTTGTGATGAGGAGAAACGCAGCTGAATTTATAGATACTTTCCCAGGGGCAGAGAGAGCTATAAGAGAACATCACTACGTTGACGATCACCTTGACAGCGTAGACACTATAGGAGAAGCCAAACTGTTAGTCTCGTCAGTCATCGAAGTTCATGGAGAAAGAGGCTTCACAATTCGAAACTGGTCCAGCAACAGCAGAGAAGTACTGCGTAGTATCCCTGAAGAATATAGAAATCTTGGCGCAAAAGAGATGGACTTCGTAAAAGATTTATGTTTACCCATTAAACAAGTATTGGGATTATTTTGGAACCCTAATGATGACCATTTTTCGTTTGCTATTAAATGGAGTGAACATGATCTACGAAATTCATCTGGAAAAAGTCATGTAACAAATCGAGAAGTGCTCAGAATTGTAATGACTATTTTTGATTCTTTTGGATTCTTGAACAATTTCACTATGAAAGCAAGGATTCTGCTTCAGACTATATGGCGTTCTGAGATCGGTTGGGATGATGAACTCAATGAAGAAATCATGGAAAAGTGGAGGAAATGGGTTAGACAAATTGAAAATATTTATAATTTATCGATTCCTTGCTGTTATCTCGCAAATATTTTTGAAATCAAAAGTATACTATTGCACGTGTTTTGTGATGCAAGTTCTCAAGCGTAAGCGGCTGTAGCTCACTTGAGGATTGAGACCGAAAAATCAGTGCGCATATGTTTTGTCATGTCTAAATCGAGAGTAGCCCCATTGATGCCAGTATCATTTCCACGACTTGAACTTCAGGCAGCAGTTCTCGGATGCAGACTATCTACGACCATCAGAGAAAATCACAGCATCAAGATAGATGAGAGTTACTTTTGGAGTGATTCTAAATTGGATATGACGGGATCCTACAGTATTTCAACCATTTGTTGCCCACAGGGTGGCAGAAATACAGGAAAAAACTGATACAAAATTCTGGAAATGAGTGTCTACAAAAGAAAAAGTCGCTGATGAAGCTACTCGAGATGATATTATAAATGAATGGCACTCAAGTAGTAGGTGGTTGAGTGGACCTGATTTCCCGATGTTCAGTAAAGATAAATAACCTGAATCTATGCTTGTTGAACTCGATGAATCATCAGAAATGAAAAAGAAATTTGTTGGATTCACGATGGAAAATGCTTCAAATTTGGGAGAGTCATTACCAGATGCTTTTAGATTTTCATCTTGGCTGAGGTTACTCCGTTCAACCGCCTGGGCTCTAAGATTCATTGATATTATGCAAAGGAGAATTCAACATTCTGGGGAACCTCTACCTGTTGAGATGAGTGAAGCTGAGAAACTGTGGACGAAATATGTTCAATGGCAGAATTTCTTAGAAGACATAAAAAATATTCAAAATAATGTAAGAGTTGAATCAACAAGTAGAATTTTCAAACTATCACCGATTTTGGACAATGATGGCATTCTTCGTGTTAAAAGTGGGATTATCAATTCAAATGATCTGGCTGAAGATACTGAGTTCCCGATAATTTTAGACTCGAAAAACTACTACACGAAATTGTTGATATTTCACCATCATCTCGATGCTCAGCATAACGGACAAGAATATGTGACGAATGAACTCAGACAGTGCTACTGGATTTTAAATGTGAGATCTGCTGTGAGGAGCTCATGGAACAATTGCCAGTGGTGCAGGAACAAGAGAGCAACATATCAGATACCGGAAATGGGTCCATTACCAGCTTGTCGTTTAACATCATATGTAAGACCTTTCAGTATAGTCGGATTGGATTATTTTGGCCCCATGAATGTTTCAATTGGTTGCAGGAGAGAAAAAATGTATGGTGTTATATTCACCTGTATGAGTGTTCGTGCTGTCCATCTAGAAATCGATCACTCACTGAGTACAGATCGTTTCCACCGATACAACAAGGCCTGCACGCTTCGCAATAAACATATCGTGACGTCTCATACTCAGGCCATCTTCCAAGGCATTCTCGTCGGTCGATCGTCAGTTTGTTTCTGTTCAAGAACGGTGGCGTAGGTAAATCGCGTGTGCTCGAATTCTCTTGTTGTTAATTCATCAAAATAATTGGCGGAGAAATTACTGTTTCGTGAAATATTTCGTGTTGTGATAGGCGAAATAACAATGCCTTACAAGTGTTGTGTTCCCTTTTGTCGGGGGAATTATGTGGATGGTCCAAAAGTTCATGCTTTTAGTTTCCCGTTGGCCAAGGAACTATCCAAAAAGTGGGTATATGCAATTCACCGCAAGGATTTTACGACTCCATCTAAGTACAGTAAAGTATGTGAATTACATTTTACTAAAGATGATATTATTACTTCATCTACTGCAACCGATTCAAAAACTGGCAAAACTGTAGAAATAGATTTGAAAATTCCTAGGCTCAAACGAGATGTTATTCCCACTCAATTTCCCAACTGTCCATCTTATTTATCGAAAGATGTAAAATTACGCACAAGTCGTGATGAAAAACTTGAGATACTAGAGACTAAAAATTTGGCACAAGCACTTACCAAAAGTAGAACTGAATTCGAAAATCATCAAAAATCATTTTGCTATACAAAATTTCTAGAATTTCTAGTTGTATAAGAGTCTTTTCAGTTGCCAGAAAAATTATCGATTTGCAAAAAGTCACATTATTCAAATTGTCTCATTCTATATTATAATCTATATTCGGTTGTGATTGATTTTATTTTGAATGTGGAATCATTTTTGTATGACCCAGCGATACAAACATCTTTAAAAGCCAATCTGAAAACACCTTTCATCTCTAATAATATCAATCAAATCAAGGAATTACTAATTGAAATAGATAAAAACGAGATACATAATTCTGGAAAATGTCTTGATAATCAGAAAAAGAGGGTTTTGAAACATATTTCGAATGCATTGGTTTCTTTGGTTTCTGACTCGGTTTCAGATCTTGATGAAGATTCCGAAAATACTTCAGCTTCATTGTTCCCCTCTGAGCAAATTAAATAACATACATCCTGCAATGAACGATATCGTTATTCGAATAATGCTATAATTTTAGCCTCTATAATTCATACAATAAGTCCACATGCTTATAAATTTTCAAGACATTTTGGAGTACTCATATTACCTCATTCAGGTACAGTCAAATCGATATGTAGTTCGTTGTTAACAGATCCTACATTCGAAGAAAGACAAATGTCGTTATCTAATGCAGAAAATGTATTCAAGTTATTAGGTGAGCGTGAAAAATATGTCATTATAATCATTATAATGATGGATGAAGTTCATATAAAGCCATATTCAGATTACAAGGCAGGCAATATTGTAGGAACGGCATGTAATAATTCATGTTCAGCAAATTCCGCATTTGTCTCCATAATAGCAAGCGTTATGTCAAATGTGAAAGAAGTTGTTCATATAAGTCCAACATCAAAAATAGATCACCTCATGATTTTTTCTTTAATAAAGAGAGTCATAAATAGATAAGAGGAAATTGGTTACAGAAAATTCTGTATTATCAGTGACAATAATGCTGTCAACAGTAAAGCTATGAGTAATTTTGCAGAAAAACCAAAACTCAGTATTGTTCATCCTCATCCCGCAGATACATCACGTCCTCTTTTTCATCTTTTTGATTCTGTAGATTTGTTGGAATGCATAGGGAATAATTGGCTCAATTCAAAACCAGATCAGAAATTGAATTATCCCGATTTTGAAACAGGGGTTGAAAGAGTTGCTTTTTTCCATAGTTTGAAAACCCTTCACGAATTAGAACATGATAAATTATCAAAATTTGGATATTCGTTGAACCTGAAGGCGCAATTTCCCTCGAATATGGAATGACAAAACGTCGCTTTGGCTCTCAAAATTTTCAATGATTTCATAGTACATGCACTTTCAAAATTTGGATCAAACATTGAAAACTCTGAAGGCACTGCTGGATTTATCAACCTGATACTCAAGTGGTGGAAAATTGTGAATGTCAAAACACCCCTCAAGGGCGAACGTTTGAATGATGTGTTTCATGATCATATCACAGCTATAAATTTTAGTTCCGATGAAAAATTCATTTTCTTGCATAAAATGATTGGTTAGAAACTTGGAAATCTGCAAATTCTACTAATAAACTAACAAACCAAACACAAACTAATTTTTTAGGTAATAGGAATTCTCCAAGATGAATATAGGTAATTAGGTATAACAAACGGCATGTCTATCAAACTAAAATACATTTTCCTCAATTTTCTTTCGATCAATCTCATGATAAGTTTATGTTCTGCGGGCCCTGTGTAAGTAGGTGTGAAGTTTACCTCTAATGAGATTGAATCACTACAATTTTTGCCAATATATTTAATTCGAATGGGTTGCTGTAGATGGGTATTTGTGTTTTATTCTGGTTTTTGCTTTGAAACTTCGTTTTTATATAATAAAATCGAATGGGATGCGAAGAAGGGCTCAGTTGACGGCTGGCATCCTCTTTTAACCGGAAGCCCTTCAAAAAGAAGCAAAATCGGCTCAATAATGATCTAAAACTAAAATCGAAAAACGCGGTCGCCTTATAGCGCTATAAGCGCTCGTCGTTTCGAGCCGCTGGTTAGGCCTGACTAAGTGACGTCACCCACGGAGCATGCAGGCCTTGTTGTATCGGTGGTAACGGTACAGATTCGGCAATTATGGCGATCCGAAGATTCATTGGCCGTAGGGGGTACCCCAAAAAAATCTATTCCGATAATGGAACGAATCTTCGAGGTGCACAAGAAGAACTCAAAGATGCTTTAAGCAAACTTGATCAAAGTCAGATCGTTTCGACATTAGCTACAAAGGAAATTGAATGGCATTTCATACCACCATCAGCCCCTCACATGGGAGGGAGCTGGGAACGATTGATCTGCTCTATCAAAACTTTACTGAATGTAATTCTGAAAGAAAAAGCACCACGAGAAAAGATTCTACAAACTCTATTCATAGAGGCGGAACACACAGTGAACTGTCGTCTTTTAGTTCATGTATCATTGGATCATGCTGATGATGAAGCATTAACACCCAACCACTTTTTGTTGGGTACCTCGAGTGGAGTGCAGATTCCTGAAAGATTCGAGGAACATGACATAGTATCACGAAAACACTGACGAATTTCTCAACTGCTGAATGGCCGATCATTTTTGGCGCAGATGGATTCGCGAATACTTACCAGTCCTGGGCAAGAGAACCAAATGGTTCAACCCTTCTATGAGAAAAATAAAGCTTGGTGACGTGGTTGTAGTTGTGGATTCAGAATTTTGCAGAAATGTTTGGCTCAAAGGAGTTGTCACTGCTGTATACCCGGGCACCGATGGCCAAGTTTGAGTCGTAGATGTTAAAACGAACATGGGAATTTTCAAACGACCGGTGGCGAAACACTTCATCCTAGATATTCAGAAAAAAAATTAAGTAATGAATCTATGAGTTCATCACTGGAGGGAGTGTTATTGAATATCATATTGTATATATTTTTGGGTGCAAATCACCATGTATTTTTATTAGACCTTTGTCAATAATGAATAAAAGTCAAATTAAGTGTATTGTTTTGTCGCTGGATATACTTATAATAAAAGGGTAATCAAACCACATTCAAACGGAAGTCAACTACAGACAAATACAATAGCTGTAGATTCTTTATCAAAATGCGCTTTCCTCTTTCCTTCTAAAGATATCAAATTAGTTTTTGCATTACGCCAGGCATTCTGTAACCGATATTTTGATTCAGAGGGATAATCATCGAGATTGTAAAGTGGATCCACACTATTAAGGATATTAGAGGGAAGATTGCATATTTTCCCAAAAACAAATTCATATGGTGTGTACCGCGTTTCTGTATGCGCACTATTATTGTTCGAGAAACACCAGAATCTCCAAAATCCTGAATTTTTAGATGTCTGAATACGCAAATACGCGTTCGAGTATTTATGTGAGTTTTCCAGAGAGCCCATTGTTCCGTGATGATATGCCGTAGACGACAACTGTTTGATTTTTGAAATTTTACATGTTTCTTTCAGAGTTGAACATGAAAATTCAGTTCCCTCATCGGGAATTATGCAGTTTGGAATACCGTAACGTAATTTAAAATTATTTACAAAATTTGAGATGTTGACAATCATCACAATGTTCAAGGAACTCATGGAAACCATCCATCCTTCTCAAAGTGGTCCAGATTTTTTCAAAGAAAAAACAAAATACGCCAAGTTGGTCGACCACAAATTATATTACACAATTACTAGTGTGACTAGTTTTGGCTAAACAGCCATCTTCAGACACAAATTGAATAAAGTACCTGTAGAGATGAAATTACAGACGAACAATAAGTTTGCTGAGGAAAAAACATACCTAGGCCATGTGGTGATTACAAATTCAACAAATAAAGATCAAGCGGTTATTTCAACGTAAATAATCAGTCCGGTAAGGGGGTGATTAAATTTTTATAACAGCTGAACAGCCAAAAGAACCTTATAATCATGAGGTTCAACATTGGCACGAAAAAAAATTCAGATATTCAAATTCACTCAACTGAGTTTCATCTTGGATAGCTATTGGAAGACAGAAATCCAAGAATCGCCGAAGTAAGCAGATGACAGTGACAGCATGACAAGACTGAATGACAGTGACAAATTATACAAACTAAATGACATGACAAAATCATCATCAAGGTACAGAAAACTATTTGGCAAAATAAACAAATTATTGCAAAGGAAACTATGGGTTAATTAACTAATCTCCTTGTAACAAAACTATGAGAAGTACGTGGTAAGGTTGAAGAACAAAAAGAAGAAGAAGAAATGTCAAGTGTAGTAAAAGTAATAACGGCAGAAGAAGAAGAAGGACCACGGAAAGTAAACAGGTCCGGCTTAAGTACCTGAAAACGGGAAAATTGATCATGAGAATTTGAGTGTGCGAAAAATGTGGTTTCTTTCAAAATCAGTTTGGTCGTTGAGGCAATTAATATTTGGATACATTCTTGAATTTCCAAGATTTCTAATAGGTTTAGCCGTTCACCTTTATTGCAAATGTGAATAATATCCATATTGGATTTGACATCAAAAGTGTGATTAGAATCAATAATATGATTAGCAAAGGAAGAGGAAGGGTCATGGATATCTGATCTGAGGAATTTGTGGACAATTCTGCAATGTTCCGATGCGCGGGTTTCGAAACTTCTACCAGTTTGGCCTATATAAGATGAATTGCAATCATTACAATTTAATCTGTAAACCCCTGACTTTTTTTGTCTGAGGAATTTTATCTTCAGAATCAACAAGTAGGTGTTTGAGATTGAAAGAAGTTTTATAGGAGACGTTAATGTTGAAGTTTTTGAAAATTTTTGAAATTTGGAGTGAATAAATACCGAAAAAATGTAAAGATCTGGAAACTGGGGGTTTCATAGTCTGATTCAAAGTCACATTAAAAGTTAGTCTGAACCTTGTATATATAACATTTGAAATAAATCTTCATGATTTGTTCTAAGGGGAAATGGTTATTAATAGCGATTTGTTTGATAATGTTAATCTCCTTATTGAATGCTGTATCTGATAGCGGTAATGAAAAAACTCTATGGAAAAAACAGTTAAATGAAGCAAAATTGTGTGAAGGTGGGTGGTTGGAATTAAATGGAATCACTGTATCAGTGGATGTAGGTTTTTTGTAGATTTCAAAGTCAAAACTGTGAGTTTCAAGGTTTTTTGATATGAGTAAGTCAAGGAAAGGCAAAGCACCGTTAACTTCGAATTCACTAGTAAAAGTAATATTGGGATGAAGGGAGTTAATGTAATTCAGAAAATTGGAGACATCATGAGAAAAACCGTAAAAAGTAGCAAACAGTCATCCCCATACCTGTAATAAATGATTAATTTTGCATTTTGATTAGGATTATTCAAAAATTGGTTTTCTGAGTTGTTCATGAAGATTTTCGCTAATAAGGGGAAGAGGTTACTACCCATTGCTAGGCCAGTAGTTTGTCTGTAGAATTTACCATTGAATTAGAAAAAGTTTTGGTTCAAAACCAGACTTAACAAATCACAAATGTTCAAGACATGGTGAGTTGGGACATTGTTTCCAAACAGAAGATTTCTAACTAAAATAAGGCAATCATCAGGGGGGATACTAGGGAATAAATTGGTGACATCAAACGAAACTAGTACAGAGTTATCGGAAATGACAATGTTTTTAATCTTATTAGCAAGGTCAATAGAATTTTTGACTGAATGAATATTATTGAAACCTGTTAGATCTCTGAGAAGATGGTTTAAAAATGGTGCAAGTTTACAACATGGAGATTCAATAAACGAAACTACTGGTCTGATGGGAATGTTCAATTTATGGATTTTAGGTAAACCATAAAGAAGTGGTGTGGGAGGGCACATGGGGTATAATTGGGAAACGGATTTGCCAAATTCTAGTAAGGATTCGGAAGCAATATTCAATCCTTTTTTCAATTTTGTGAAGTAGGTTTTAGTGGGATCAAACTTTATTGAATTGAATGAACCGGAGCTCAGAAAATCCTCAACTTTGGAATTATAGTCTTGTCTATTCATAACAACCAAGCAATTGCCTTTATCTGCCTTTGACAAAACCAAATTATTAACATTCAATTTTTTTCTGATAGAGAAAACAATAAAAATATCATGTGTATGAGTAGAATTGAAGGAACCTGAAGGGTTATTCATAATTGAATTGATTGCTGTGGAAGCTTGAGCTCTAAGCAGAGGTTTATTATCAAAATTACAAATAGTTTTCTGTACCTTATGATGATTTTGTCATGTCATTTAGTTTGTATGATTTGTCACTGTCATTCAGTCTTGTCATGCTGTCACTGTCATTTGCTTACTTCGGCGATTCTTGGATTTCTGTCTTTCAATAGCCATCTAAGATGAAACTCAGTTGAGTGAATTCAAATATGAAAATTTTTTTTTGTGCCAATGTTGAACCTCATGATCATAAGTTTCTTTTGGCTGTTCAGCCGTTATAAAAATGCAATCACCCCCTTACCGGACTGATTATTCACGTTGAAATAACCGCTTGATTTTTATTTGTTGAATTTGTAATCACCACATGGCCTAGGTATGTTTTTTTCTCAGCAAACTTATTGTTCGTCTGAAATTTCATCTCTTACAGGTACTTTATTCAATTTGTGTCTGAAGATGGCTGTTTAGCCGAAACTAGTCACACTAGTAATTGTGTAATATAATTTGTGGTCGACCGACTTGGTGTATTTTGTTTTTCCTTTGAAAAAATCTGGACCACTTTGAGAAGGATGGATGGTTTCCATGACTTATCTAATGCCAGTCAGGCTCTGATCATCCTAAAGTACCAGGATAATATGCTTCTGAGGAAACAATCTCTCTTGAAGATTTGGTTCCTACAACGCTGCTTACATTTCAAAGTTTTTCCAAAGTCCATCTCCCTAAAGACTAATATAAACTCCAGGACAGCATGCAATACACTGAGAGCAGCCAAGAGGATTTGGGTGCAGCAAGAGATTGAGTATCACTACAGCAACTTGAATCAGATTAACATCAAGTTGAAATTCCTTTATTTTATTCTCAATTCCAAAATATCTACAATCAAATTTATTATTGTTGACAGAGAGGTACGTGATTGGGTTGAGGAGGTTGGAAAAGTCATTTTCAAAAATTTATCCAACAAATTGAACAGTTTGAAATACCATAGCCGCAGCATTAAAGTTAATAATCCACAATTCTCCAATCATAATTCTCACCCTAGATTTTTGAACCTTAGTACTCATCAGTTTGATCCGGCAGAAGAAGAATTATTATCTTCAGGACTCAATTTCAATATCTCCATTTCCGAATCACAAAAAGTTTTCGAAGTTTTAGCCGTTGACGTAGAACAAATCATTACTTCCTGTAATTTTGATAATAAACCTCTGCTTAGAGCTCAAGCTTCCACAGCAATCAATTCAATTATGAATAACCCTTCAGGTTCCTTCAATTCTACTCATACACATGATAATTTTATTGTTTCCTCCATTAGAAAGAAATTGAATGTTAATAATTTGGTTTTGTCAAAGGCAGATGAAGGCAATTGCTTGGTTGTTATGAATAGACAAGACTATAATTCCAAAGTTGAGGATTTTCTGAGCTCCGGTTCATTCAATTCAATAAGGTTTGATCCCACTAAAACCTACTTCACAAAATTGAAAAAAGGATTAAATATTGCTTCCGAATCCTCACAAGAATTTGGCAAATCCGTTGCCCAATTATACCCCATGTGCCCTTCCACACCACTTCTTTATGGTTTACCTAAAATCCATAAATTGAACATTCCCATCAGACCAGTAGTTTCGTTCATTGACTCTCCATGTTGTAAACTTTCACCATTTCTAAATCATCTTCTCAGAGATCTCACAGGTTTCAATAATATTCATTCAGTTAAAAATTCTATTGACCTTGCTAATAATATTAGAAACATTGTCATTCCTGATAACTCTGTACTAGTTTCGTTTGATGTCACCAATTTATTCCCTAGTATTTCCCCTGATGATTGCCTTATTTCAGTTAGAAATCTTCTGTTTGGGAACAATGTCCCAACTCACCATGTTTTAAACATTTGTGATTTGTTAAATCTGATGGTTTCGAACTAAAACTTTTTCCAATTCAATGGTGAATTCTACAGACAAACTACTGGCCTAGCAATGGGTAGTAAACTCTCCCCCTCATTAGCGGAAATCTTCATGAACAACTCAGAAAACCAATTTTTGAATAATCCTAATTACAATGCAGAATCAATCTTTTATTACAGGTATGTGGATGACTGTTTGCTACTTTTTGACGGTTTTTCTCATGATGTCTCCAATTTTCTGAATTACATTAACTCCCTTCATCCCAATATTACTTTTACTAGTGAATTCGAAGTTAACGGTGCTTTGCCTTTTCTTGACTTACTCATATCAAAAAACCTTAAAACTCACACTTTTGACTTTGAAATCTACAGAAAACCTACATCCACTGATACAGTGATTCCATTTAATTCCAACCACCCACCTCCACACAAATTTGCTTCATTTAACTGTTTTTTCCAAAGAGTCTTTTCATTACCGCTATCAGATACAGCATTCGATAAGGAGATTAACATTCTTAAACAAATCGCTATTAATAAACATTTCTCCTTAGAACAAATCATGAAGATTTATTTCAAATTTTATACAAGGTTTAGGCTAACTTTTGATGTGACTTTGAATCAGACTATGGAACCCCCAGTTTTCAGATCTTCACATTTTTTCGGTAATTATTCAGTCCAAATTTCAAAAATTTTCAAAATCTTCAACATTAACATCTCCTATAAAACTTCTTCCAATCTCAAACACCTACTTGTTAATTCTAAAGATAAAATTTCTCAGACAAAAAAGTCAGGGGTTTACAGATTAAATTGTAATGATTGCAATTCATCTTATATAGGCCAAACTGGTAGAAGTTTCGAAACCCGCGCATCGGAACATTGCAGAATTGTCCACAAATTTCTCAGATCAGATATCCATGACCCTACCTCTTCCTTTGCTAATCATATTATTGATTCTAATCACACTTTTGATGTCGAATCCAAAATAGATATTATTCACATTTGCAATAAAGGTAAACGGCTAAACCTTTTAGAAATCTTGGAAATTCAAAAATGTATCAATAATCCAAATATCAATTGCCTTAACGACCAAACTAATTTTAAAAGAAACCACATTTTTCGCACACTCAAATTCTCATGATCAATTTTCCCGTTTTCAGGTACTTAAGCCGGACCTGTCTTCTTTTCGTGGTCCTTCTTCTTCTTTTGCCGTTATTACTTTTACTACACTTGACATTTCTTCTTCTTCTTTTTGGTCTTTAACCTTACCATGTGCTTCTCATAGTTTTGTTACAAGGAGATTAGTTAATTAACCCATAGTTTCCTTTGCAATAATTTGTTTATTTTGCCAAATAGTTTTCTGTACCTTGTGATGATTTTGTCATGTCATTCAGTTTTTATAATTTTTCACTGTCATTCAGTCGCGTCATGCTGTCACTGTCATTTGCTTACTTCGTCGATTCTTGGATTTCTCTCTTTCAATAGCCATACAAGATGAAACTCAGTTGAGTGAATTTAAATATCTGAATTTTTTTTTCGTGCCAATGTTGAACCTCATGATTATAAGGTTCTTTTGGCTGTTCAGCCGTTATGAAAATTCAATCACCCCCTCACCTACCCTCACCACATGGCCTAGGTATGTTTTTTCCACAGCAAACTTATTGTTCGTCTGTAATTTCATCTCTTACAGGTACTTTATTCAATTTGTGTCTGAAGATGGCTGTTTAGCCGAAACTAGTCACACTAGTAACTGTGTAATATAATTTGTGGTCGACCGACTTGGTGAATTTTGTTTTTTCTTTGTTCAAGGAACTCTTCAACATTTTTATGTAGATTGGACCAAATATAATATTTTCGTATGTAACTACACATTCTATTCATTCCCGCATGTTCGCCAGTAGGCAGGATATGACAATCATTGAGAATAATTCTTTGACTGTCTGATTCAGTAATTCTTTGGACGTCCTTTATTATACAAATTCTGAAGTCTTGTTCCTTTATCTCTTCACTATTTTTTTTTATAGAACTTGACAATTGTGCATTTTCTTGGTTTCTAATAACATTCAATTCCAGGATATCATATTTTTTGCAAATTGTATTCAGGTCTCTCAACGATGTACCGTGCACGAACGCTAATCGGGAATCTGAATTTTGCACTATATGATAAATAACCTTTGATTTCTTTGAAATAATGATATTATGAAATTGAATTTCAATTTCATCGTTCCTTATTACTGTTTCAACATTTCGTTCAGCAAGTGACCTCAACGATTTAATAATTCTAGAACTCCAGGGTGATCAATCCTGTCGCTTTCAAAATTATTAAAATCGACCGTTTCCTCGTTATGATTGAACTCTTTACTTTGTTGCCTAGTTAAAGCGAATAATGTTTGTTCTACTTTATTTATCATGGTTTCCAATTCGTCACAAGAAAATTGAATTCGAGATAATGCATCAGCAGTTACATTATTCTTGCCTTTTATATAAATTATATCAGGATTGAATTCTTCTATTAGCAACCTAAATTTCGATAGTCTACTAGAAGGGTTCGCCATGCCAAAAAACGGTCGATGGTCTGTATATATAATGAATTTTCTACCGTACAAATATCAAGAAAAATGTTTTATACCAAGAACAATTGCCAAAAGCTCCTTTTCAATTGTGGAATATTGTTTTTCAGCTTTATTCAATGCTCTGCTCGCAAATGCTATAGGTCTATCATCAATATTTGGAAGAACTGATCCTACACTATGACCAGATGCATCAATCTCCAGAATAAACGTGTTTTCTGGAGGAAAATTTGGATATTGCAATACAATAGGATTGATTAACACTGTTTTTAATGTATCAAAATGCCAGTTGGCATTCAGATGTCCAATTGAATTCAACATTTTTCCTTGACAAATAATCTAGTGGTATTGCAATTTCAGCAAAGTTTCCAATATATTGCCTGTAATAGTAAGCAAATGCAACAAATCTTCTCGTTTCATCTGCACTTTTTGGTACAGAATCTTTCCGGGATCAGGTAAAAGGCCTTCAGTAGATACTACGTGTCCTAAGTATATAAGTTCTTTCTCCATGAATTTACATTTATTTGGATTCAATTTCAGATTTACTTTTGTCAGACGCTGTGAAACTTTCATCAAATTCTTATCATGTTCTGTTAAATTTTCACCAAGAACAATAAGATCATCCAAATAAATAGAACAGCTTTTATAATTAAGTCCCGACATTGCAATTGTCATTGCGCTAGAAAATGCATTTGAGCTGATTTTAAACCCCATTGGAAGCCGCGTCATTTGATACTGTCACCTACTATCAACTGTTGAAGCTGTACATGGCCAATTGGATTCATCTGATTCTAGTTGATAATATCTTTGCGACAAATTTAAGTGTGAGAGATGAGTAGCGCCAGACAAGGAATCTAGAATATATGTAATACAAGGCAGAGACCACTCTTCATCCTTCAGATTACAACCCCTGTAATCGATTACTGATCTGAATTCCTTATCACCATTGTCATGAAATCTTCTTGGAACTAATAATATAGGAGATGACCATTCAGATTTAGCTTCCTCCTTGTTGTTCCTTGTTTTTGTGAAAATGGTAGGTTTCATATACACGGAGGATGCATTTGGCGTTAAATCAATTTTTTGTTTATATATGTTAGTTGTTGTTGATGGATCAGTGTCTAGAAGAAGAACATCAGAGTATTTTGCACCTATTCTTTGCGAAGCGAGGTTTCCATTCTCTTTTGACTCCTTTGAATCCAATTATTCTATAATTTATTTTATTCTGCTAACTGATTTATTATCGTTCGGTCCAAAGTTACAAACTCCATAATTTTTGGGAAAATCGATTTTTGGTTTAGAATTTTTCGAGGTGTCGTCCCGTTCTTGCACATTCAGAAATCTAATCGGAGTAACTATTAACCACGCAATGGAAATACCGTCTCCTGTTTCATCCGCAAGAATCACATAATCAGTGTGATGGTCGACATGAAAATATTTCATTATCTCTGTTCGTTTCTGAATCAGAGTGAATATTTCTCGTTTAACATGCATAGGGACAGTAATTCTATTCTCACCATAATGAAATGAAAACATGAATTTTCCGAAGTCTATTGTTGCATTATATTTATGAAAAGAATCTAACCCAATAACACCATGAAGATCATTTTTAAACTCCCTTATCATAAAAAATCCATGACACATATTTACACTACTATTTACTGTGAATTGAATGTTTGCTGAGCCTTGCGAAGTTATTGACCCAGAGATGCCATTCATTTTGATTGTTTCTGAATAATCAATGTTTTGATGTTTATTCACATGTTTTTCGAAAATAACACTAACAGTCGCATCTGTATCTGATGAAAATTTGAGATCATTTCCTTCATAATTTACTGAAATGGAATTAAAACCATTTGATTTCATCAATTGTGGATTACTATGGTTAGTCTCGAAAAAACAACTGAACTGAGTTGGAGTTCCAGTTATTGCTGCTCGTATTGGAATTCATGTTCTGGATTCTAGAATCATTATTTTGCATGAAGTACCCGCGTTGGCCATCATTTCGACTCACACGATTACCTCTCCAGTTTTTGTGAAATCTTGCATCAGGAGAGTTCCTAAGTGAATTCGTATTTTGTAGATTCTGTTTATAATTACTGGAATTATTGAAAGAATTACTATTATTCCTATCAAAATTTCAAAACGAACCTCTTGAATAACTTCTCAAATTTTCCCTATTTGGAACTCTATGTGCAAAACTATCATTTGTACTCAACCACAACATTTCTCTAGGTGACCCTAACGATATTTCCCCATCTTTTGCACCTCTTATTGCATCATTCAGACTCTGATAGTTTCGTACTCTCAAATTGTTCCTGAATTCTGAATAATAAGCACATTCGCAAAGGTATTAATTGCGATCTCTTCATTAACAGGCCGTGAAAAATTTGCATTTTGCTCATTGCCATCGGCTTGTGTTGATGTAAGATCAACCATCGATTCCTCAAGCGATCTCCCGAACTCATCAATCGACCTAGAATTTTGCTTTCTGTTATTCAGCTTTGTGTGATATTTGAAGGGAACTGGGTTGCGATCCCTGACACTCTTCAAGCCTCAGTATTGTCAGAGCTTCATGCTACCCATGTCAAGACGTCAAAAATGGAAAGTCTGTTTCGAAGGAATTGTAACTGGAGAAACATTGATCGTGACATTGGATCATTCATGGAGAGATGTAATGCTTGTGCTCTGACTGTTTGTGCTCTACCTGCTGTACCATCACACCGGTGAGAAGAACCGAACTCGAAGTCTCAACGTGTTCATGTTGATTATGCAGACTCTGGGGATGGTGATTACATTTTCATTCTAATTGACGCTGAATCGAAATGGCCGGAGATCAGACTAACAAAAACTGCATCGTCATCAGCTCCTACAATTGAATTCCTGAAAGACATTCTCAGTGTCCACGGTCTGCCTAAAGAATTGTGTCCGACTATTCCACAAATCTTATCAGCTTCGAAGTCATCAAATTCTGTGAGCCAAAAAGTATTGATTGCCGTCTTATTGCACCAAGGCATCCTCAAACGAATGATCAAGCTGAGTGTTACGTTCAATTTCTGAATCGAAAATTGGATGCCATGGAATCCGGAAATGAATTAATGCAATCAGAAATTCGTGACATTTCATTCCGCTACTCCTACACGTTTTGATGAGACACCTGCTGAGCTTAATCTAGGTAGACAAATTCGCACGAAATTAGATCTGCTCAAGCCGCTCGAGCCTCCAAACTCGAAGGAAGCATCAAGTTCTTTGTTGCACTTCTGCTTGAGATCATTTAGTGTGGAAGATAGAGGTCTCGTGAAGATGTTCAACAGCAGGGAAGTGGCATGGAAGCCAGGAGATCTTTCAGAAACATTAGGAAAACTACACTACAGAGTTAAGTTGGATGATGGTTATGCACTAAAACGGCATATCAACCAGCTTCGTTAATTGTAGGTAACACGTCGTATTTCCTCACCAAGTCGAATAGAAGTATACTCTCCAGCTCATACTCTATCAGTGATGAACTCCTCGCAGGAATATTCTTCGACACATAATCCGACCGTGACTGTTATTCATGCATGACGAAATAATTCAACAAAGTGAAAAAGTCACTTCAGCTGGCAAAGTGGCTCCAGATGAGGAAGTTTGACCACCAGAGATTGTGCCACTGATGACACCGCCTGTAACGCCAACAGATGTCGTCGCTTCTGAAACAGACACCGTGGCAATCGTCTACAGCGTCCACGTCGACCACCGAATTCCCAATAGTGTGAGAGATTGTTATACCTAGTATACAGAGTGTCCCATTGAGGTCGGCGAGATACGATATTACCGAAGCCATCAACTTTACAGCTTCGGGAAAAATATCTATTGATGAAATTGGCAAAGAGAAATTGATTTGAAATATTTTCAAGTTTCTCAAATGGCCGGTAGGGAGCAAAGTTACCATGATAAAAAAAGAAATTCAAATTATCTCAGAGAATCGCTCGGTGAGGTACTTTTTTGATAACGGAAATAAAAAGATCATTAATTTTGGGTCAGGTTGGTATGTGGACTTTTTTTCGTATCTTGAATAATAATGGAGGGGGAAGCTTGTGAACAAAATATTTTTTGAATTGCTATTGTATATTATGCATGTCAGGTCTGCTTGGCGTGAATTGTCAGTATTCAGTTTTCGTGTTTGTCAGTCAAGATATGACATTTCTTTGAATATGGATTGAGTCTAGTACATTGTGATTCTACTACATGAAATGATATGGAGTCGTTGTCTTATTCAGTGGTGATTGAGTCAGACGAGTGGAATATCAATCAAACTCGAACATACATCAAAGAAGAAAGACCTGCGATTTCGTTTTTGCTCGGATGGAGGGCTTTACAACATGTTTCCGTATGAATGTTTGTACAAAGTGATTCGTCCCTAGCCATAGATATTCCTCAACCTGCAAACTCAGACAACGACGATGCTGAAAATTGCTCGTTTTTCGAACTCAAACTCCGTATGATTTCAATAATTATTCCTTATGTGAATATTTTGACTTATCGATTATATGTCATCACGATCTTATCTTAATTATTTCATTACTGAATAGTTCGAAGCAAGTACGAGCAATGAATGCAATCACGATCAATTATATATGGAAACTAGAAATTCAAACATGATGGGAACATCACACTAACAATGCTGAATAGCTTGAAAGTGAAGTTTATACAAAGCCTTCAGTTACTGTTTTTTCACCTCGCGTTCAATTTTCATTCTGTTATCTAATACATTCTTCCTCTAGGCACCATTCATGATTTCAATATTATTAGTTCATTGACAAAAATTTTCGTTTTCCAGTAAGTGCTTGTACGTTGATCGATCGATCAACCCAAGTGATCTTGAAAATGTACTTGACTATATTTTCAACAAAATAATTCATTACAGCAGTCATCGGGGAATAGGACATTGTTTCAAGAGAATCTACAAACTGCATGAACTCTTTTACCAAAATGGCTGGACCATACTTACCCTCTCTGCCTGGAGACTTGCTCACTGAATACATGTTCGGAAGAAGACGGCAAAGGAGAAATCGAACTACTTTCAGTCCACAACAGCTACAAGAACTCGAAACTCTCTTTCAAAAGACGCATTACCCAGATGTGTTCTTGAGGGAAGAGGTTGCTCTTCGGATAAGCTTGTCGGAAGCAAGGGTTCAGGTGAGTTGAAAATATTTGAATGAGATAAAATGTTTCAAGACATGAAAGATATCCTAGAGAAGGTGGTGTAGCATTATATATTTTCAATATGCTCAAATACAGAGTACCAAACGTTTCCTCGAATATTGAACAATTGTGGATATCCCTCTCACTCAATGGAGTTTCTTGCGCTGTTACTCATTAACCACGACATATGAATTATGAAACATTTGTTGGTGAATTGGAAGGAACGTTTCCGATTTGTATGCTACACGAAGAAAAACTTTTTGTGTATGAACATTGATATGTTAGATTCTGATTCTCCAATGACTCAGTATATCTCGTCAATGTTGGAGTCTACATATGCATCAAATGATGAAATATGCAACTCAAATTTGAACCACAGAAAAGTCACTGATTGATCTAATTATAGGTGATCATCTGAATCTGATTATCCCGACCTCTTTGGGTAGAATTGAACTTTCTGATCACGAAATCATTTCTTGTGAACTTGACTGCACCAAACCGAAGTCTGAACCTAAATGATGTAGATTGAGAAGTCCCAAAACTTTTCATATCGATCAATTCGATTCAGATTTCAATAGCCTTCCTTTTCAACAAATATTCTTCACGAATAGCATTGACGACAAGTTGTCTATTTTTTATAAACAACGACTGCAATCATTTAATTAATATGTAGTATTGAAGAATGTCGAGATAACAAGAAAATAGGGTTTCTTGGCTGGATGATGAACTCAAAGGTCAGATGTCTGAACGGAATGAACGTAAATCTTAATTTGGATGAAATCACTTGCCAGCAAATTCAAATAACTACAGAAATTTACGCAACCAAAACAATCAGATGATATCTATAAAAAAAAATGGAAACTTAATTTCTCATAACAAAAATTCTTAACTACTGTGGAGAGAGTCGAAAACACTCAATATGATGAATTGAGACAAGAAGCAAGTACCCAAGTTACTACAACATTCCGAAGCAATAAACAATTTTTTTCTGTGACGGGAAAAAAGTTTGGCATTTCATCTCTGTTGGCAGGTTATAAAATGTCACTTTTCATAAATTACTTTTTTCCCGTGGGCAAAAAGTGAATACTTTTTTCCCGGATATATATCACATATATATACACTGTTGATGGCTTTTGTTGTGCTATAGTTCCGAAAAATGAGTCAATAATACCGTCTCCGAGAAAGAACTGCAAGTCCTTATCTTCGATTCGACTTCGCGGTTACGTATATTACTAAACAACCACTAAATTCGCAATTTTTTGAAATTAAATCACAGAATTAGACTGACAGAAGTGACATCAAATATTTGATTACTTCAAAAGAATGATAAAGATGCCTATAGAACGCAGGTGTCCCTACTGTTAAAAACTTAAAATTTCTCGTCGATAATTTTCAGATTTCAAAATAATGTAGCATTTTCTCAATATTGATTCATCCTTTCTTCTGTCACAGAAAAAAATAGTGTATTATACACGGGAAAAATATTAGATTTTAGCTCACGGTTTTTTGTCTCCCTCCGCTACGCGTCGGGAGACAACACAACCTGGAGTTAAAATCTACCACTTTTTTCCCTTGTATAATAAATAACTATTTTTGCTCAACAGAACTCTTGTGCTCTTGTTTCTAAAGGGGGAGTTGTTGAAATCTTGTCCTGAATAAAAAAAACTCACCTGGATCAGATGGTCTTTCAATTAGTTTGATAAAACCACTGTCACCATATAGCTCACCATACCCCGGTGATATTATCAATAGCATATTGTTGAGTGGTATATTTTTCACCTGTTGAAACAAATTTTTGATGTAAATAATTCTCAACACAGGTATTAAATGTTCTAGGACCTATAAGTATACTATCAGGACTGTCCAAACTGATGAAGAAAATTATTGAAATCCAACTGAGGGTTTATTTCAAGTCGAATAACATTTTTCCTTCCACTCAATCTGGTTTCCGTCCTGATCATCATTGCATAACTGCTCTACTACATATATATATATATATATATATATATATATATATATATATATATATATCGTTCATCCGGAAGAAAAGAGTCAGAACTCAAAAATTATATTTCTTTAGAAAAAGCATTTTGATATTGGTTGAAGTTTCAATTGACCTCATCATCTCAATCGTATGGTCGATTCTGACTGTTTTTCGTACAATTTATCATTAATCAATCCTTTGAAGGTCGGCATAGTATTAGCTCTCGATAATGAGAAACTGTAGGAAAATTAACTGATGTATCATTCTTGAATCCAGAACTTTCACCATACCCTCATGATTGTCAATGTTACAAAATGGAATCTTGACTATAAAAAGGGCTCGAAACTTGATATTCCATTATTAAACGAATCTACATTCTTTATAATTTCAATGATGAAATGGAAAATATCAAAACTCATCAGTGAAACTGAACACATTGTATTCTATCAGATTTTCATGGAAATTGTAAAATGTTGACATACATTTCTATTTTTCAATCATGGAAATAAACCATCTTTTTTCGCTTTTGTAATACCAGGTTTTTTCGAATACGCGGCCTTGAGATTCATATCCAAGATGTCTTGTTCTATTCTAATTCGAGATCAGAGCTTCATCAAACCCTTGCTGGTCGTATGAAGTCTTATGAAATGCAAAACTTCGATTTTCTTGGTCCAATTTGAGAACTCTTTTATCGGGACAATTTACAACTTTCTTGGTATGTTCACATATGAATCAGCTGCCATTTCTAGATGTAATAATGGCATAATTTATGTACTGTGTATGGGGTACCAGTTTTTTTGATGGTTCGTTTGATGCTTGCATACTGATCTCTAGGAAAAATGTAACCAGATTTTTCGAATATACTGATATCCCACTCAATAGTTCGAGCGAATACAGCTACATCTTGAGATACAACACATTACCTCTCATTTATTATAATGATCGAAGAAACAGATACATCTCTGAAAAAATGTAACCTTAAACAATATTGTAGTATGGGAATATGTCGAAAATAGATACAACTGAAAATAATGCACTCCTTCGAATTGAATTGAATCATGTGTGATGATAGTTTTGGAGGAATAGTGTTACATTTCAAGTTTAAACTTCATTGGAGAGAAGGATGGTTTCCATATAGGACGCAACTTCGCAAATCTGATTTTGCAAAGTCAGATGGCACGGTCTTCCCAATTGATATGTCCGAAAATTTTATCATTCTAGAGAGATACATGTCGCCATCTCTCGGCCACTGAATGAAGCTCACATGTTATAATTTTTCTCATAGAAGTATTCAAGATCTGTAGCTCATTCTGAAAAAAAACTCATTAATGTGAAACTTTGAGTTGTAACTGTCTTCTTCCGGATGAACGATATATATACATTTTATCTGTGAAATACATACATAGATGAGAAATCACGTTATACAGTTTATATTTGAAAGTCACAATACATATAGAATAAAACAGAAAAACAATACCATACATGTCGAAAGAGATCACATAAACATTGAATATAGAATACTTTTCATTGGTTGCTCAGATGCTGTTTTAATTTTTCCTCAAAAATATTCATCGATGATAGTGATAAAAAAGTATATACACGTGTTTTGAACGCTTCGTTACCAATCGACATATTCTGTGGCTCAGTCGGTCATAAATCGATAAGAAGTTTTTCCAGTGCTAAGCAGAAACAGCCATATACATGTGAGTCAGAACGAATTCTGAAAATATTGCATGGAAGTAGGTGATAAATGCAATCAGAGATTGCATATTACGCTTGACTACAATACCACGGATTTAGAACATCGGTGAAATGTCAGTGATAAAAACGATCTGAAAACCTTGACTCGAAGTGAAAGATTAGAGTGAATGAATAGTACAGGTGCTCCATGCAAAAATAAATCCACCATAAATCACACCATGGATGCTAACACTGTATTGTTTGAAGAGCTACGCAAATTGATTCAAGGAAACAAGAAACAAACGGAAGATATAACACTCCAAATAAACCGTGAAGTTACAGAAAAAACTGCAGAACTGAAAAATCTCCTATTGGAAGAATCTCTAGAGGTGAAAGGAACAGAGACAGAAGTTGGAATATTGAAACAAAAAAATAGAAGCCTAGAACGAGCAATCGAAAAAAATAATAAAGCAATCTTCGATACACAAAATAACCAGGAAGACCTACTGAAATTCACCGGAAACCTTTTCCAAACCCACCTACAGCTCACTATCGAAAAAAGCGAGATAGACATCGCCTACCTCATTCCACAGAGCCAGGAGAAACCAAAAGTCATAGCTGTAAGATTTATTTCTCTTCATACAGAAAAACAAGTATTGAAAGAGTGTCATCTTCTCAGAAATACATCCATAGTGATAGCCGAGGACCTTGGACTGGAAGACAGACAAGAAAGACAATTGCTCATTCAACGAATGAGAAAGGAGACAGAAAACAACCAAAGAGCACACATAAAGGGCAGGAAACTATTTATGAATAGTGTAGGTTACACCAACAAGGAGTTGCTAGAGAAGAAAAACGAAAAATCAGAAGGGGAAGATTGGTTAGAAAATCAACAATCCAGCAACAGTACTGGCACAGGAAGAAGAAAAGCAGATCCCCAGGAGATACTAGGACTAGGAAACGAAAGAAACAAGAAGAACCAAGAACCATCGCGTTAAACAAGAGCACGAACAAACTCTACTAAACAATGATAACATAATATCCGACCTGTATTTCTATTTAAAACTAGATTTCGAATTGCTACCAAGAATTATATTAAACATTCAACATAAGCACGTGTACTATTATCAAGAGAGAGGAATGGATCCATACATACGAGACTTTTTTACAACCAAACCAGATACTTCTCTTCAAGTAGTAATACAGAGGTGAAAAAAGCCTTGAAATCAATAAACGAACTGCCAACTTCAAAATAATACACAATAACATTCGTAGCCTATTGAAAAATTTCAATGAACTCTCAATTCTTCTTGATGAGCTGGATTCGTCATGCGATTGTATAGTTTTCACTGAAACTTGCATAATTCACGACGCCACAACTTTTAATATTCCAGGCAACACAATATTATATAATTCTGGAGAATTGAACCAAAACGATGGTGTCATAATGTTTGTGAAGTCAGAATATTACGACTCACACACGACCATCGAACTCAATAAGAGTCTACTACTAAGAGTCAAAATAAATGTCACAACACTGTCTTTATCACTAATGCTCTCTATATGTCACCAGCTACAGAAATTGAACCTTTTGTCAATGAGTTTGATACTATTTTGAAACGTGATAATGAGCATTCTGATTATAACTCAATAATCGGAGACATGAATATTGACTTGCTAGTAAATTTTCGAGAAACTGGTATTTATCTGGACACCATGAGCGAATACGGGTATATATCCGCAATAAACATACCAACAAGAGTAAACAAAAATGCTCAGACATGTTTGGATCACATCTTCATCAAAACAAAAAATATATATGACACAATCCTACCAATCACTTCAGAAACATCCGTTACAGACCATTACACGACTTTGGCGCAATATTGTGATACCATTTGAGAAAAAGTTTCGAAAAATGTCCAGTATCACAAGAATATAGATGAGAAAATGCTCAAAGTTGAAATGGAGAGTACTGACTGGAGTGGCATCTCATATTGTAACGATCCTGAACTTGGAACAAATATGTTTATTGATATTCTGAAAGTGAAAATGGGAGAATTCACGAGCTATACTAAAATAATCAACGAAAACAGAAAGAGAAAGTCGTGGATAACTAGAGGCATGATCAATTCTGTGATGAACAAAAAAAACGCCATGTATCGTAAGCTGAAGAAAGATGCAAATAATACAGCTCTACAGGAAGAATACTTGACCAATACAAATATACTAAATGAATTATTAATCATGAAAGTGGAAGAAACATACTAAAGAGAACTCATTGAAACTAGAAGTAATAATTCCAAAAAGTCATGGCAAACTATCAATGAAATATCAACCAATCAAGAATCTACACCTATAAATTTGATAAAATCGAAAACCGACGAACTCACAAGCGATCTGATTGAGATAGCAAATAGTTTCAACATCTATTTCGTTTCTATCGATACTGACCTGGCACAAATCATGGATAAGAATATGGATTATTCAGAAAAAATTAATAAATACAATCACTCCATATTTCTCGAGCCTGCAACTGAAAATGAGCTGAAGTATATCATCTCACAACTTAAGAATAAAATGGCGCCTGGTACTGATGGTCTGAAAGCAGGAACTCTAAAATTATCGTCTGATTATATTTCGAAGCCACTCAACTATCTTATCAATATATCATTATTAGAGAAAGGGTACTTTCGTTCAGCTCTCAAGATGGCAGTAATAACGCCCATATATAATAGTGGACAAAAAACCGAAGAAGCAAACTATAGACCAATCTCTTTAATAACGAGTCTTGCAAAAATTTTCGAGAAATTGAATACGTTTCTTGAAGAACACCAGCTTTTGTCAGAATTACAATATGGCTTCAGAGAGTGTATCGCTGGTTGAGAAGAAGACTATCATAACTCGAAAAATATAAAAAACCTGTTTTTCATATAGAATGATTGAAAATGAGGTATATTTTTATGTGTAAAAGAGTCACACCTTGAATTTGATTCGTCTCTCCTAGATGACGCTGGAGTCAAATGGCACAAGTCGGATTCATATATTAGATTTTAGGAAAAAAACGTTCCAACTAGTATCGCGTACAACTTGTTACGGGAAGGGTTTCGTTAATTTTGGTGAAGACTTCAACTTTCAGGGCGAATAGGCTTCGTTCATAGTCAAGAATCCTGTTTATTCTGACTATGGAGCCCAATTTCCCCATATTGGGATATAAGACTATATCAACGAGTACCTATATCAATTGAGTAGCAGTCAACCTGATGGAATAATGTTATTAGATGTTTCATATGACCATATAATTTGTCAGATGTTTGTTGTTCGCCTTCAATTTCTTATTCTGCACCACGGTATGTTTTCTAATTGGTCACTGGATGACAAGCTTCATTTTTCAGCAAATCAGAAAAGTCCATCGCCGTGTTGTTGTTCTCATAGACATCTTTCGAATAGTGTTACCGTTCTAGTACACTTTTAGTACATTTGCCACCTTTGTACGTTTCCAACCGAAGTGTAATAATTGATACCTATTTTTTTGCTATAAAAGTTAGCTTAAATATGCATTCTGATCTGACCAATAGAAAAAGTGGAAGAATAACTTCGAATGTCGAAACAAATCGCAGGTTTAGTTGATCAAGCGTCATCAAAATGTATAACCAGATATTATAATTCGCTTAAGAAGCGTTCAAGCGGTAAGCTACCTGAACCACTCACTGGTAATAAAGAATGAAACATTCATTGCGTCTGTCTCCAGTTTTTTTATTTCTTCAGAAATTAATGATCATTTCGAAATATTTGTCGACCTCAAAGCAGCAGGGTCAAAAATAGCCATCAACTTTGAGAACATGATTTTAGGGACACTTCGTTCTATAAGGATTTCATAGTGGTAATCTTGCCTTCATCGGATATGAAGTTGGTGCTGATTAGGTTGAAAAAAGTCTGAGAAACTCTTTCGACTCAATTGGTCCAAAATAGGTGAAACAGAGTATAAATCCGACTTATTTTCTACATCTGATTATTCCCTGACCATATAAACGTTCATGGAGGTAGAATTTGGTGAATTCCAACTCCAATAAATATCCTGAGAGTTCGAGGGCCTTGAGGACATTTCACTAGTAATTTTGATGGTGAATATCACCCAGTTGATAACTAAATGCCCACTAGGACCATGAAGTTATGTTTGAAGTCTGTACTGAGTAGTTTCCAACTATGCAATTTGCCTATAAAGTTGATGGTTTCTATAGAAAATGTTGAGGTCCTCATCAGGCATTTCACAACCTAATCCATAACTTTCTAGTTACTCAGGGCACGAAGGTCGAATTTTTTGTCGGAAATTAGTAAATTTCGACTTCTTCAGGTAATTTTTCCTGTCTGCTTGGTACAATTCTCCTAAACTGTTGGTTGGGGTGCGTGTGGTAACCGTTAAAACCGCGAATGCTTTGTTCAAGAGCGCTATAAATGAGGTTTGTTTGCTCCCTATAGAGCAAAGAATTGTGGAAGCAAATATCACTTAACTTCAATTTGAGGTGAAAGTTCAGTCTTTCAAGGCGGGCAGCATGTTCGGATTCTGCCTATATATCAATTAACAGGATTTTTTAACGATCCTGTATGATATTGAGTTCGCATCAAGTTCATCAAGTTATATTGTTAGTAGCTAGGGTAATGAATCATTATTATAAAGAATTGAGTTGTAAGAAATTGCTCTTTTGGAATATATTCTCACGAAAAATACAGTCCATTCAGTTATTCAAAATAAAAGTGCATGTCTCACACAGACGCACAGAGCTCAGTCCGATTGAAAAACACATTTCATAGAATCTAACACCTGTTCTTCCTGTTGTATGCGTTATTTTGATTCAGGAAACACTCGACAATGTCTACCTATAAGATGTATAACCGACTTATTATTAAGATTGATAAATTCGAAGTTTTGGCGAACACGCCGGTTTACCGACTCTGGATTGTTGGAATCGAAGTTCTTGGTGGATATGAAAAATTATAGTACTCCACTCGCATATATTGTGCTGTCATATATGCTTCTTGAATAGGCATTTCAGATGCTAAAATGCAAAGTTACAGTGTAAACATTGCCGAAGTCCATGTTTCTTGTTTTGCCTGTTGTGTGCGTATTCCTGCTTCGCTGTCGTCTTATATGATCGTTGCAAACTGATATGCTTCAGAGGTATCCATGTGAAATGATAGAATACAGAGAAACAGTGTGCAGACCGATGTTGTCGAAGTATCTCCACTTGCCTATTGTTCTCATTATATGTTCGTCGAACTCATCTTATATGGTAAGTGCGATCGTATTTACTATAGCTGTAGGCATGTCAGATTCTAGAATGTGAAGTTACAGTGTAAACATAGTCGAAGTCGGAGTTTCTTGTTCTGCCTATTATGTGCGTTATACCCGCTTCGATGTCGTCTTATATGATCGTTGCGAACTAATATGCTTCGAAAGTATCCATAAGAGATGATAGAATACAGAGACTGATGTAGTCGAAGTATCTCCACTTGCCTATTAATCTCGTTTAATGTCTTTCAAACTCCTCCTATATGGTCAGTGCGATCGTATCTGTTTCAACTGTAGGCATGTCAGATGCTAGAATTCCGAGCCACAGTGGGAACATAGTCGAAGTCAAAGTTTCTTGTTCTCCCTGTTGTATGCGTTATTTCGATACAGGAAACACTCGACAATGTCTACCTATAAGATGTATAACGGACTTATCATTAAGATTGATAAATTCGAAGTTTTGGCGAACACGCCGGATTAGATTTAGAAGCGTACCTTGAGAGTTTTGTTGAACAGTGTCACAAACTCAATCGACTCATCTATTCAACAAGCGTAAGTTCAACTTAGTCAATCATTCTATGGAAAATACCGTCACAAGTCAAAAAGTGACAGTCTTTCGCAGAGCAAATACATTTTGTTCATGTTATTTCTTCAATTGTGTCTTTCTTTCCTGTAATATTTCATTAATATGAGAAAAGTCACCCAATCCTAAGGTGGAGTGGATCCCGTGCCGATGGGATGCGTGGTACATGGGAGATGTGCAGACAACGAGCCCTCCAGAGAACCAGGCGAAACTCTGGAGTAAACAGCCTTGCCTCAGTAAACGGCTCTGCTGAGGTCGACCAACACATCCGCATTACTCGTGGGAACCATATGGAAAACCGAAAACAAAATAATGACGAACCTGCCCATCTGATGGAGGTTGAGGGGACACCATCCTCATCTTCATTGGATGCAGAGAATAGGCTTCTGGAGGGCGACTCTTCTGGAACGGGAACTGAGGCACATCAAACCTTGGTTACTGTGGAGGAAGAGCGCATCCTACAGGAGCTGATGGAGTCGACAGAGGAAGGGGAGGAATCTGGGGGCAGCCGTGAGCAGCCACCGGTTCCAAACCCTCAGGATCTGCCGGACACAAAAGTGAAGATGTCTGGAGCGCAGCGCAGGAAGCTGGCGATCCAGGCGGCTATGGCTCGTGGGGACCCGATCATTCCTAGGAAGCCTAGGTCAAATCGGAGGCCCACGAAAAAACCTCAAGCACTGGTGGCCGTAAATCCATCATGTCTTAAGAGACCAGACAAAACCATCTCCACAACGGGAAGTGGAAAAGTCTGCGAGGCCGCTGGAAAGAGGGGGAGATCCGAGACCAGCACACCTTCGCCGCTCCTTAAGAGGAGCAAACAGAGTGTCTCTGCGGGACCTTCTGTAACTAAACCCGTCAGTACACCAACTGGAGGCAGTTACAGTAAGGCCCTGACCTCCTTTAAGATGGCAGTGACTACGGGCAACTATCCCGAAGACAAGCTATCTTTGGAGCAGGTGAAGCAAATCCAGCTTCTCATTACGAGAGAGATCTGGAGATGTGAGCCAGGAACTGGGCCTCAATTCGCAGGCAGCTACCCTCAATCGGGGGTGCTGATCCTAACCTGCGAAAATGAGGAATCCAGAGAATGGCTCAAGCGGAAGGTGCCTACGCTGAAGCCTTGGGAGGGGGCCGCCCTTAGCGTCGATGACGCTAATAAGGTGGTCAAAACTCACAGGGCTGTGGTATGGGTGCCAACCGAGTTCCTGGACGCCAAGGAGCCGGCTAGGATCCTACAGCTCCTGGAAACCCAGAACAAGGGCATTAAAACAGGAGACTGGAGGATTATTTCCACCAATTCCGACAAACAAGGAATTACCCTTGTTCTTGGAATTGACGACCTCAACCTGAAGGAGTTGGCCAAGAGAGGCTTCAAAGCCTACCTAGGCCTGTCCCAACTTACCTTCAGGGTGGTAAGTAAAAAGAGCGCCGAAGATGCTGCAGGTCCTTCAAGTAAACCTGCAGCATAAAAAGGCTGCGACTGCTGCCTTAGTGAGGTACCTGTCCCGAGGCGAAGCTGACATAGTCCTGATACAAGAGCCCTGGATTCACGGGGGACGAGTCTCAGGACTGGGAGAAGCCAAGGGTAAGGTAATATACGATCTGACGGCAGGGAATGTGAGATCCTGCATTTTCGTTAAGAACGAGCTACACGCACTAAAACTGCTTGATTTCTGTTCTAGGGACCAGGCAGCAATTAGGCTGAAAATACGTATGGGAGGAATCTGGACGGAAATCATAATAGCCTCAGTGTATCTGCCATACGATTCTATCGGGCCACCTCCGTCAGCAGAACTGGAGAGGCTAGAGGAGTACTGCAGGCTTTCAAACCTACAGCTCATCTTTGGCATTGATGCCAATGCTCACAGCACAGCTTGGAGGAGCAGTGACACAAACAGAAGGGGTGAGTTCTTATTAGATTACATAATTTCTAAGAATTTAGTTATAATGAATCGCGGGAACGAAGCAACTTTTGTTACCAAAACTCGTAAGGAGATCATTGACATAACCCTGGCGTCTTCTAGAATAAGCTCTCAGGTAACTCGGTGGCGTGTATCTGAGGAACCGTCCTTGTCGGACCATAGGTATATCTGTATGGAAATTTCAGATACTGAACACCCGACAGAAGCCTATCGAAACCCGAGAGGTACGAACTGGGAGAAATTCAGAGAGGACTTAACAATAAACCTAGGAAACGTCAAGAAGATTATCAAAAACGGCACTGATGTAGAGGTAGCCTCCTGTCAGTTGCAGGAGGCAATAATATCCTCATATCAGGACAACTGTCCTTTGGTAAGGCGCAACAGCAGCAAAGACGTTAGCTGGTGGAACGAAGAACTTAAAACGCTAAGAAGAGAAACACGCAAACTTTTCAATAAGGCGAAGAAAACTGGGGAGTGGGGGCAGTATTCCATCACTCTGACCAATTATAATAAACAGATCCGTAGGGCGAAAAGGGAGTCGTGGAGGCGTTTCTGTGGAGAGGTGGAAACAACCTCTGAAGCAGCACGCCTCCATCGAATCCTAGCCAAGGCACCTGTTAATCCTATGGGGAATATAATGAAACCTGACGGGAGATATACTGAAACTGGCAGGGAAACTCTGGAGATTCTACTTCGGGCTCATCTGCCAGATTCGGTTGAAATTGAAAACGATAATCTACCAGACCCACTAAACCCTCACATGAGGGCTGCTGTTGGGGACTGGCGGGTATCGAAGAAGATTGTTGACCACAGTAAACTGCTGTGGGTCATAGAAACTCTTGAATCCTACAAGGCGCCGGGACCGGACGGAATTATCCCTGCAATGCTACAGCAGGGTAAGGACCAGCTGGCTCCGTTTATTTGTGGGATATTGAGAGCAAGCCTGGCAACGGGGTACATTCCGGTTGCATGGAAGAGAGCGAGGATCGTCTTCATCCCAAAGCCTGGAAGAGATTACTCTCAGGCTAAGGCGTTCAGGCCGATAACACTATCATCATTCATGTTGAAGGTGATGGAGAAGTTAATTGAAATGCATATCAGGGAAAACTTTCTCATTGAAAGGCCACTACATAAAAACCAGCATGCATATCAATCGGGAAAATCCTGTGAAACGGCACTTCATCAACTGGTGGGGAAACTTGAGGCCGCAATAAGCAACAAGAGCATAGCTCTTACGGCTTTCCTGGATATTGAAGGGGCATTCGACCACACACCCTTCATATCCATGGTAGCAGCGGTTGTTGAGCGTGGCGTGGAAGACACCACATGTCGGTGGATAAAAAACATGCTACACAACAGAACAGCGGAATCCACATTGCTTGGTGAAACCATGGAGGTGACGATTTCTAGGGGTTGCCCACAGGGAGGAGTTCTTTCTCCCCTGCTGTGGGATCTGGTTATTGACGAACTCCTGAAAAAACTAAACAATGTAGGAATTTACTCACAGGGGTATGCAGATGATGTTGTCATTCTAGTAGAGGGGCGGCATCCTGAAATTATTTCAGACTTGATGCAGAGAGCCCTGAAGATAGTAGAGGGCTGGTGCAGAAAGGCAGACCTCAGGGTCAATCCTAGTAAAACTGCACTTGTGGCCTTCACGAAAAAGAAGAAACTGGACAAACTAAAAGTTCCCAGACTTTTTGACACACAGCTAAGTATGACACAGGAGGTTAAGTATCTGGGAGTAACCCTAGATGCTAGGCTAACCTGGAATACTCAACTGCGAAAAACTGTCAGCAAAGGCAAAATGGCACTAATGGCTTCTCGGAGAGCGATTGGTAACACATGGGGACTGAAACCACGCATGGTACATTGGCTGTATACTGCTGTGGTGAGACCAATGATTGTATATGGATCGCTTGTCTGGTGGCCTAAGACTGAACAGAGATCAGCTATAATGGAGCTTTCAAAACTCCAGAGATTAGCTTGTCTCTGCATCACAGGTGCTATGCGCAGCACTCCTACCGCTGCTATGGAAACCATACTCAATATTCCACCTCTTGAAATCTTCATCAGGGCGGAAGCGAGGATGGGGGCATACAGACTGGAGTGTACCGGCAACTGGTATGCTCGGGGTGACTCCCTGGGACATACAAAAATAATCAGCCAAGTTTCAAGCCCACTAATGGATATGGGAAGGGACAAAATGCTGCCTAGAAATAACTATTACAGACCCTTCAACACTCAGCTCTACTGGGATGAAAGGGTCTTGACTAACTGTCAGAAAGGCACGTTAGTATGGTACACTGACGGTTCTAAGACTGATGAGGGCACGGGAGCCGGAATATATGGAGATAGACCCAGAACCAGGATGTGTGCTTCCTTGGGGAGGTATGCTTCAGTATTCCAGGCAGAGGTGCATGCTATTGAGGCATGCCTGAGAGAGAATATAGTAAGAGGATACAGAGGTAAACAAATCCTCATATGCTCAGATAGTCAGGCGGCCATTCAATCTCTAACATGCAATAAAATCAGATCAAAATTGGTCTGGGATTGCCTTCAAAGCCTGCTAATCCTGGCTAACCACAACAAGGTAACTCTTCAATGGGTGCCAGGGCATAAGGGAATTGAAGGCAATGAAGCAGCTGACGCTCTTGCCCGGCAGGGGTCTGCGACGTTGTTTATGGGGCCGGAACCTGTGTTCGGTATCCCCAAAACCTCAATACGCGGCTGGCTGGCAAGGTGGATGCAAGAAAGACATCAGGCATACTGGAACAATGTCCCAGGACAAAGACACAGTAAACTGATGGTTGGAACACTGTCCAAAACAGTGACTAACGACATTCTGAGCCTAAACAGAAGTCAGATCAAACAAGTGACGGGACTAATAACCGGTCACTGCCCCTTGAGGAAACATATGCATCAAATGGGCATCTATACAGACGAACCCATATGCAGACTATGCAATGAGGAGGAGGAAACTGCCACCCATGTAATACTGGAGTGCGAAGCACTAGCGCGTTGGAGATACAACCTTCTGGGAGCAGTAAACTCTCAAGAGGCATTTTCAAAGAATGATCTGGTGAAGAGGCTGCTAAACCTCATCAAGGTAGCGAACCTGTTCACCTGAGTCAACAGCATGATCAGGAATACAATAGGCCGAAAGGCTGCAGTGTTTTGGGCTTCAAACCCTGACTGATCATTCTGCCATTAATCAATCAATCAATCATTAATATTATTTCTTTTTCTTTGGAAAGTTCGAATTTCAATATAATTGTGTCACTTTTCCACAAAATAATCGATGATCAGAGCTCTACATTTTCATCTGTTTTTTCAATGATACATGAATGTTTCAGTTTATTCAAACAGAACTGAAAATCATGACCGAGAAAACAAATTTGAGGGCTGATTTGATATTGAAATTATCTTGAGGAAAAGTCGAGGTTCATGATATCGACCAGCCGATATGGACAATTCAGAAAACATTGTTTGATTCTGGAACTACTGAGTATTCAGATAAAATGAAAAATGCAACTAACCAAGG
The DNA here is from genome assembly GCA_918026855.4 of Phaedon cochleariae. Taxonomy (NCBI): domain Eukaryota; kingdom Metazoa; phylum Arthropoda; class Insecta; order Coleoptera; family Chrysomelidae; genus Phaedon; species Phaedon cochleariae. The sequence goes on from OU896708.1 coordinate 28,588,438, forward strand.
TGAAAGCAGTTCTCAGATAAGTATTGGTGTAATTAACATACTATTCTTGAAATAAATATAGAGAAAAGAGACTGTTTATTATTAGGCTTCAACGATGGAGAAAGTCCGGGAAAAAAATTCTGTTCAGTAGAAGAGAGCTGCTCATAAAAAAAAGCATCCAGAAGAAATACAAGGTATACCATTCTTATCGTCCATCCACAAATGGAATATGTACCATAATATTATTTTATAGATAATATTCTCCCAGAAGAACATCTGAAGCCACTTTCTCATCCAGATAGTATGACGGCAAATGTTGTTCGCTTACCGCTATCAGATATAAATATCAATACGATCGAGAGCCAGAAAGGTAACGATTATAGAGCAATACTTCATTTTCAATAATCATCTGTAATATCAAAATCACGATGTATCAATGCTTTTGAGCCTTATTCATCTATTTGTACTCCATTGCAGATTTGGACAGTGATAACAGTTTATCAAAGTCCGAGGAATCTTCTGCATCGAGTAAATCAGATCCTTATGGGTCAGATTTCTCATACTTGGATCCAACTTATAATAGTTCCCATATATCTTCATCCGATTCAACTTCAAGTTCGAGTGGCATTGACGAAGAAGAAGCATTGGCAAACAACTTGTCAGACAGCTTACCGCCACAAAAGAGAGGCCGTTAGAGAAACTTGTCCAAGTACTTAAGAAATAGTGGAGCCAGTTATAAGTCTATCAGTAGCCAAGCTAGCTAATAATGATTTCGAAAATGAACTGGTTGAGCGTAGTGCAAAAGTAGTGTTACCACCATGTGGGGGCAGATGTAGGTTGAAGTGTACAACAAAATTCACTGAGGCGACAAGAAAATCTATTTCCGAAGAATACTGAAAATTGTCAGAATTACAAAGACAAAGAGATTACATAGCATCATGTATGCAGGCTGTTCGCCCAAAATATAGCCACGCAAAAGAAAATCGGCGAAGTGATAATCACGCGTTCTATTTTTTCAATGGTGTGATGATTCAAGTATGTAAAACATTTTTCATGTCGACCCCAGGTCTAAATACTCGTATTATAAGAACTGTGATAGAAAAACAAGAACGAACATCTTCTGGTATTTTAGCAGGAGAAAAAAGAGGTAAACATAAAAATCATAAAACTGTTGCTGATGGCGTGAAAAAAGGAGTAAGGGCCCACATAAATCCCATTCCACGTATCGAAAGTCACTATTGCTGAGCCGATACATCTAAGGAATATGTGGAAGGAACTGAAACAATAGCAGACTTGCACAGAGACTATAAGGAATGTTGTCTGTCTCAAGGTACTCCAGCAGCAAACTATCGGATGTACTATGGAAAATTCGTAAACGAGTATTATGTATCTTTTGTCCACCCGAAAAAAGATGCCTGCGAATTGTGTTCTCAATTCATGAATGCAAAAGATGTTGATAGGATAGTACGATGCTCACCTGAAAGAAAAGACTCTTTCTAGAATTGAGGAAGAAAGTGATATGGCGTCCAATCCATATACGTTTGTTTATGATCTACAATCAGTTTTGCCCTGCCCAACAGGAAATACGTCATCATTCTATTATGTTTCTAAACTAAACGTATATAATTCAACGATATCTAACTTGAAGTGTAGTAACTTGTTTCGTTATGTGTGGCATGAAGCTGGGGCTCATCGAGGTTCGAATGAAATCGCTTCGTGTGTTTTGAATTTCTTGGAAAATTTGATTGATCAATTAAATGAGCCCACCGACATCATCTTCTATAGTTGATAACTGCGCGAAGCAAAACAAGAATCGGAATATAATTCCTTCATATTTCTACGCGGTTTCCAAACTTATGAATCTGAAGTCGATAATCCATAAGTATTTAATAACAGGACACACCCAAAATGAGGGTGATAATATACATTCCGTTATTGAGAAGCAAGTAACCCGTTAAAAAAATCTGCTCCTATCTATGCACCCGACCAGTACATAACCCTCATCAGGCAAGCGAAAAAAAAAATAGAGATCCGTACAGAGTTTTGGAGTTAACTCATGTAGATATTCATGATTTCAAGGATCTCTCCGAACGTTTGGGTGTAAAAACTGGGTATAAGGATCAAAAAGGAGAACCTCTGAAAATTTCGGATGTAAAAGTGTTGAAGGTTGAAAAACCGCATCCTGAATATTCTTTCTACAAAACTCCATACGAAAAAAAACAGTCTTCAACGTTCATGGTCCTGAATCCTAGAAGGAAATCAAGTAATGCAGTGCCATCATTGAAGAAGGCCTATAATAAACCAGTAGGAATAAGTGATGCTAAAAAAAAGGAATAATGACACTAATTCAAAATAACTCCGTTTCTAGTTCTTATGGTCAGTTTTACAACAACTTATAAATTTATATCCAGTTGTTAGGGCAGATAGGTCATTAGTCTCCACATGGAAACTGTTTCATGAACTTACTAGAGCTACTCATGAGGTAATCTTTCATTTTTGATTTATTTCATAAACAATAGTTAGTTGAGGTTATTTGGTTGTCCTCGTATTTCGTTCATAAAGTTTTTGTCATAGCAGATACGGTAGTATTAGCCTCTATAATACAATTACTTCATGCACCTATTGGTGCTGCATCGGGAAAAGAATTATTTAGTTTGAGCATTTTTTCATGTACCTACCTGTGGAACCAAAGTTAGTTGAGTTTCTCTTGAATGTAATCATTTTGCTGTTATTCGTAAAGAAGCACTTGGAGAGAATTTTGGTTCTGTTTCATTTGTCCACCAACGTCTCCATGTTTTTCGACTGAAAAAATCGAATTTTTGGTATTTCTTCAATAATATGAAGACACATATTATATTTATTACCGTCACAAAGCATGTTCTTTGGAAAAAAATAATCAAAAATGAAATGATGAATATAGATACAGTTTTTCAATAGTAAAAAGAATCTTATGACGGCAAAATCGATAATACTTACTTAAGTCGAATACTTTCATAATTGCCTTACAAAATTGAACGAACCTCCGAACAGCGTTTTCTCAAGAAAATACTTTTTCGACTTGTGACGGTCTTCTTCTTAACCAGCGATCAACTCAGGATCCAATAAAAAAACTGACACAACAAATCTACAGATGTTTGGACGAATCTCAACCATAAATTGCTATTTTCGTAGACCGAAGAAAAGCCTTTGACACCGTTGATCATTCTATCTTACTGAACCTCTTGAAAGACATTGGAATAAGAGGTTTAACAAATGATCTATTTGAATGTTATTTGTTCGATAGGAAAAAGAGGGTTGAGATAGGTGATCAAGTAAGTGAAGAGAAAACCATCATATGTGGAGTGCCTCAGGGAACGCTGTTAGGGCCAATTTCATCCAATATTCACTTGATCAACCTCTTCTTACAGGATATAAATTCTGACTTCCTCAGCTTTGCTGATGACACTGTATTGTTTTGTGAAGATAACAACTGGTTTGACCTAAAGCGAAAATCAGAACAAGATCTTGTCCGAATGAAATTATGGTTCGACCACAGACTAATATCTATTAACTATGAAAAAACATACTACTTACCATTCAGTAGTTATGAAATCTCTCTCCCAAATTATGATATCAAAATCTCTGATGCAGCGTTCATCAAACGTACAAAAAAAATTGAATAACTTGGCATAGTTGTAGATAGCCATCTCAGATGGGATCATCACACAGATCACTTGGTTGAAACATTACGGTGCCTCCGCTATAAATTCGAACGAATTGCAAACATACTCAGCCGAAGACAAAAAGTTATATTGTATAGGAGTCTGGTAAAGACCCATCTCAACCATGGTATTATCGGCTGGGGTGAGGTGCCCTACATTTTCTTGAAATTATACAGAAAAGGTTTCTCAGATGCATCATAAGCAGAGGATATGACTGCCCTATTGATATAATATACTCAGAGTCTGAGATTCTGAACCCTTGGCAGCTATTTTTCATAAATATTACTTTTATACAACATGAAAATTTGAAAGAACTCACTAGTTATAACCATGAATATGGCACCCGTCAGAATCACAGCATCACCATACCAGTAATGCATAATTCAGTCGGGCAAAAAGCCTACAATTATCGAGGACCAAAACTTTATAGTTTTTCACCATGAAATTTGAGGTGCGAATCTAGCTCTAGAAGATTCAAGAAAATGATCAAATCATTTGTTAAAAATATACCTCGAGCAGAAATAAGTAGACATATAAAAATTTAAACAACTTCTCTGTTATATCCGCTGAACCATTGAACTCGTTCGTTCATTCATTTCAATTAGCTATTTCATCTTTCATTTTATTCATTACTAAATCCTATCCATTTTTGAATTCAGTATTTCAACTTTTCATATTGATATAAATCATTCCCATATATTGTTCTATATCGAATCAATATTTATGATATCTATTTATTTAATCATAATTATTGTTAATCTATCCAACTTATACTGTATTTTATATCAAATCATGTATTTATTCATGATCCTTACACACAGGCAGGCTATTTCGCCTCGTAAGATGTTCTGTGTTCATTCACTATCGAAATGTAACATAATAGTATGTCAATTTATGTGAAATGAAGAGTGAATGAATATTATTATTATCATTATTACTTGAGTTCATATGATTCCAGTCACGACCCTGCGGCCTCCGACGTCACGCAGAGTCGTGCTGGATAAGATCCAGTGATTACTCCTCACAGCCTGTGTGGTGAGTAATCACTGGGACCAAGTACCGTGTGCCCTGAGTAGACGCAATGATCCTAGTATGACGGCCTTCTGCATACCACCAGCCAGGATGTGTGCCTTATCACGGCACGCTGGGATTTTCTGGATCTCCGAGAGCAGCGTGTGTCCTGTGCCTCCTAGGGAGCCGATTATCAGGATGACCAATTCCACAGAATGGTCTGGATAGAGCCGGCGGAGTTCGAAGAGAATATCTCGATATTTGGTCCGTTTTTCCTCCTCCTTCAAAACGATGTTCGGTTCGGCTGGCGCCGAGAACTCGATCACGAAAATCGCTTTGAATTGATGGTCGAGAAGGACTACATCAGGCTTGTTAGCTTGTATCTGCCTGAGGGTGGGAAATGAGAAGTTTCAATAAATTCGGCACCTCTCATTCTCCACAACGGACTCAATATCCCCCGGAGCATAGGGCAGCACTGGGGTCTCGTCTATTCCGTACGAGTGCCTCAAGTGATGATAGAGCACTCGCAATGCCGCATTGTGTCTATGGATATAGACATATTCTATGCCGAAAAAACTCTGAGGAAAACATGTGAAGACCGAAAGAGAAGAATTTGTGTGAAGACAGCAGCCGCAGTTGGCAGCCACTTCGCCAGAGATGCTCGATTATATAACGTGCGCCCAAAGAAAGAATATGCACGAAGGAATGATAGCAGCCATTTTAATCCAATAGACCAGGTAGCCGTGCGGACAGAGTGTCTATATTCTGATTCGCATTCGCTTGCCGGTCGTGGGTTCGATCCCCGTCGACTGCAGAAATTTTTCTGATGGCCCAAGAAAGTGTTTGGGATCACACGTTAAAAGGTAAGGTCCCCGTCATTCCTTGCTCGCACAAGACTTTCGAAGACTTCTGAGGGTTGCTCGTGATGGAGCAACCGAATGACGGAAAGAACAAGTTTTAGAACAAAAAAATTTTCAGACGATCATATACACGAGAACTCTTGTAATATTCTCAACCATATTATATCGAATTGAAACACATATCGATCGGATATGAAAAATGAGATATACTGCCTGACTCTGAACTCATTATGATAAGAAAATATTGAAAATCATTATTTTTGCGAACATTTGTTGTATAACTCAGAAAGGCTCTATAGTGTGCACGGAGTTTCCTTCCTCAAATCGATCAGGCAAAGGATGAGAACTATATTGCCTGATTCGAAACTCATTGGCCCCTCGTCAAAATGATGAAAAAATATTAAAAATCATTATTTTTTCGATTATTCGTTATATAACTCAGAAAGGCTATCTTGTGCACACAGTTTCCTTCCTCAAATCGGTCAGGGATGGAATAGAGAATATATTTTTTGATTCGAAACTCATTGGCCCCCCGTCAAAATGATGAAAAAATATTAAAAATCATTATTTTTTCGATTATTCGTTATTTAACTCAGAAAGACTATCGTGTGCACGAAGTTTTCTTTCCCAAATCGATCAAGGATGGAATAGAGAATATATATTTCGAATCGAAACTCATTACCCCCCCGTCAAAATGATGAAAAAATATTGAAAATCATTATTTTTTCGATTATTCGTTGTATTACTCAGAAAGGCTATCGTGTGCACAAAGTTTTCTTGCTCAAATCGGTCGGGGAGGGGATAGAGAATATATTTCCTGATTCGGAACTCATTGGCTCCCCGTCAAAATGATGAAAAAATATTAAAAACCATTATTTTTTCGATTATTCGTTATATAACTCAGAAAAACTATCGTGTGCACAAAGTTTTCTTTCTCAAATCGATCAAGAATGGAAAAGAAAATATATTTTTTGAATCGAAACTCATTGGCCCCCCGTCAAAATGATGGAAAAATATTAAAAATCATTACATTTTCGATTATTTGTTGTATAACTCAAAAAGGCTATCGTGTGCACAAATTTTTTTTTCTCAAATCGGTCAGAGAGGGGATAAAGAAAATATATTTCTCGATTCGAAACTCATTGGCGCCCCGTCAAAATGATGGAAAAATATTAAAAATCCTTATTTTTTCGATTATTTGTTGTATAACTCAAAAAGGCTATCGTGTGCACAAATTTTTTTTCTCAAATCGGTCAAAGAGGAGATACAGAATATATTTCTCGATTCGAAACTCATTGGCGCCCCGTCAAAATGATGGAAAAATATTAAAAACTATTATTTTTTCGATTATTCGTTATATAACTCAGAAAGACTATCGTGTGCACAAAGTTTTCTTTCTCAAATCGATCAAGAATGGGAAAGAGAATATAGTTTTTGAATCGAAACTCATTGGCTCCCCGTCAAAATCATGAAAAAATATTAAAAATCATTATTTTTTCGATTATTTGTTGTATAACTCAAAAAGGCTATCGTGTGCACAATTTTTTTTTCTCAAATCGGTCAGAGAGGGGATGGAGAATATATTTCTCTATTCGAAACTCATTGGCACCCCGTCAAAATGATGGAAAAATATTGAAAATCATTATTTTTTCGATTATTTGTTGTATAACTCAGAAAGGCTATCTTGTGCACAAAGTTTTCTCTCTCAAATCGGTCAAGGATGGAATAGAGAATATATTTTTTGATTCGAAACTCATTGGCCCCCCCGTCAAAATGATGAAAAAATATTAAAAATCATTATTTTTTCGATTATTCGTTATATAACTCAGAAAGACTATCGTGTGCACAAAGTTTCCTTTCTCGAATCGATCAAGGATGGGATAGGGAATATATTTTTTGAATCGAAACTCATTGGCCCCCCGTCAAAATGATGAAAAAATATTGAAAATCATTATTTTCTCGATTATTCGTTGTATAACTCAGAAAGGCTATCGTGTGCACAAAGTTTCCTTGCTCAAATCGGTCAAGGAGGGGATAGAGAATATATTTCTTGATTCGAAACTCATTGCCGCTCCGTCAAAATGATGGAAAAATATTAAAAATCATTATTTTTTCGATTATTTGTTGAATAACTCAGAAAGGCTATCTTGTGCACAAAGTTTTCTTCCTCAAATCGGTCAAGGATGGAATAAATGATATATTTTATGAATCGAAACTCATTGGCCCCTCGTCAAAATGATGAAAAAATATTAAAAATCATTATTTTTTCGATTATTTGTTGTATAACTCAGAAAGGCTTTCGTGTTCACAAAGTTTTATTACCTCTAATCGGTCGAAGGGGAGATAAAGAATATATTTCCTGATTCGAAACTCATTGGTCCACCGTCAAAATGATGAAAAAATATAAAAAATCATTATTTTTTCGATTATTCGTTATATAACTCAGAAAGACTATCGTGTGCATGGAGTTTTTTTTCTCAAATCGATCAAGGATGGAATAGAGAATATATTTTTTGAATCGAAACTCATTGGCCTCCCGTCAAAATGATGAAAAAATATTGAAAATCATTATTTTTTCGATTATTCGTTGTATAACTCAGAAAGGCTATCGTGTGCACAAAGTTCCCTTGCTCAAATCGGTCAAGAAAGGGATAGAGAATATATTTCTTGATTCGGAACTCATTGGCCCCCTGTCAAAATGAAGAAAAAATATTAAAAAGCATTATTTTTTCGATTATTTGTTGTATAACTCAGAGAGGCTATCGTGTGCACAAAGTTTTTTTTCTCAAATCGGTCAAAGAGGGGATAAATAATATATCACTCGATTCGAAACTCATTGGCCCTTCGTCAAGATGATGGAAAAATATTAAAAATCATTATTTTTTCGATTATTTATTGTATAACTCAGAAAGGCTATCGTGTGCACAAAGTTTTCTTGCTCAAATCGGTCAAGGAGGGAATGAAAAATATATTTCTTGATTCGAAACTCATTGCCCCCTCGTCAAAATGATGGGAAAATATTAAAAATCATTATTTTTTCGATTATTTGTTGTATAACTCAAAAAGGCTATCGTGTGCACAAAGTTTTTTTATCCAAATCGGTCAGATAGAAGATGATGAATATATTTCTTGATTCGGAACTCATTGGCCCCCCGTCAAAATGATGAAAAAATATTTAAAATCATTATTTTTTCGATTATTTGTTGTATAACTCAGAAAGGCTAACGTAAGCACGAAGTTTTTTTGATCAAATCGGTCAAAGAGTTGATAAAGAATATATTTCTTGATGAAAAAAAATAAAAAATCATTATTTTTTCGATTATTTGTTCTATAACTCAGAAAGGGTATCGTGTGCACGAATTTTCCTTCCTCAAATCGGTCAAGGAGGGGATAGAAAATTTATATTTCGATTCGAAACTCATTGACCCTTCGTCAAAATGATGAAAAAATATCAAAAATCATTATTTTTTGATTATTTGTTGTATAACTCAGAAAAGCTATCGTGTGCACAAAGTTTTCTTTTTCGAATCGGTCAAAGGGGAAATAAAGAATATATTCCTTGATTCGAAACTCATTGGCCCCCCGTCAAAATGATGAAAAAATATCAAAAATAATTATTTTTTCGATTATTTGTTGTATAACTCAGAAAGGCTATCGTGTGCACGTAGTTTTTTTTCTCAAATCGGTCAGAGAAGGGATGAAGAATATATTTCTCGATTCGGAACTCATTGGCCTCCCGTCAAAATGATGGAAAAATATTAAAAATCATTATTTTTTCGATTATTTATTGTATAACTCAGGAAGGCTATCGTGTGCACAAGGTTTTCTTTCCCAAATCGGTCAAGGAGGTGATAGAAAATATATATTTCGATTCGAAACTCATTGGCCCCCCGTCAAAATGATGAAAAAATATTAAAAATCATTATTTTTTCGATTATTTGTTGTATAACTCGGAAAGGCTATCGTGTGCACAAAGTTTTCTTCTTCAAATCGGTCAAAGGGGAGATGAAGAATATATTTCTTGATTCGAAACTCAGGCCTCCCGTCAAAATGATGAAAAAATATCAAAAAAAATTATTTTTTCGATTATTTGTTGTATAACTCAGAAAGGCTATCGTGCGCACAGAGTTTTTTTCCAAAAATCGGTCAAAGAGGAGATGAAGAATATATTCCTCGATTCGAAACTCATTGGCCCCCCGTCAAAATGACGGAAAAATATTAAAAATCATTCTTTTTTCGATTACTTGTTGTATAACTCAGAAAGGCTATCGTGTGCACTAAGTTTCTTTTCCTCAAATCGGTCGAGGAGGGGATAGAGAATATATATCATGATTCAAAACTTTTTAGACTCCGTCAAAATGATGTTATACAACGAATAATCGAAAAAATAATGAATTTCAATATTTTTTCATCATTTTGACGGGAGGCCAATGAGTTTCGAATCAAGGAATATATTCTTCATCTCCTTTTCGACCGATTTGAGGAAAAAAACTTTGTGCACACGATAGCCTTTCTGAGTTATACAACAAATAATCGAAAAAATAATGATTTTTAATATTTTTTCATCATTTTGACGGGGGGCCAATAGGTTTCGAATCGAAAAATATATTGTCTATTCCATCCTTGATCGATTTGAGGAAGAAAACTCCGTGCACACGATAGCCTTTCTGAATTATACGACAAATAATCGAAAAAATTATGATTTTTAATATTTTTTCATCATTTTGACGGGGGGCCAATGAGTTTCGAATCAAAATATATCTTCTCTATCTCCTCCTTGACCGATTTGAGATGGAAAACTTTTTGCACACGATAGTCTTTCTGGGTTATACAACGAATAATCAAAAAAATAATGATTTTTAATATTTTTTCATCATTTTGACGGGAAAGCAATGAATTTCGAATCAAGATATATATTCTCTATCCTCTCCCTGACCGATTTGAGCAAGAAAACTTCGTGCACACGATAGCCTTTCTGAGTTTTACAACAAATAATCGAAAAAATAAGGATTTTTAATATTTTTTCATCATTTTGACGGGGGGCCAAAGTGTTTCGAATCGAAATATATATTCTCTATCTCCTCCTTGACCGATTTGAGGAAGGAAACTTTGTGCACACGATAGCCTTCCTGAGTTAGACAACAAATAATCGAAAAAATAATGATTTTTAATATTTTTCCATCATTTTGACAGGGGGCCAATGAGTTCCGAATCAAGAAATATAGTGTAATGATATTCCCCTTGGAGGGGCTCCAGAAACATCAGCAGAAAGGCAGGAGTACAACGATCATCCTGTATCACGCATCCCAGATTGCTCTCCTACCTCCCAATGATTCCTACATGCACTAGCATATTTTCGAACACTCAATATATGCCGCGGTGACAGATAACGTCACAGAAGATTCTGGAATAATCTGGAAACAATCGATGGAACAATTAGAGAGAGAGGTTTGTTCTAAGATGCTTCTAGAACAAAAAGAAGGAGACGGAAGATCATTCGAGAGGGTTCTCGAACCAAGCCTGCCAAGTAATCTCATATATAAACAGCCGAATAACTGCCGTCAGTCAGTCGAGCAGCGAGTGTCAGAGAGACAGTTATATACCGCGTGATATAAATCGTTTTACATAAATAGTAGTTATAAGTTCGATATAAATTAGTGTTTCTTCAGTTTAAATAAATCAGTTCGAAAATAAATAGTGTCGTGTTCGCTTCTGCACCCGAATAACGTAACAATATTCTTCTTCTCCTCTTTGACCGATTTGTGAAAAAAAACTTTGTGCACACGATAGCTTTTCTGAGTTATACAACAAATAATCGAAAAAATAATTATTTTTGATATTTTTTCATCATTTTGATTGGGGGGCCAATGAGTTTCGAATCAAGAAATATATTCTTCATCTCCTCCTTGACCGATTTGAAGAAGAAAACTTTGTTCACACGATAGCCTTTCTGAGTTATACAACAAAAAATCGAAAAAATAATGATTTTTAATATTTTTTCATCATTTTGACGGGAGGGCCAATGAGTTTCGAATCGGAATATATATTTCCTATCACCTCCTTGACCGATTTGAGGAAGAAAACCTTGTGCACACGATAGCCTTTCTGAGTTATAAAACAAATAATCGAAAAAATAATGATTTTTATTATTTTTCCATCATTTTGACGGGGGGGCAATGAGTTTCGAATTCAGAAATATATTCTTCATCCCCTTCCTGACCGATTTGAGAAGAAAAAACTTCGTGCACACGATAGCCTTTCTGAGTTATACAACAAATAATCGAAAAAATAATTATTTTTGATATTTTTTCATCATTTTGACAGGGGGCCAATGAGTTTCGAATCGAGAAATATATTCTTCATCTTCTCTTCGACCGATTTGAAGAAGGAAACTTTGTGCACACGATAGCCTTTCTGAGTTATACAACAAATAATCGAAAAAATAATGATTTTTAATATTTTTTCATCATTTTGACGGGGGGCCAATGAGTTTCGAATCGAAATATATATTCTCTATCACCTCCTTTACCAATTTGAGAAAGAAAATCTTGTGCACACGATAGCCTTTCTGAGTTATACAACAAATAATCGAAAAAATAATGATTTTTAAAATTTTTTTCATCATTTTGACGGGGAGGCCAATGAGTTTCGAATCAAGAAATAAATTCTTCATGCCCTCTCTGACCGATTTGGTAAAGAAAACTTTGTGCACACGATAGCCTTTCTGAGTTATACAACAAATAATCAAAAAATAATGATTTTTAGTATTTTTTCATCATTTTGACGGGGGGCCAATGTGTTTCGAATCAAGAAATATATTCTTATCAACTCTTCGACCGATTTGACGAATAAACTTTGTGCTTACGTTAGCCTTTCTGAGTTATACAACAAATAATCAAAAAAATAATGATTTTAAATATTTTTTCATCATTTTGACGGGGGGCCAATGAGTTCCGAACCGAGAAATATATTCATCATCTCCTCTCTGACCGATTTGAAAAAAAAAACTTTGTGCACACGATAGCCTTTCTGAGTTATACAACAAATAATCAAAAAAATAATGATTTTTAATATTTTTTCATCATTTTGACGGGGGGCCAATGAGTTTCGAATCGAAATATATATTCTCCATCACCTCCTTGACCGATTTGAGGAAGAAGACTTTGTGCACACGATAGCCTTTCTGAGTTATACAACATATAATCGAAAAAATAATGATTTTTAATATTTTTCCATCATTTTGACGGAGGGCCAATGAGTTTCGAATCAAGAAATATATTCTTCATCCCCTCTCTGACCGATTTGAGACAAGAAACTTGGTGCACACGATAGCCTTCCTGAGTTATACAACAAATAATCGAAAAAATAATGATTTTTAATATTTTTTCATCATTTTGACGAAGGGGCAATGAGTTTCGAATCAAGAAATATATTCTCTATCTTCTTCCTGATCGATTTGAGACAGAAAACTTTGTGCACACGATAGTCTACCTGAGTTATACAACGAATAATCGAAAAAATAATGATTTTTTATATTTTTTCATCATTTTGACGGGGGGCCAATGAGTTTCGAATCAGGAAATATAGTTCTCATCCTTTCTCTGATCGATTTGAGAAAGAAAACTCCGTGCACACTATAGAGCATTTCTGATTTATACAACAAATATTCGCAAAAATAATGATTTTTAATATTTTCTTATCATAATGAGTTCAGACTCAGGCAGTGTATCTCATTTCTTATATCCGATCGATATGTATTTCAATTCGATATAATATGGTTAAAAATATTACAAGAGTTCTCGTGTATACGATCGTCTATTGGATTAAAATGGTTGCTATCATTCCTTCGTGCATCTTCTTTCTTTGGGCGCACGGTATATAATCGAGCATCTCTGGCGAAGTGGCTGCCAACTGCGGCTGCTGTTTTCACACAAGTAAGAGAAGATGGTAAGGTTGGAAAGATGATTATGTCGTTGGATTCGCCAAGTGGGGCTGGGCTTGACATCTATGGTGTGAGGTGCTGAACTATTTCTGAAGTCGATCAATTGAATGAAATATATTTCACTGTTTCGTAATGAATATTCATGAAATCCCAATATATCAAATTTGGGGACCCCTGATACACAGATAATTCTCGAAATTTGCATCTAGAGAACCTAACTCACTCAAAATCTTTGAACTTCGATCTTTTTCTCCAGTCAACAAGCTATAAATATAACAAGAAAACAATTGAGCTAGGTTCATTAAAGAAGACCAATTCATACTGATGAATGAAGATTGGCTCACTGTAGCAGAAATATACTCTGAATATTCTCTGTAGGAATTGTTTCCAAATTCGATTTTTCACCAACATATTCTTCTGAAAATCGCACAGTCTTGGAATGTGCATTACGCGAATTTCAGATCTCGACATTCAAACCTAAAAACCTTTAAAGTTTCAAAACTGCTAGACTCATTTTCATGGGAAAATCCTCAATAACTGGCATATGAATCGTATCAGAAAAATGTATAACTCGAATAATAACGCCCTGATGAATTCTGCTTCTTTTCTAATGATGGAGGTTGAATATGAGGATGTGTCTGATATATTCGAAGGATTTCCTGAATAGCACAGGAACGTTATCTGCATTATAACAGTCACTGAAAATACTGATCTGGAAATTCAAGAAAATATTCGACAAAAAGTTGCCGATCTATAATATTTTATCGGAGCTTAGTGTCAGACATGACGAAACTCGTAGCCTGATGGAAATTATCCTTAAGCTAGACAAGTCAATGTGAATTCCCTTAAATTTTCTGTTCCTAATTTCGATGAGAATTTGAAATATTGGTCAATTCTTCTTGAGTCATCCTAAGCGTTGATACACAATTAATAAATACAATTGTTTGCAGAATTCGAATGTTCACTCTAGGAAGATCCTCTAAATCCCATCGAATATATTCTTCTTCCAGATAGTGATTATTATCAACTTGCACTCGATAGTTTAGGCAACGTTATCGGAATGAACATTTGCTAACATCTCATTATTGGCAGGAAATTGATTACGTTGCAAAAGTAACGAATGGAACTTCTTAAAGCATAATACTCATTTGAGATTCATTTACTGATTAAGAACAGTCTTTGAAGATCTAGGAGTCGGAATTGAAGAATTTTCGGATTTTATAATCCTCAATACATTGAGCAACAAGGAATGATTTGAAAAAAGTAGAGAGATTTGATTTACATCATGCCTCATTTGATTCACCTAAACCCGATGCTCTCTTCGAATTTTCTGAAAAACAGCCCTCAACCTTGTTGCATTAGTAAACTCCAAATCGATAAAATCAACTTTTATTCCTGAGAAAACTTTTTTCATCAGTGAAACTTCACTTTTCTCATCATGTGAGCAATACATTTTATAAACCGTATGCAAATATAATGGTCATACAATGGACAAATGTCACTTATTCAATACTGATGAGACGAAAAACAAGTTAAAAGGAATAATTTAGTTATAATCATGATTAGATAAGAGGCTACTTATTACCTCATGAATAAGTTTGAATTTTCAAAACCAACGTGGTTGAAACGATTGTAACGAATCTGCAGAATATAGGTTAGGATGCTTCTTCTTCTTCTCTTCCTTAGGTTGACATGAGCACTGAGCAGGTCGTAAGTATGAATTCTCAACCCTTATGGTACATACTGATGTTAGTAATACTCCAAATCTCAACCCAATGAAACAGGAAAAGGAGAAACATACTAATTACTTAGTCGGCAGATCATGAAATACAACAGATTATACTGGAAAAGTTTGAATATGAGGAATTTTAAAAAAAGACTGTATGCTGTTATTCGGAATTGTTGGTGTTCAAAATGCTATGAGGAAATCGAGATTGTTTGTCCAAAGATAAAAGAAATGAGTATATTTCGCTTAAATGTTGAATATCAGTTCTTTTATTAATGTATTTGGGATTTTGTGAGATGAATGCCATTTCTAGAAAGAATCTTTTAGTGAGGTTATTTTCAATTGCTAAAATTTTTGCTGAATCATAGTCCAATTTGAGTCAAGAATAGAATGGAGAATCGAGAGTTGACAACATGAAGGGGTACGACGTATATAACAAGTAATAATTGATTCAATGATTGAATCGCAGATATAAGGTGAGGAATGTTTTGGCAAAATCATTCTGTTATAACAATTTACATCTAAAAATAAAGAAATATCACGAAGTATGTGTTGTGGAAAGCATATTATGCACGGATAAAAATAAAGTTAGTCAGGCAGCCGCGGAGCGGTGAGTGCAAAATTCCATGAGAGCGTGATTGCTTCACAACAAGCATCACGTACTTTTCTTCGTCTACAGCCATACGGCCAAATAAAGTGAGTTTTACTTCCATAACAGGATATCTTCATCATTCTAGTGCTCGATAGTTGCTATGTAAAATATTGTTGACGGCGATCACGCGATCACGACATATACTTGCAGAATATACGTAAACTGTGCGATTTGCTCATCGTACGTGTGATAAGTTACTTACTAAGGCTGTATTTAATGTGTTCTGGCCTATTGTCTAGTGGCCAAGAATTAAAGAGAGAATGTATCGTAGCGACAAAAGATTTTCGAGAAATTTCGGAACGTTCGAGAAGCCAAAGCACAGCAAGGCAATGAACATAAAATGTATAAGAAAGGATCAACTCGCAGGGTGACAGTCAGTCCTGACATATGACAGATAAAGAGTGATGATACTCTCTGTGCTTCTGATCTCAACAATAGCAAAGGCTGGAGTGTTGAGGTTGAGAAACGCGACAAAACTCGCCTATACCTGAGGTCCGGGGGGGTTAGGAAGAGATACCAGTGGGCGGTTACAAAATAGTCAGAAATCAACAAGTGGGTGCGTAGTTTTTAAAAGGTATCAGATCAGTATAGATGTAGTTTTCATAAGGTATTAGTTTATTTAGAGGTCAGATAATTTATACGACGCTATAATAGCAGATTATACTTTATTATTGCTCATGTAAGATGAAAGTAGAGGCCATGGCACCATATCATGAGTATATTTTAATATTGAAACTATCATTGGGCACCAAGGATGTGTATACGACGCTATGAAAGTTCGGAGAACTGGAGATTTTTCCCACAAACTACGTACTTAGCCCACTCGACTGTCTTGGTTTTTCCACACAGTCGAGTGAGCTAGGTACGTATTTTATGAGAAAAAAATCAAGACACTTGAGTGTGCTTTTTTTACTTTCTTTTGTTTTTTGTTTTGTTTTCTATTGGCAAGTGATTATTTAGGAACTTGTAAATTTTTTAATTTTTTCATCGTATCTCCCGAACTATTGAATTCAGAGAAAAATGTTATATGGATTTTTTGTAGATTTTATTGAAAGGATTTTGGTTTCATAACATTTCCAGATATTTCCAATTGTTTTCGAGATATTTGGAATTATCTGAGAATAAAATTTTCAACACTTTTGTTCCATCTTCCAATAAACAAAATGAAAAAATATTTCATGGTTCAGTGGAAGTCGATGAGCTTCATCTATCGATAATTTTTGTTTTTCAATATTTCTTCATAGTACCCTATGGGTCGTTAAAATTTTTTTTTTCATATTTTTCACTTTATTTCCTGTACTATTGGGTTTACAGAACAAATTATGGGAAATAGTTTGTAGGAAATGTTCCAGTGGATAACTTTGCACTTCTGATAATTTTCGATTTTTCCATTTGTTTTTGATATATATTGAATTGAAAGGATTTCAAATTTTGATGTTTTGATTTTCATTTGTTTTTCCATTTTCCGATGGATGCACGAAAAAATGATTAAATAATAATTTGTTGCGTCATCAAAGAGGCATACGGTGCATTTTTCAAATTTGAATTTAGTCTATTGGTTCAGGAGATATGTCGTTTGAAAGTGAACCGTGTTTTTCGGAAAATCTCCTTGAAAAACCCACTTGGAATTTCCCGACCCTGCTCAATTTCAATAGGCTTCGTGTCTTCCTGATAGAGTCTTTTTTCACAAAAAATGAAATCGATCGGACCACTTTTGCGATTTGTAGAGTGGTTACAAGGAACTTCCGGTGAAAAATCGAAAAAACCCGGAAAAACCACCTTAGAGTTTTCCGATTTCCTTTATATTTCAATGACATAATATTGTTTTGAGTACAATTAGATGGCAAAATTTCAAGTCGATATGTCAAAGGGTTCCGGAGATATATCGATTTATGATTAACACAGAGTACAGACAGACAGACAGACCACACACAAAAACCAAAGTTGCTCAAAATTCGATGGGGATCATTTTCTCCGAAGTAACTATACCTCTATCTCGCTTAGTTTCCGAGATAGCATTTTTGGCAAGGCCGTAGTATACTCCACTATATGTATAGCGTCGTATAACAAGCATCCTTTTTAGAAAAGTACAACTCACCCGGTTCGTCAGGGTGATTACCGCGTCCGAATATATATTTATATTGCCAATAATCTGCCTAGCAGATTCCTAGCGGAAAGTATTCTACCTATATTCATCGGGTAATCCGGTCATAGAATCTTACTTGATAACACCTTGATTGTGTTATATCCTTGGTTATATCCATTACGTTTACATATGTTATGAAGACTTACGACACTATTCATTGGTCGAGAGGTGTGGAAAAATTTGGATAATTTTGTATTTTCTATAATAGATCATGAGATATATATTATCCATCATGGGTACACTATCATGCTGAGGAGATGCAATAAACATCGGATGTTATATTAAGCGCAAATATCATCGACCAAATCGTGCGTATTTGTGAGAATGAAAAGCAACGGCTCTTGACGTCCTGTATAGAAATCGATCACTATTTCGAGCAGATTTTTCTTGTGTGGTTTGGTGAAAGATAGATCTAGGTCGAATACTATTTGGAAATTGGTTATTTCATGTACACGTTTTTTTTTTCATCCGCCAAATTGACTAATTTTGAGCACTTTTCGAGAACGTTTTTTCCACTCTTTCTTTGAAAATTTCGGAAAATGAGATAGTATCCGACCTACCTTGATCCTTTGGCTAGAGCATGAGTCGAAAGAATCTTGAAGATATTGAATGGTTTCGAAATGGGAAGTCTAGAGCGAGAGCGCTGCATATGTTATTTTGTGCGGCTCATTGCTCACTCTTAAGTGATGCTGATCTATAAGACAGAGTTGATGTCATTGCTTGAAATTTTATATTTCATGAGAGATCAGATTTTGTTAAATGATAACAAAATGAAGTCATTGTGATATCAAACACACAGAGAAAAAACTTTAATAATGGTTATTAAACATTAAATAGCCACAGTTAAAAACTTGAATACTATATGGGACAGATATACAATATTTTACCTGAATTGGTATAACTGCAACAGACCCTCAATTATATAGTTCATTGATCGTTAATGAATGAATAGATTAAAAATCAACTCAGGATTATTGAAGGGTTGAATAACATCGATAAGACAGTTTAATTACCATTGAACATTAGGGAATTTCCTTTGAAACATTGCTATATTATCTTACAGACTTCTCCACCTGTTGTAGGTGCACACTTCGATGATAGTTATTCAATAGTTTAATAAATTTTCAATACTATATAGTTGCCACAGGTGAAAAAGCATGCTGTTGCAGAAAAATAGGTGATATTCTCTGAGATATATCTAACTGATGTTAGGTACATCCTTTAATTAATACCATTGAAGAATACAATTATTCCAGAAACATTATTAAGTTGTCCTCGGATCATAAATTACTCGTCTCTGGAACATAATTTAATTATCTCAGATGTGCAATTCAATTGAAATATTGGGGATGTTCAATGTGCATACTTGAAAAAGTAGTTCAGAAACGATCATTCTGCTTCCTGATTTTCAATGGCCTGGATATAGGAAAAATCAAAGATATTGTCTACGAGTATCAAGTGCACCCGTGGAAAACATTGAAAATCATGAATCGGAATGATCATTTCTGGTCCACTTTTTTAGATGATGCAGGCCCATAGACATTCATTCCTGAATAACAAAAAATGATAAATGAGAAAAATCGAATCATTTGGTATTATTTTTGGTTAACTGTTCATCATTTATCAACATTACAGAATCAATTTTTGCAAGCTGTTGCATATCGTTCAATTTGGATATTATGTGCTTATTGTTGAATATTGGAGCAAGAAATATTTCATATTTTCAAGGTATCACACAATGGTGATGGTGATTCTATAGAAGAGAAAAAACATTGTACAAAATATAGGTACGACATTATATAATATATTTTAGTCATTTGTAATTTCAGTACAAACTACATAAATGAATGAACTTGAAATAATTATTTTCAATAAACAATAGTTGTCGAACTGACTCATATACAAATATATTTCAGACGTTGATGGAGTATCTGCAAGCCGTGGGGGTACTAGGTCCACTTGAATTTAGATCAAGTGGCATCAAGTTCCAATCAGGTACATCATTACCATCAGCACCCTGGAATTTGAAAATTCCTCTATATAATGTGTTAAATTTCTCCTACTATTTTCTTGAAAATTCAAACAAATAATCCTATCTCAAGAGATTCATTGAAAGAATAAACTCTTAACAGGTAGCGAACATCCCGTGAGCCCATCCAAGTAAGGCCATTCTTTATAAAACTCTACTTCAAATCAAATCCAGGGACACCGAATAAGAAAAATCAAGATTCGTTTCCTGTAATTTTTTCCCGTGTACCTACTATCAGAAATAAGATTTTTTTGCAAACATTCACAGTGTTTTATTTTGATATTTCCCAATTTATTTCTCGGCTTTTGTGAAATATAACTATAAAAACTCCTCTGTTTCGGTAATAATCAATCATTCATTTTTCTGGGATTATATATTTCTTTGATCTTCAACAAAATTTGAACTACTTAACAAGTGACTTCCTACTGAGATTTCGACACCATAGAGCACACTTGATAAAAATATCGAGAGGTCACAATCAAAATAGGAGATATTTTCAAAATATAACCTCTTCAAATGAAAAATAAATGGCACGAACCACGAATAAAACGGACATATAATATCAGATGTAACAATCAATTGCAAATGATCAACCAACATGAGGAACTAGAGGGTCTAGAATCATTTTCGGAAGGAGAAAAACATATCACTAAAAAACGTGTGTGCTCAAAAACATTTCTTGTTGCACGGAGAAAAAGGAATGGTATATTACTCACCAAGAAAGAAAGAAGAGTTTTGCGTAAACTTCGCCAAACCCTGCTGTTTCAAAGTGTCGTCGATGAACTGCTTATGCTGCTTTCATTTTCCGACTCTCGACCTGGGGCTAGTCGCTCCATAGTGATAATTTTCATAAATGTTTTCGGAATAGTCACAATCACTTAACTTACATGCACAACACAAATGTTCCAGAATAGAAAAAGGCACGCATAAGTGTTCGCAATCACCAGTACAGATACAGACTGAGTTCATTAATGGAATGAAGTGCAGAAGAGTTGCGCAGTCAGCTCGTGGCGTAATCGTGGGTATTCGAAACTAGCCGAATGATGACGAAACAGAGAAATCAAGTGAACTGTTACCTGTTGTTATTAAACTGGTAATAATGACAGAATTATTCCTTTCACTCATAGAAAACAGGGATTGAGGGACAAATATATTGATGTTAGGTGGATTGTTGTATACTGAGTATTGAACACTTCGATAAAAATTAATCAAGCACAAGAAAGATGGCCTGTTCCAGGAGCATAGTTAACCTGCCACTGGAAGTCGATATCAGAAAAAAAAATGTCACCTATTGTAATGGTACAAAAGTTCATTAATATATTTGTGGGTATTAAATATTACTCAAGTGTACTTGTGTACCTGGACCGTTTTTCTCTGTGCATAGTAAAACGAGAGCAATTCTGTGTTATTGCCGTCGAAAAAAATCAGTATCTTGGTTCTTTGAAAAGCATTAGATACTATGTTGCTTTGAGCACAGCTGAAGTGGAATATAAAACAGCAGCAGCAGTAGCGCAAGAACTTGTGAATTGAGAGGTATTATATTGTGTGAGGTCAAGAAAATGGTACGGTGCTCTTTATAGAAACGGGTTGAACTCGATGATATGCGGCAACATTTCATCAAAGGCCTGATTGTTAAAAATGTTATGATGTGGATTAAGTTAGCACAAATTGAAATATTGTTGATTATTTCACCAATTCCTCATTGGAAGAGAAAATTTTGAAATTCAGTTTCAGCTGAGAAAGTTACAAAATAGGCGATTTCCTTGATTCATAGTACAGAGCTCTGATTTCAAAACTTACCACTTAGCCTTATGATGTGCGATGATAACAATCATGGTAAAAAATAGGTTGATTCAGATATTGAGGAGGGAATAAAATACTAGTATCTATTGAATGCTATAATCATCCCCTCAAACCGGTTCGTTGACTCCAAAGTAGATGGCATGGAGAACGACAATTTTCGATTTATTTGTGCTCCACCCTTTTTCATGAGATTCACACGGAAGAAGTGGCCAGAATGAGGTCATACTGTCTTGGTGTATTCACTGATTACCGAATATGAGATAATCTTATCAGTTCCTCTGGCCAACGAATGTTCTGTAACGGAATCCATCATATATAAAATGAATTTTCCTCATCTCTTGCCTGGAGAACTTCGATGAATCTCCATTATCTAAGGAAGATTGATGATAAGAAGTAATGGGAGATAAATAATGAGTGAGGAAATTATAGTACTGAAACAAACAATGAAAGTTTCATTCATTATTCCTTGAGACAACGTTTCATCATAATTGTGATAGGTATACTTTTATGCGGCGATATAGTCAGGAAAAATTATGAGAAATTGGAATGATCCTTTCAGTGATTTGTTTGCAGAACTCAAAAAAACATTGACATAGAAATCAGAATCATCAATCTACTCGGTCGGAAGGCATGATGAGAGAACTGTTATGTCTACCGACACTCATGAACCGTTATTTTTATTGAAGGTATATCGAAGAAGATATTTATTTGAACATACCCCATGATACAACTCCATCACCGACTCCTCGAACTTATAGTACTTGCCATTAATTATCTTGTTTCATGTTTATCAAGGTCTGGTTTCAAAATAGAAGAGCGAAATGGAGGAAACAAGCACGACTTCAACTTCTACAGGACGCCTGGAGAATGCGATGTTTAGGAATTTCTTCACCACAAATGATGCTGTCAGGTATTTTTGCAATCATTATTCTCCTCCTGATGAGATGAATATATTTTTCACGTGGTTCCTATCAGAATTTATATCACACTCAAATCAGATAGAATAATTACTTTTTCTAACGAGAAATATTTGTCAATCAGTAATTTCACGAGAAAATTAGAAATAAAAAATATTTTAGATCGTAAGTCGTGCAGTTTTGTCTAATTCCAGGTTACCAAGAGCCATTACTGATGAGGAATGTTTGAGTTAGTAGAGAAAATCCATCCAATCAGAAAAAAAAAGTTCGAGTGTTTCTTGGCAAGATGAATCAACGACTATATACTTTAAACAATTATACATATCACCTGTATCGATAATTCCGTGTTCGTGTTCCTTGAAGTGTGCGGAATTCATGTCTCTATATTTGTTGTGATTTCTCAAGACGAAATTTTTCTGGAACTGCTCATTCTGCTGATTTACGCGTGGGGTGTACCCAACAATCAAACTCAACAAAACATAATTCGGAGTGACATCAGGCGCAAGCAAACCTACTGACTGAAGTTTGGTTTCAAGGGAGAGGCAGTTTTGGACCGATTGAACATGTGCATCGTTTCTATATATTATGACAAAATGACTCACGTCAACGTCAGATAGCGTTTTCAGTGAAGTAGTTGATTTTTCATTGATGACTTTGGTTTTCAATCAAACGTTGGGATCCTTATAAGATTTTTCTGATCATCCACAAGAACAAAAATTGTGTGTAAGTTCACCTGACAACGACGATTCGATTAATCAGATGCAGTACATAAGTTGACTAGGATCTCTTCTGGCTATGAATTTCAAGGACTTTCTGTTCCTTTCATGATCCCACCATTTTTATTTTCGATATCTCTTCTTCCTTGAAACAATGTTGTTCTTCTTATCAAAGTTGACACATATTCTTTGCTCCACCATTTCCAGAATGTGTCCGATAACTTTCGTGCAGCTCATCAATTTGACTCCAACATCTCTTCCTTCAATATCTCTTCTTTCTTGGAACAATTTTGTTCTTCTTATCAAAGTTGGCACATATTCTTTGCTCCACCATTTCCAGAATGTGTCCGATAACTTTCGTGCAGCTCGTCAATTTGACATAAAATTCAGATCTTTGATTCATAGTAGTGCCGCATAAGTTGGTCCGATCAGGAAGTGACCCAAAGTGAACTTTTTGGAGTCTCCTGAGTCTAGGGATACCTGAGTCGAAGGCCTGCAATTAGCCTGATTTGATTCCTTCAAGTTGTCAGCAAGTTCTTTCTGCGAACCTCCGAGATCAAAATCATTATCACAATATATTTCTTCAGGAAATCCTGTTTGAAAATCATATTGACGGAAAAGATTGAGAAAGGAGATTGTGCTCATATCATGGGCAATCTCAGAATGCACGGCACGTGTTGACATACATATGAAAATCGCCCAATACCTCTTTTCTCGACTCCTTTTGATTCTTTCTCCGAAGGTTCCAAAATGGTCGATTCTGGTATTGATGGAACGTTGGATAGTTGGTTCAATTCGACACTGTGGCAACTGTCTTATCATCGGTATTATTTGCACCTCCTTCTCAATCTTGCAATATAGATAGTTTCACCTTGAGCTTCTCACTGCTCGTCTCATTCTGAATATCCATCAATTCTGACAATGACATAAAAATGGTATTTAGAAACTCATATCATTTTTGTTCAAAGAATATATGGTTAATGGATTGACCTCCTTTCACCGGACACCCTGTATATCCTTTATAGACTTTTGCAACGCGAATCTTTCCTAATGACCGGCATAATCGAGACCAACCACAGAAAATGCTTCAATTTGAGACACTCGAAAACTGGAAAGATCTCCCATAGGGGGTTGATGAGGTTTTGGAGATAAAATCCAGCACTGTTTGCACCCTGAAACAACCTTTATAATTGTACTCTTTGCGGATAAAATCCAAAATTGTTACGATATCAAAAACTGAAGTGTTTGTGCGCCTAGATGCAGGTTAGTTTTGTGAAAATCATGAATTAATAATTGCGTAAAACGACAATTTCTAGGCAAAATTGCTAGATGTTTTTTGAAAAAAGTTGAATCAGCATTTTTCAAACGACCTTCTACCATGAGAATATCGTCATTATCGAGAAATGCGTTAAGTTTGCGGAGACATTTCAATATTGGTTTTCCATTTTTTAATTCCTGAATATCATTATGAAAATGCGACAATTGAATATATTTCACGATCGAGAATAATGCCTGATTCAATTAGACGAGTGTGAGAACCTCACTCTTTTTAATTTGCGAATTGCGACAATTATGTTAAAAGCGTAGAATGTATGCAAAAATTCTTCTTATTTTTGACAGTTCGGAATACTTACAGATAAGCAGTTCAATAAAATTTGGTGAATCCAAGGCGATGAGAGCGATGGTTTTCTCTTCCATTCTTCTTTCTTCAGATGAAGCATCGAATTGCGGATCAAAATCAGTGATTGGCCAATGTTCCGCTGAAAATTGGAGCCATTTTGGGCCAGAAAATCATGTTTCATTTTGCAAAATTTCATCAGGAAGCAACTCACGGAGAGCACAATCTGCTGGATAATTATCTGACGAAATATGGTGCCAAGAAGCTGGGGATATTTCATTTTGAATATGTAACGCGGTTGCTTACAAAGGTTTTCCATTTATGCGGGGACGATTTGATCCAATGTAAAGTAATTATATCATCCATATATGCGAATATTGCTGAAAATTTCAATTTCAGCTCAAACATTTGTACCACTGTTGAAACTGAATTAGAAAGTAGCACTGCGGCACACAACTGTAGTCGGGGAATAGAGATGCTTTTTTAGGATGCTTCTTTAGATTTTGCGCACACAAAGAATATCTCAAATGAATCATATTATTGTACTCTAAAATATATAACAGTAGCATACGCCCTTTCAGAGGCGTCGCAGAAAGCATGAATCTGACATGCATGGAAATTGTCAACAAGAATGCGTCGCGGAATACCGAAAGATAATAGCACAAATGATGATTTCAATTGAAACCATTTGTCGCACAGTTCACTGGGCGATGATCATCCCAGTAGAGCCCCAAAGTCCAGAGGCGTTGCATGATTAATTTTGCGAAACATGTTAAAGGTGCAAGAAATCCTATCGGATCAAAAATCTTTGCGATATCGCTCAAAATTTTTCTTTTCGTACAACCACAAACGGTTTCATCTATTGTATAATTGAAAACATCCGAAGTCGGTTGCCACTGCAATCATAAAACCTTAATACACGTATTTTCTTCATCGAAAGAAACTGACGATTGATCATAGTGATAATCCACTGGTAGGTCCTCTAATAGTGATTTTTTATTAGATGCCTATTTGCGTAATTCAAAATTTTCCCTTGTTAAAATATTTATCAACTGATCACGAGTCAGCAGGCAAAACACTTTCAGCTAATGGAGTCGTCAAAAACTACCCTAAGCTCTGTGGTAGTACTATTTTTCAGTACACAGTGATGGGATAGGTGAAATATATTCCTCATTGCGGTAAAACTGTCATTTTTTGCGTCTCTCACCTCCAACATAAAATCATTTTGTATGTATTCATTCAAAAAATCACAATATCGTTTGAATATAGTAGGTTGTTTCAGTAAACGACGTTCAAATGAATAGAATCGGCGTAAGGCTATTGAGGTTCGGTTCAGAGTTTTTGAAAGGTGAAGTGACAATATACCGACCGGATTCCTTATATAGGTTCAAACAAACGTTTTTTCATATAATGTGTCTTCGGGTGAAAGTACTCTGAGAGTTGGAACTTCTTCAACTTCCCAGAAGCGTTTAATGAGATTATCTATCGCGAAAGAGTCATTGCTCAAAGTTGTGAGAAATGTACAAGTATTTTTCGTAGCAACTTGCATATTATTTGCGTTGAACTTGCCCATGAGAACGTAACCGAAAATAGTATTAATAGCTACGGGCTCATTTTTATGTCTTGTAGTACGACCTACTTGAATAATTCGCGGAAAAAAATCGGCTCCTAATAGCATGTCAAACGTAGCAGGCTTATAAAATAAAGCATCCGCGAGCTTAATGTTATCTATATGAACCCATTGGGAGTAATTAATTGATGAGGAAGGCATATCAGAGCATAGTTTTGGTAAAACAATTGCGTCAATGGTAATGATGGAAAACGTTCCACCCACCGGCTTCATTTTGCATATCACTCCGCCTCTGGATGTCATATCAGTCATTGTTCCGAGACCTCTTATTGAAAGTGGATAATTGAAACGCGGCAATCCCAGCCTATTGATACATTTTTCAGAAATGTAACTAGTTCGCGAGCCACTGTCTAATATCATGCAAATTTTTTGAAAGTTATTGTGTGCATCTGAAATTTCAACTATTGCTGTTGAAAGTAACATATTCACGGATGATGATACCATTCCGGAAAATGTAGACATGCTTGGCATGATGGAAGCGCTACGAGGTGCATGTTGAGTTTCATGAGAATTAGCTTGTGTCACAACCCATGACCTAGAACCGGCCTAAGGACAACCCTTTCATGTCTGCCTTACTACTTAATGCCTCTGACACTGAATAATCAAGTGTTTCCATAGAAGCGAGCATTTTTTGAGAGATGACTTGAAATGATTTATAGTTTTTTTGAAGTTGTCAATCAATTATTCCAAAAATAGAAAAGTATTCGCATCTCGTCGTTTGATACTATCAATCTAAGTACCCACGAACTGTTTACCATAACATCCAATGTTATATTGGCGCCCAACGTAGTATGGTATTTGATTGAGTAGATATTATTCGAGAGTTCCATTCGAATAGTTTCCATTGTGAATCGAAACCAGTGGATCGTTCTCATTGTTTTTCGCGTGCTAGTGCTTCTACTGTGTAGGACACGTATAGACGGAAAGACTCTATTCCATTTGGTTTTGTGCAAAACTCAGGATCAGCAGCAACCATATCTATGGTAATTTAACGAAAATATCTTTGAAAGGGAAAACTGTGAGTACACTTTCCTCATTCAATACCACACTGTTACCGTGGATATTCCAAAGACAATTATTCATTCTCTGCGTTCGCGCGATATTGAAATAGCTGAGGAAATAACTTTACCAGATTTGAGATATTTTTCGGTACAAGAGGACAATACGAACTCTAGTTGTGAAATGACCGTTACGCTGACCAATGAACTATTCCAAGAATTGTTGAATAGACTTACTACTGTCGCTCCTGCGCCGGTGGCGTCTTCAGGAAATTTTTCCAAGTGTGCTTCGCGTTTCGATGGCACAACAAACAGTGACATTAACGCTTTCATTGATGCAGTCGAAATCTTCAAAGACTGTTCGAGACTTTCGGATGACAATGCTCTGAAAGGTTTACCAATGCTTCTAGACGGTTTCGCAGCAACATGGTTTCAAGGCGTGAAATCGACAGTGTCAACGTGGAAAGATGCCTTAGATCTTCTCAGAACAACCTTTGGACCGAAAAAACCGCCGTTCAAACTGTACCGTGAATTATTCAGCGAAAAACAGGATTTGAAAGTGAAGACAGACATTTTTATATGTAAATGCCGTTCGATACTCGCTCATATACCGAGCGGTACTCTCAATGAAGCTACTCAAATAGATATGGTCTACGGCTTATTGCACGTGAAAATACGAGAGAGAGTGCCCAGAGAACAAGTAACGATTTTTAGTGATCTTCTTTCGAAGGCTCGTCTTGCGGAAGACACTTTTCCTGATACTCTCGCGAATCCAATAAATAGCGCTGACTTCAAGAGTGATGCTAAAAGTAAACTGCGACCACGTTGTATTTTTTGCAAGAACATTGGTCATTCAAAGGACGAATGTCGCAAGTTGGAGCGAAAACTGAAAAATGAAAACACACCCGCCGTTGAAAATTCTTCAGCATCGAGTACGGGGAATCGAACTATGGTGCCTCAAAGTTCATCAAGTTCAACTGGTTTAATATGTTATGGATGTAAGCGCCCAGGATTTATCCTTTCAAACTGCCCTTCATGCACAAATATTTCCTTGTCCCCTATCGAATTTTCTAGTGCTGAAATATCGGATGCAATAGCAAGTGAGGGTCATATAGCTGAATTTGCACCTCGTTCACGTCCACTCCTGAGAATAAGTATATTGGGGTTCAATGGTATTGGCATTATTGACACTGCAGCTAAACAAAGCATTGCTGGACCTTCTTTATACAAGATTTAACAGGAAGCTAATTATACATTCACAAGCAAAACAGTCATTATGAAACTCGCTGATGGCTGCTCAAGAACAGAAAACATTTTGCTTTCTAAGGTGAATGTTTCACTACAGGGTCGTATTATTCCTACCACCTTCGTCATCATTCCCGGAGCACAAAATTGTACTCTACTCGGAATCGACTTTGTAATTGATTCCAAAATACAATTAAACATTTCTGATAGAGTTTGGCATTTTGCAAGTGACGAAGTGCGTTATGAGTTGGAATTTGAACCTGAAACACCAGCAAGAGATTTACATATCACTAGTTTCGAAACTCTGCGTCCTGAAGAAGATAAAAAACTAACAGTGATATATTTGAGAAAACTGGTCAACCCACTCCATTTGCGGAGCATTTAATCAATACAGGAGATCATCCCCCTATATCACTGCCTCCATATCGAATGTCACCAGCTCGAAAAGAACAGTTGAAATCTGAACTTGATAAACTGCTAGAAGATGGAATAATCGAAGAGAGTGAAAGTCCATGGGCCGCTCTTGTAGTTCTAGTCCCGAAAAAGGGAGGAGGTATTCGACTCTGTATCGACTATCAAAGGTTATATGCAGTGACAGTATCTGACTCATACCCTCTTCCCCGTATGGATGATCTCCTTCATGCAGCAAAACACACCCCATTCATGTCCACCATCGATCTACGTTCAGGCTACCATCAAATCAATGTTAAAGAAAGCGATTGTGATGAAACGGCCTTTACGACACCCTTTGGGACTTTCCGTTACCTTCGAATGCCATTCGGTTTACGGAACGCGCCGGCCACGTTCCAGCGTTTGATGGATCATTTTCGCAGAGGACTTAGGAATGTACTAGTGCTAGCCTACCTAGACGACCTTATCATCCTCTCACCTTCATATGATCAGCACCTTGATGATTTGTTCCTTATTTTCGCTCGATTGAGACAATTCCAATTAAGAGTCAATAGAGAGAAATGTGTATTTGTGTGTACCACTGTTAGATACCTTGGACTACTGGTGACACCAACTGATATTGCCGTCGACCCAGGAAAAACTGCAGCGATTGCAAATCTACCACCCCCACGTAATTTGAAGGGCGTAC
This sequence comes from Phaedon cochleariae, assembly GCA_918026855.4. NCBI lineage: Eukaryota > Metazoa > Arthropoda > Insecta > Coleoptera > Chrysomelidae > Phaedon > Phaedon cochleariae. The sequence goes on from OU896708.1 coordinate 28,618,510, forward strand.
AATCGTTCCTGCAAGCCTGCTCCTGGTATCGCCGGTTCATAAAAAATTTTGCAGAAATATCTCGGCCTCTCAGCGAGCTCACAAGGAAGAATGTTGCTTGGACTTGGGCAGATAGGCAGCAAAAATCCTTTGAAACGTTGAAGAATTTGCTAACGACAGCCCCAGTATTGCAACAAGCAGATGAGGCCAAACGATTTTCCATAAGAACAGATGCTAGTTCATATGCCTTGGGAGCCGTGCTGGTACAAGGTGATAGTGGAGAAGAACACCCAGTAGAATATGCAAGCAGACTCTTGACAAAACCAGAGCAAAATTACTCTACAACCGAGCGTGAAGCTCTTGCAGTGGTGTGGGCTTTGGATAAATTCAGAGGTTACATCGAGGGGTCTGAAGTAACTTTGTCTACCGACCATCAACCCCTCCGCTGGTTATTGAGCCTCAAATCTCCTACAACCTGAATATAAAATATATAAGTGGAAAGCGCAACGTCATAGCTGATTTCCTGTCGAGACCACTCTGTGATCATGATGGCGTTTCTACTTGCGATATCTGCTTGGTTGTCATTGAAATTCCTAGTCGATCAGCTAGTGACATTCGAGCTGAGCAGCTCAAGGATCCAGATGTCTCAAAGATTATCAGAAGCTTCGAGACCTTCAATGATGATACCATCACCCAGTGGACCAACAGAGGGTACATCATGTCAAGTGGTGTACTGTACAGGTATTCCTGGGACGAAGATTGCGAAGAAGCACAGTTAGTGGTGCCAGCTCACGAGAAGGTGAGAGTAATGAAGGAGTATCACGACAGCCCAACAGCTGCCCACTATGGAGTCGAAAGAACCTATGCTAGAATAGCAAAGAGATATTATTTCACCGGAATGAAGAGATCCATTGCCGATTATATCAAAAATTGCGTTGAATGTCAGAGGTATAAAGCCTCCAACCAAAAACCTGCAGGTCTACTACTTACACCTGTTTTCGCCCAGCGCTTTGAGACGCTAGCCATAGACCTCTTTGGACCGATTCCTACTTCCAAGGATGGAAAACGATGGATTTTCATAGTAGAGGACATCTCCACCAAGTGGGTTGAATTGTTTGCCCTGGAAAATGCAACTGCTGAGCGTTGCGCTAAAGTCCTCCTTGAAGGAGTTTTTTTGAGGTAAGGGATACCACGAAAACTCATATCTGATAATGGAGTACAATTCATATCAGAGGTGATGCAGCAAGTCTGTTTTCTACTGGATGTGAAACAGTCCTTGATTCCAGTTTATCACCCAGAAGCAAACATGGTTGAGCGAAAAAATAGGGACCTGAAACCACGACTTGCAATGCTGGTGAAGAATAAACATAATACATGGCCCCAAATGTTACCTACTTTTAGATTCGCCACGAACACTGCCAAATGCGGAAGTACGGGTTCTACTCCATCCTACCTTACTTTCGGACGAGAGCTGAGAACTCTAGACGAAATCCAGAATGACTCACGAATCATCGTAAATTCGGATAATTTTATTCCACAGATAACTCCCTATTTGCAACGTATGGCACTCACTTGGCAGGAAGCCAGAACTATTCACGATGAGCAGCAAGATCGACACAAGAAGTATGCTGATGAAAAGCTCAGGAAGGTCACGCAATATGCAGAGGGAGATCAAGTATGGGTTACTACTCATACCCACAGCTCTACAGCTAAAAAAACTACGAAAAAGTTTGACCCAAAGCGTGATGGCCCATATGTAGTAGTGTCACCTATTAGTTATTTGGTGGCAGCTCCGGATTCCCTGGATGAACCATTAGGTGTTTACCATACCAACGCTCTGCAACCCTGCCACGGAGCTACCGAACATAAACCAGTTGTGGAGTTTCGAAAAAGGGGCAGACCACGCAAATTCAATGGTAGTAGCATTCTACGTAATTCTTCCTCGGGTCGAGAGCAGAACACGAGGGGGATACTGTCACAACCCATGACCTAGAACCGGCCTAAAGACAACCCTTTCATGTCTGCCTTACTACTAAATGCCTCTGACACTGAATAATCAAGTGTTTCCATAGAAGCGAGCATTTTTTGAGAGATGACTTGAAATGATTTATAGTTTTTTTGAAGTTGTCAATCAATTATTCCAAAAATAGAGAAGTGCGTATAACATTGGATGTTATGCTTGCGTATTATCGGAAGAAATTGTTTTGAGAAGTTATATTTTTATTTATATGAATGTTCGAGCTCGAGTGGTGCTTACCATGACAAAAATAACAAGTTGACTTTGATTTGCACTTATTGAATGGATGTTGAGAACTTAAACAGTTCATGCATAACTCATTTTGCTTGACAAAATTGTATCTTTCATGAGGCGATTTATCATAACATTCGCCAGTCGGGCAACCAGCCACTCCCATTCCACCTGAAATGGATTTTGTTTTGGAGTGTTTCTTCCCTTGCCAGGTGGCGTTCGACGTTCCCGTTTTCATTTCGCGGACTTCGAACGCCTCGTTTGGTATAAATGCTGAGATGCGTTCACGTTGGGTCAGGTTCGCACCAGATAGCGGTCAAGAAGCTGTCTGGGACAGTTCTGTTCTGATGAGAGCCAACAGCTCGAAACCGGTCTGCAGGTAGTCAGCGTTCCTGAACCACTTAAGCGCAGCTCAGCGTTTAGGAAGGAAACACTTGCGATTTTATTCGTTTATACGAACTATCGCATAGATTTCGGGAGGATGTAATGCAATGTTCTGCGTGGCATATAGCCAGGAAAGTAGTTGTTTTTCTCTCGTTATCTACCATTATCGTTCATTTTATGAACTAGTATGTGGTAATGACTTTGAGTTTCTCTTTCTTTGTAACCATTGCTTTCCATTTCGAGTATTTGGCTTTTTCCCTCGTTGAAAATACGCCAGTCGGGCAACCAGCCACTCCCATTTCACCTGAAATGGGATTTTGTTTTGGAGTGTTCATTTCCTTGTCAGGTGGCGTTTGGCGTTCTCATTTTCATTTCGCGGACTTCGAACGCCTCGTATGGTATAAATGCTGAGATGCGTTTACGTTGGGTCAGGTTCGTACCAGATAGCGGTCAAGCAGCTATCTGGGACAGCCCTGTAATGATGAGAGCCAACAGCTCGAAACCGGTCTGCAGGTAGACAGCGTTCCTGAACCACTCAAGCGCAGCTCAGCGTTTAGGAAGGAAACACTTGCGATTTTATTCGTTTATTAGAACTATCGCATAGATTTCGGAAGGATGTAATGCAATGTTCTGCGTGGCATATAGCCAGGAAAGTAGTTGTTTTTCTCTCGTTATCTACCATTATCGTTCATTTTATGAACTAGTATGTGATAATGACTTTGAGTTTCTCTCTATTTGTGACCATTGCTTTCCACTTTGAGTATTTGGCTTTTTCTCTAGTTGAAAATACGCCAGTCGGGCAACCAGCCACTCCCATTTCACCTGGAATGGGATTTAGTTTTGGAGTGTTTCTTTCCTTGCCAGGTGGCGTTTGGCGTTCCCGTTTTCATTTCGCGGACTTCGAACGCCTCGTTTGGTATAAATGCTGAGATGCGTTTACGTTGGGTCAGGTTTGCACCAGATAGCGGTCAAGAAGCTATCTGGGACAGCCTTATACTGATGAGAGCCAACAGCTCGAAACTGGTCTGCAGGTAGTCAGCGTTTCTGGACCACTTAAGCGCAGCTCAGCGTTTAGGAAGGAAACACTTGCGATTTCATTCGTTTATACGAACTATCGCATAGATTTCGGGAGGATGTAATGCAATGTTCTGCGTGGCATATAGCCAGAAAAGTAGTTGTTTTTCTCTCGTTATCTACCATTATCGTTCATTTCATGAACTAGTATGTGGTAATGACTTTGAGTTCCTCACACTTTGTTACCATTGCTTTCCACTTTGAGTATTTGGCTTTTTCCCTAGTTGAAAATACGCCAGTCGGGCAACCAGCCACTCCTATTTCACCTCAAATGGGATTTCGTTTTGGAGTGTTTCTTTCCTTGCCAGGTGGCGTTCGGCGTTTCCGTTTTCATTTCGCGGACTTCGAACGCCTTGTATGGTATAAATGCTGAGACGCGTTCACGTTGGGTCAGGTTCGCACCAGATAGCGGTCAAGAAGCTATCTGGGACAGCCCTGTACTGATGAGAGCCAACAGCTCGAAACCGGTCTGCAGGTAGTCAGCGTTCCTGAACCACTTAAGCGCAGCTCAGCGTTTAGGAAGGAAACACTCGCGATTCTATTCGTTCATAAGAACTATCGCATAGATTTCGGGAGGATGTAATGCAATATTCTGCGTGGCATATAGCCATAAAAGTAGTTGTTTTTCTCTCGTTATCTACCATTATCGTTCATTTTATGAACTAGTATGTGGTAATGACTTTGAGTTTCTCTCTCTTTGTGACCATAGCTTTCCACTTTGAGTGTTTGGTTTTTCCCCTAGTTGAAGATACGCCAGTCGGGCAACCAGCCACTCTCATTTCACCTGAAATGGGATTATGTTTTGGAGTGTTTCTTTCCTTGCCAGGTGGCGTTCGGCGTTCCCGTTTTCATTTCGCGGACTTCGAACGCCTCGTATGGTATAAATGCTGAGATGCGTTTACGTTGGGTCAGGTTCGCACCAGATAGCGGTCAAGAAGCTACCTGGGACAGCCCTGTACTGATGAGAGCCAACAGCTCGAAACCGGTCTGCAGGTAGTCAGCGTTCCTGAACCACTTAAGCACAGCTCATCGTTTAGGAAGGAAACACTTGCGATTTTATTCGTGTATACGAACTATCGCATAGATTTCAGGAGGATGTAATGCAATGTTCTGCGTGGCATATAGCCAGGAAAGTAGTTATTTTTCTCTCGTTATCTACCATTATCGTTCATTTCATGAACTAGTATGTGGTAATGACTTCGAGTTTCTCTCTCTTTGTGACTAAAGAGTTAAATTTTTTTATCTTTGAGAGCGAAGCGTTGTTATGAATGAGATTTCTTAACATGCCCAAAAAAGGTTTGAATGATTTGATATCCCCTGTAAACCTGGGAATCTCAATCTCCGGACGTTTGACATTACTGTTACCTGCAGATATATAGGATACTGTTGCTCTGGTTGAACCAGTAACATCGTGTTTGATTTCGAGAAGTTCTTGGAAAACAGTTTCAACATAAGAGCAATTGGGATATGGGATATGAGTGTTTGATGATGAGATTCAAATTCTTTGCGGCATGTATCGAGATTCTGATATAAATTTTTGAATTGTTCTCGTATATTTCGATCGGTTCTTGCCTGATCAGCAAAATGTTTCATTTTATTTACATGATTATCGTTGATTCTTCTAAGAGCTCTGGACTGCTTAATTCTGTTTGCGTTTGCCATTTCGACAATAATGAAATAAATTCAACAAACTTCTTGAATTCCTAAACCACACTGCACTGACCCAATCAGCTGGTTTGAAAAATGGTATATCGATATGCGGAATTACCAACAAGAAACGACTACTTTTGATGTCCTCAGATGGGGCAAAAAAAAACTTTGTCTCAAAGTGTGGTCGACTGACCTTGAATTTATTCGCAGGCTGAACTCTTTCTCAACGATGTGAATAGATGAAATTAATTGAATATGAATTCAGATAGGAATTTAATGCACAGAAAGAGATGTATTTCACCTTTTTGCGAAGCGATTTGGCTGGAAGGACGAGAAATGTCGCGTAATTTGATTCAATTTTTAAAGAAATCGCAAGTTGAAAATGCACTCACCTTTGGACTTCTCAGTGGATAATTTTTTAACTTCCAACTTCTCTTCGATGGTGGACTGTATATTATGGTGTGAGCGTTGAGCGTTACTGCATATAGCGGTAATAGCGGGGTTAGCGGCGTTGCACAAGATAAAAAGCGAAAAGCGTTAAATAATGCGGATTGAATGGTTCACTCACGATGCGTGCGTATCGAGTCATTTCTGCCAACTGCCTTTTCTTGATTGTTCGCTTCCTCGTTAGAGGGCACGATATCCAATATGATGGGTAAGCAGGTAAATTTGAATGAATAATAATTGACATTGAGAATTTTCAATGGAATAGAATGAGATAAATTTCTTTCTGTACATATAAAATAACAACACGAAACATTTAGAGAATAGTGGATAGAGAAAAACTGAACAAGAGCACTTCTGGTTAGTGTCCACCTCTTCGAATGCTTGTGAAAGTTTCTTGGTGGTGATTACGCCACCCCGAGGAATTTCCACACACGTTGGCAATCCTGTTTGTTGATGATTGATCATTCTTCGGTGTATTCCTTGGCGGATGATATCTACTGGCATTCAAATTTGAACTAGTTTTCGTACACACCGCTTTTTTATCATTGTTGGTCGGTATGGATTCTCTGCTTGGTGGTACTTCAACATCATTCATTAATCCTATCTGTAGACTCACAATTTGATTTTTTTCTCTCAATTCGTGGATAATGATATCTTCTTGCTTGATGGCGTAATTGAATATATTGATATCCACCTCTTCATCGTAATAAGGATTTTTCAACGCGTCGACAAAAAGCATCATCCATGTCGAAATAACAACGTGAATTTGATGGTTCACAACAGACGAAAATTTCATTAATGAAATTTTCCGCGTCCACAGATGTTTTGCACATTTTTCATGGTGACAACTATCACATTTTGAACACTCGAGTGCATTCACTGCTTTTTTATTGCACTTTTCACAGTTCGTAGAGGCTGTTGATTCCGGTGCAGTTATTTGCGCGTGTTCACTACTACTGGCCATGTTGCCGTACATATAGTGTCTAATTCACTGCAGGTCCGTTTCATGGTCCAGATATCAATTTTATTTTTACTAGGAGTAACCAGTTGATTTGTTTCATCATCTTTATCTTGACATCATCCATAAATGCTGACATGTCACTAATGTTTGGATATCGACTCCTCATCTTATTCACATCAACTGTTTGTGAGAGCAAAGATAATTGTGTAGTGTCAACATGCCGTAACTGAGAACTGATACCAATATTTCTTTCTTCGATTGAGGAACTAACTATTCTTGAAACGTTTTGGTGATGCACTACGTCTCCATCGGTCTACCAGAGACATAATGATTCAGAAGGACTAGAAACCTCCAAGGAATCTGCGAACGTTTTCATGACAATTAATGATGATAAATGGCGATATTCTCACTTGAACCCTCGAATATCCAGAAATACGACAATTTTTCGGTAGAAACAACATTGTTCAACATTGTTCGAATGTTTGTGTGGATGGATACGATGTGGTCTCCTACAATCTTGCATTTCACATATATTTCTCAATTCACATTGCTCTACATTATCTAATGGCATCGAACACGAGCAACACATCTCCCATCTGGAGTCATTTCTACGAATTTAGGACACGAACTCAGATGATGAATCTTCCTATTGCAGCAGAAAATTTTCATTTCATGGAACTCAAACTCTTTGGCATTCTTCACAAATGTTCTGTGAAAGAGAGTTTGTAACAAGTTGATTATTTATTCGATTCTTGATTCAGAATAATGAAATTCTCCGAATGATATGTTTCCTGCATTTGCAACATTTTTCATTTCATCAGAAAATTCAATCGATTTTTCTAGCATTTTTTCGAGACATTTTTGTTATTCGAACTGCATTTTGACATCTGAATATCCGCAAATAAAACATTCGATATGAGAAAGAGTCATTTCAATTGAATTATGGTCATCATCGAAGATAGATGATCACCCTGTCTCAACAATATATCTAATCTTGTTATCTACTCCAAATAAATCAAACTGTCTGACCCCACATGCTTTCGTGTCCTGCCTGAGATTCCATGGAGAGTCACCGTCGATCATATTTCACATGGTAGGCTGCCTTGACTCATGCGTCGACTCAGACCCACTGCTGTCGCTACCTCCTTCTATTTCCGCCTATTCGAGAGGTCATTCTGGATCCACAATCCTTTTTTCCTTCTCCAATCCCTTTTGTTCAAGAAGCTGTATTATGAGATTGTATGATGTTTTGCGATATCGATCACTCTGTATTGTATGTATGTAGTTAGTCTTTGTTGCTTCATGACGGGAGATGTTAGGTTTTTGATGACTAGACTCTTGTTATTTTGCATATAGGAAACTGAAATAAAGATTCGATGAAGTCCTTCTGGTTTGGATTGATACTGAATATAGTACATGGTGTCAAATTGATCATGAAAACTTGAGGAGTTGAAGAAATTGAGAATATTTTCAAGCCACCAGAGCCATTGATTCTAAATGGAAACATTGCTGATGAGTGGAGGCGCTTCAGCCAGAGTTTTAATATATTCTTGGTTGCAACAGATTTAGAGAATAATGCCGAGAAGAAGGAACTTGCAGTTTTCCTCAATTTGATAGGCGACGAAGGAATGGAGTTGTGCAACACTTTTTCGTGAAATTTGAATGAAACAAAAAAACTTGAATGCTGCTCGGACAAAGTTCTAGGAATATTGTGCACCCAAGAGAAATATAATTTTTGTACGATACAAGTTCAATAGTAGCACTCAAAAGGATGCACAGACCTTCGATGCAATCAAGACCCAATCAAAAATGATGCAATGAGGAACTGCTGTGAATTCAAACAGATTCAATAGGAACATGAATGCGGACAAGCAGGAGTGTAGCTACTGTGAATACAAACATGAACTTAATAATTGTCTTGCTTATAGAAAAACATGGGTTGGATGTAAGGGTCAGAATCATTTCGCTAGCATTTGCAGAACAGATTAAAAAGGAGAAACCAGACAAGGTACGGGGAGAATTATATGAAAAAACATGGAGAAGAGGCTGATTGTGAAGAAAGAAATGGAGACTATGGAAATGAAGAAAGCGATAGCGGAGTTTACGTAAATTCAATTATGAAGCAAATAGGTGCTCTTTATACTGGTGATGCGAGAATGTGGACAAAAAAGGTAGTCATCAAAAATCACAACATCGAATTCAAATTGGATTCATGTGCTGAAGTAAGTGTATTACCTCTCCCTGTCATAGATCTAATTGGATCAACGGATATGATAGAAACTATCAATATGTCACTTTTGGCATATGAAATTATACCTGTAGGTCAAGAAGAATTAGTCAGTAAAGTAGATACAAGAAATGGGGATGATTTCATTTGTAATTGTCAGTGTCAAAGAAGAAATTCCACTTTTGGGTCTACAGGGTTGCTCGGATTTGCATTTGATTAGGAGAGTCGATCATATAGAAAGGAAATGAAGTTCAGTCAGTGATGAAGTTAATTCGTATTAAATTGAAATGGGAGGCTCAGACAAATTTTTAATTGAACATTATATAACTATCAGAGAAAACTCTATCACATGCATAATTTCCATTAGACGTGTTGCCCATGGTTAACATAATAGACTCAGGAAGAAGTTTGGCGATCTTGAATCATTAGGTATAATCGAAAAAATTTACGAGCCTACAGAATGAGGTCATTCAGTGGTCATCGTTGAAAAACCTGATGGAGATTTGAGACTCTGCCTCGATCCAAAACATCTCAATGAGCCCGCGCAGCGTGAACATTTTCTTGTATCATCTATTGACAACATTTTTGCAAAACTCGCCGGTAAGAAATATCTCACTGTTTCAGATATGAAAGATGGGTACTGGCAAGTAGAACTTTTGAGGTGTTTGGTGACATTGGAGGAAAAGGGGAATATTTCCATTACATTATCATAACAGGATTATCTGAAAATACTATCATACAATACTTCAGTCATTAGCATAATGAGTGTCGACAAATCCAAACGTGGGTCGTCTCCACGTAGCGATCGCTCAGCTCAGATGGTGATAGTCAGATCTGGATTTTCGGATACTCCAACCGGTGATATCGATGTTGGTAATTTGAAGATGTGTAACGTGAAACTGCCAACAGATGCCGCTGATGTTGCAAACAAACGATATGTGGATGACGTTATATCGCAAATGGAGTCAGATTCCAAGATTGCTTTCGATTATTATGCCGATGCTCATGATCTTAAACTGGCAACGTACAATAAAAACTTTGTCTAGTTATCTGGCATAGTTCACAAGACCGACACACATGTGGAACAGCTTCTTAACAACTATTCTATCAAAACTTGAAAGCGACATCGACTTGAATGTGAAAAATAGACCAGGACTTGTCAATAAGTTTGACAGCACTGTAAAAAGTTCACATGATTCGAGGGATGAGCAACAACAGAATCATGATGAAGAAAGCAAGCTCGCTGTCGCCATTGCCAGAATCGAAACGGATCTCACCAAGATTGCAGCTCCAAAAACTCAGTCAACGACACCATCACTAAAAAGAAAGCTTTCTTCCTTTGATTCATATAAGCTCCTAGTCTCACCGCTTCTTGCATCATAATCCATCTGGCGTTATCGAAACATGTCACATTCTGAAGAAAAAATTCAACTTGTAATGAATTCAATAGTCCCGCACGTAAAAAATTCTCGAGACGTCGCATCATCATCAAAGGCTTGGATGACTTATGACGAATGAATCTAGCTGGGATAGTGTACCTATGCCTCAGCTCAAGATGGCTGCCGCCGGAAGTGACGTCACAAGACCGCTCATGTGGTAAAAGGTGCTGGCTGCACAAAAGTGGCGTCACAAGATGGCTGCCGCCGGAAGTCACAAATGACAGATGCCACGGCACAAAAGAAGTGACGGATGACAAGTGACAGATAACAGGTGACAGATGACACGAGACAGATGACAAGTATCAGGTGACATGGAGCACGGAACACAAGGAGTGACAGATTACAGATGACATGAAGTGACAAATGACAAGTGACAGAAGACAAGTTACAGATGACAAGTGACAGATGACATGGAGCATAAAATACAATGAGTGACAGATGACATGTGGAGCTCACTACTCTGGACTCTAGAATCTAGGCCTTATGTGCGTGTTGCAGGACATGTAATTTTTTCTTCTATTTGATAGGTGGTGGATGACGACACAATCTAGTGACTTCATGTATCTCACCAGATTCAGGTTGTTAATACTACAATTGGTAGCACTTTGTTCGAAGGTCACCCGATATGCATGTAATGTTTGCAGGTGGCCGATGAGTCATCCTTATCTCGACTTCGTAGAACAATGCCTACCTTGTTTACCATTTGTCATCCTCCTCTGGACTATCTCTAGAACAATGCCGCCTTTGTTCTCCCTACGCCACTCCCTGTCAGCGTTTCTTGAAATTCTAGCTGTTAGGAAATTTGCGTTGCAATATTATACGGAAACAATGCCGCCTTTGTTTGCAAGTGTCCGATTATGTAACAACCTCATCCGATTGCATCATCCCCATCTGTGTGAGAACAATGGGTCCATTGTTCTGATGCAGGTGGCCGATGAGTCATCCTCATCTCGACTTCGTCGAACAATGCCGCCTTTGTTTGCAGGTGTCCGATTACGTAACAACCCCACTCGATTTTATCATCCTCATCTGTGTGAGAAGAATGGGTCCATTGTTCTGACGCAGGTGGCCGATGAGTCATTCAACAGACATGTTTGAACTTGTTTGATGTTGTCACGAGCTATTTGATCCTGGATGGATACTGGATGTGTCTGAAAGATCGTTTTTGCCTAATCTGCACAATGACTTATATCCGCTGTAAGATATGTGCGCATGCGCATTCTCCACTACCACTATCCAAACTTGACCTTTGAATCAGTGTTACAATGTCCTTAGACGAGTACAGAAGCAAGTTGGATGAATTTGGAAAGCGGGTTCGACAGCTGAACAAAGACATAACATTGTACGAAGACAAAACCATAGCGTTGATTCAATTGGAGAATCTGAGTTTGTGTGATAAAATTTTCAGCAGCTGTAGAAGAGTACTAGCAGAACAGGTGCCTGTTGAGCAGAGACGATACAGCCAGCCTCGAAATGTCACGGGTGGCATTTATAGTTCTGACAGCAATTTTGATAAACGTATTGTATACGAATGTTCCCAACGACGCCAAGAATATGGCGATATGTTTCAATGACTCGAAAGATCGATCATCGTGGACAGCGATGCGAAAAAAGTTGATGAACGATGGATGTCTACCAGAATTGTACAATGAGATACCAGAGACGAATAATTCCTTCTTCAAACTCAAGTTGATGTTTTCCGGTGGATCTGAAGAGGATACCGACTGGCAAACTATAGGAGCCCCCACAACAGGAATACAGAATGAAATTGATGAAATGTTCAAATAACTAGGTTTGACATCAGCAGCTATGTTAATTTTGATTGTGAAATTTCTCATGGAAGCTGTTAAAAGGTACATATATCTTGAATGAAATGATGGAACTCATACAAGTAATTTCAATTGAACTTCAATTCGTATTTTAATGTTTATTGAGCCAAACAATACATCTTCATTCAGGTAATATCACATTCATAAACCACTTCGTTTACAGTTGGAAATACTTCAAGTTCTTCACATTTCGTCTTCAAAAAGTCAGCTTCCTGATTGCCTCTCACGTACATACATTCAACCGAATGCAACAGATATTTTTCCAAAATGTCGTTCCATATATTCAACATCACCAGCATCATAATAATATGGTATTCCATGGACGAATTTCTCCACATAACGTGTAGTTCTCTTGTCACGTCCACTAATGATAGCAAACGGTGTAGGCGGTTTGAATAGAAAGTTGGATCTCTGGCGGCCAATTTGAATGGTCAGCTCTTTCGGGTAGAAAACACTTTCAAGAGTGAATCCTTCAATGTCGACAAGTGCGATCCTCATGACGGTTGACGCTTGAATGCGGGCTCGAGCAGTTTGTAGTTGGTATATATTATACTCAAATCAAAGTTCTGACGACTTCCGCTAGAGGAAAGTTCTTTAGCAGACAGTCATGTACGATGATGCAATAGGCTTTGGTGCCAGCAGGGAAGCCTTAATTGGCTTCGATTTCATGCTTTATATCTACTGTCGATGATTTCATGGTCTCTTTCTGCCTTGAGCAATCAATCACAAATGATGCATGCTGTTTGAATTCTCCATAATTCAAGATTGGGTGAACCTCCGTTGAATGTAAATAGCTGGAGTAGAACCTGGTGAAGTTGTATCCAGGAAAGTAGTTGTTTGCTTCCCGAAATCTACCATTGTTGTTTATTTCATGAACATTGTGTGGAAATGACTTCGAGCTTTTCGCATTTATTCGACATTTCATTCCACTTTGTGCATTGTGGATATTCCGTAGTTGAAATATGAAAATGGTTCTTCCTTTATTGTCCGAAGAAACAATAAGATACCTCATCCAGTGGATCTTTCCAAGATACCAATAATTTTTCGATTCATTATCAAAACTGTAGGGGGCTGAACACAAAAACACAAATTTTCTACAATAATTAGCCACTGACCATAATATCATAGTTGTAACTGAATCTTGGTTGACGGATGGAGTGTTTGATAAGGAGGTGGAGTTATGTGACTCCATATGCTCAGTTGATGAAATAGACTTTCTTTGCATTAAAGTTCCTACAAGCAATTCCAAATGTCTTGTTATATCTACGGTCTATAGTTCACCAAGTACAACTTATGATGAATATGATGATTTCTTCGGATTCCTAGAAGACTCAATAGAACTGGATAAGGCAATTATCATTGGTGACTTCAACATTAGTGAGCTAAAAGAATTCTACGATTTCGTACACCAAACAGACCTAACTATTCGCTTTGACAACTACCTAAATTTTTGTGATTCGGCGAAGCGCAACACTGTGAGAAACAAAATAATAGGTTGTTGGATTTGGTCATACCTCCTGCTGAGTCCATATGTGACGTGCAACATGATGTGAATCCGTTAGTTTCTATAGACCTTCATCACTTGGGGCTTTCAGTGCAATTGTTTCATGATATTGGTAATGTAAAGAATTTTGTATCGCCTGTCAAAAGGTATGACTTGAAAGAAATCGGTGTTGTTGAGCTTCTTGACCTGCTCAGTGAAATTAACTGGTCCCGAGTATTTTTCCATCACGATTACGTTGATGATATGTGTGCAGTATTCAATGACGTTCTGAAGAACATTATTCCCCTATGTGCTCCGTTGGTTGAATGCAGATCTTGCAAGTTTCCAACGTGGTATAGCAGGAGCTTTATTCATAAAATGGAATCTAGAAACCATTATTTGATAATGTACAAAAAAATTAAATACCCCTCTGACTGAGAACGTGTTGAAAATTCAAGAAAATTCATTAAACAATGTATAACAAATGACTATAAGATATACGCAGAGAAAAAAAAAACAAATCACGCCTTTCAGGTGAAATGCTATACCGGGTGGCGACGGAAGTATTGCCTACGGAATATCTCAGTTATTGTATGAAGTAGGTTTGTGAAATTTGGAGCGTCGATATAATGGCATAAGAGCTAGAATTTGAGCATATTGACATGTCGAAGTTAACTTCCGGTCTGGCCGGAAGTAACAACAACTTTCTTATTCCAAATGGAAACCCTATTTTATTTTCTTTTCGCTTTATTCAGCATTCAATTCCCTTTCTAATGACATATCACAAGTTGATATCTAACCAGAAACTAGATCAGAAAAAAATTATTATTGAAATTCACCGAGTAGGCCGTGGAAGCAAAATGAGAGCCAAAAAATGACTTTCTATTATATCATTAGGAAGGAATGGTTATGCTGAATAGTACAGGCAAGAAAAAGTTGTATGTTCCTATTCAAGTTATGGACCTACAGAGTATTGTTTTTTTCCCAATTTTTCCAATATTTTTTTTGGCGGCTTTTCATAACGCCGACGAATGAAAATAAAATATCACAGTAGTAGCAACTGTTATCGAGTGACGTATGGTTTCCATAGCCAACTTTTCAATTTTTGGCTTTCATTTTGCTTCCACGGCCTACTCGGTGAATTTCAATAATATTTTTTTTCTGATCTAGTTTCTGGTTAAATACCAACTTGTGATATGTCATTAGAAAGGGAATTGAATGCTGAATAAAGCAGAAAGAAAATAAAATAGGGTTTCCATTTAAAATAAGAAAGTTGTTGTTACTTCCGGGCAGACTGGAAGTTAACTTCGACATGTCAATATGCTCAAATTCTAGCTCTTATGTCATTATATCGACGCTCCAAATTTCACAAACCTACTTCATACAATAACTGAGATATTCCATAGGCAATACTTCCGTAGCCACCCGGTATAACCGTAATACTCTTTTAACAAACAGATCTTTGATGCCGCTTAAACACTCAAAAATGAGTTCACGTGTGGTCCTGATTGTTTTCCAGGTAAAGTTGTGAAAAATCACATTATTCTGCTTTCGAACCTTCACTTGTAATTTTTAATCTCGCTCTGCAGAAGAACTACTTCCCTGAGGATGAGTCCAGTCTTCAAATCTGTCAAAATCTCACTCATTGAAAAAGACAGACCAATAGTAATTATATCGGTTTTCCCGAAAATAATTGAGATTATTCTTTCTGGTTCAATATACAATCAGATCCGTTCATCTCTATCTGAGTTTCAACGTGGTTTTGTTCAGGCTCGAAACACTGCATCCATCTTTTGTATTTTTCCGCAATTCATTTCAGATTGTTCGGACGGGAGAAATCAGGTTGATGTTATCCATACTGACTTCAGTGAAGCCTTTGATCGCGTCACATCAAGAACTAATAAATAAGTTATCGAGCTTTGGTATATCTACAAGTATCCAGTAGCTCCTCGAATCATACTTATTTGACAAAAGTCTTCATGTTGAGTGCGATGGAATAAAATTTTTCCTGCTTTACAGCATCTTCAGGGTCCCTCAAGGATCAAACCTTGGACATTCACTTCTTCTGATTTTCATAAACGATACTGCTGATCATATCCTATCCCAAAAACTTTTATTTGCTGACGATATAAAGATTCACAGAGAGATCAAAGATGAAATGGATAGTTTTGCATTGCAGTAAGACTTGAATTCTCTAAGTCACTGGTGCTTCCAGAACAAACTTCAGTTGAATATTGATAAATGTAAAGTAATGACATTTACTCGAAAAATTGTTCCAGTCTCCTTTAACTATAAGCTTGATGAAAATATTCTAGTGCGAGTCAATGAATCGAAAGACTAAGGAGTCATATTTGATCAAACACTAACGTTTTCTAATCACATTGGTCATTGTTTTGGCTGATAGTTTGGCTTAGATGTGGCTTATAATAAGTCAGATTTTTGCATTAGAACGACTCTGCTCTTGACTGACTTTTTATCTATTTTCAATTATATTGACAACTAACTGTCCCGAATTAAACAACTTTACATGGTGATAACTATATACAGAATATACAGAGTATAACTAAATATTCTTCAACATTTCTCCCCTGCGTATGATTCTTGAATCATTCTATATCTTCCTCATTTCTGTCTATCTTCAATCTACATAATTTTGCAACAGGTCTCTTGTAAATGACATTGCTGATTTTAACTTCAATAACTCTCGTTCTTCCGTCTCTCCCAGCGTACAACTTCGTGACAATTCCCATGTGCCAGGAGTTTCTTGGTGCATTTTTATCAGCAACCAGGACAATTTTTCTACCTAAATTGATTTCACAGTTTCGTCTTTGTTATGTCTGGCAAATACTCCTGAACCCATCTCTTCCGAAACATGGTTGTCAGTGCTTGGTATACTCTCCATTGTCTCCGCAATGATAAATCTTTGTCCCCAAATATTCCCGGTGATGCCCGATGATTGGTTCCATTATCCGAATGAATATGGTTGGGTTTACCTCTCCTTGAAACCATTCTTCTGATTGCCATGATAGCAGAGTTGGTGTCCAGACTACTAGCCAACTCTATATGTACTGCTCTTGTAGTTAGGCAAGTTGAAATTACACCATATCTCTTCTCTCTTCTCCTACCCACAGTAGCTTCGAGCGGTCCAAAATTGTCCATCCCGGTGTGCGTGAAAGGTAATGAATAAGCTGATAATCTACATGCTGAAAATTCGCTCATAACTGGAATTTCTGGATTTGATTTCTTCTTTCTGCAGATTATACAGTTTATTGCTATTTTCTTCACTATTCCTCGCCTCCTTAATATTCAGAAATTTTCTCTTATTTCATTTATTACAAAATCTTTTTCCAGATGATTGCATTTTTTATGGAAATACTCGACTTAAAGTAGTGTGAATCTATCTACCGAATTCGAAATTATTGGTGTTTTCATATTTTCGTCCGCTACTTCCGCTAAACTTATTCTCCCTTTCATCCTCAATATTCCACATTAATCCACAAACGGAGTCAACAGATACAATTTACTGGATTTTTCGACTGTCTTGCCAGATTTTGGAGTTCTAATTTCATCTTGAAAACTATGATTCTGAACTTCTCTATACCACAAATTCTCTGCTCTTCGGAGGTGTTCTGGTAATAAATATTTATTACTTCTACCAGATGTTGTCCTCAGCCTTTCCACAAACAATATAACATATGCACTATGCAGTGGTTCTTATCATCCTGAGCCAGTTTGGAAATCGTAATATCTCAGGAAGGCAAGCCTTTTTCTCTATTGTTACTGCTACCCACGCGTGACGAATTTCTAAATATTTTTACAGCTCTTCAAATTTGGCTGCATTTAAATCTTCCTTGGGCCATTTTGTTTCAGGATATTTCAGGAAATCAGGACCGTTCATCTACCTACTCTCTACTTTGATTCTTGGTTCCGTTGACAATTTTGTTCCTTCGTCAGCCACATTATCCTTGATACTAATCCATCTCCGTTTCTTCAAATCTGTATTTTCCTCAATCTCGTTTACTCTATTCAATATGTATTGTTTTTATGGTCTGCTATCATTTCTTATCCAGTACAGTACAGTTTTCGAATCCGTCAAGTGAAACTAGTCTGAAAAGCGAATTCTTAGATTCTCTTGAATGAGTTTAGATAGTCTACTCGCTAATAGTGCTGACTGTAATTCCAGTCTAGGAATAAATGAGGACTTTAGTGGAGCTACTCTAGTTTTAGCTATTATAAAAGCAGTTTCAACAGATTTATTTTTTTCAATTCTCAAGTGAGCTACTCCACAATAGGCTCGTTCGCTAGCGTCACAAAATATGTGTAGTTGTACTACAGCGTCTTCTGAATATTTTTTTGGAAGTTGTCTTGATATTTTCAATTCTTTTATTGCCAATATTACTCTCCTTCATTTATTTCATTTTTTTTCAAATACTTTTGGTAGTTTATCGTTGCATTTCAATATGATTTTCCATAACTCTTGCAACATGATTTTCGCATAAATAACTATATTTGCTGCAAAACCAAAAGGATCAAAAATAGACATTACAATTTTTAGTAACCCTCTCTTTGTTGGTATAGTTTTTCCTTCCATGATATCGCTCTCTATCTTATGGAATTTTGAATTAAATGAAAATTCATCTGTGTTTGGATTCCAATGTAATCCAAGTACTCTTTCATATGGTAGTTCTGTTTCATGGTTCAAATTTTCATTTCTCAATTCGACTGGAATTTGGTTAAGTACTTCTTTGGAGTTACAGTTCCAATTACATATTGTGAAGCCACCTCTTCTGTGAACTTCTATAACATCTTGACTCAATTTGATTGTTTTATTCTCATTATTATAGCTATCCAAGTGATCCTCCATATAATGATAATTTTTTATACCATCAACTGCTTGTGGAAATTCTGCTTGAAATTCTAGGAAATTTTGAATTCTCACATGTTGGGCTGAACATGGAGAACATACTGCACCGAAAAGCATAACGACCATCTTGTATTCTTCAGGTTCCTTTTTACTATTATCTCTCCTCAAAAATCTTTGGGCCGCTTGATCTTCTTTTTTCATGGATATTTGTAAAAACATCTCTTTAATATCTCCGCTGGATGCAATTTTCTTGAGTCAAAATTTCCAAATAATGCTTTATAATGAACTATACAAATCAGGTCCAGGTAACAGCATGTCATTGAGAATAACTCCATGTGATTTCGCAGCACAGTCAAACACGATCCCAATCTTTTTCTTGGTTGGATTTGTTACCGCAAAATGTGGCAGAAATCAGACATTCTTCCCTGTTTTCATTTCTCATATTTTGTCACTTTCCTAGCATAGCCTTTATTTATATAATCATTCATTTTACGGTGATACTCTCTTGAAAAATCTCCGTTTCTTTCCATCTGTTTCTCCACACACTTCTTTTTTCCAGATGAGGCCAGTTTCCCATTTATTATCACGGATTCTTCTTGTCGTTTATTCAAGAATGTCTTCAGCATATAATTCAACTTCACTTTTATCTTCCAATGATTTTGAGATATTTTTTTCTGGTGCGTCAATTTCGAATGATTTTTTCACCAATGAAAATAAATCGTCATCATGATTTTCATCGTGATCACAAATTAAGTAGGTCATATGTTCATTATTCACTACTTCAGTTGAAATATCACCATGTATTATCCACCCTAATGATGTTTTTGTTATTACTGGGTCGTTCCATGACTTCATAATGTAACTTCTGGGAATTGAGAGTGGCCAGTTATCTTGACCAATCAAGATAGTTGGTTGTGCATCAATAAGTGACAAAACTGGAACATTTTCCACATATGGCCATTTCTTCGAAAGTTCTTCTATATCAATATTTTGTCTTGGCAGAGATGAACCCATAACTGTTCTGACATTGTTCAAAATAAAATTTTTACATCCTTCCATAGTTCCTGATATTCTCAAGCTGACAGTCTGCGAGTTTTCTGAATAGTTAGACATGTTGTTAGTCCACTGAATGCAAAGAGGCTTGTTTTCTCCATCAAGATTGAGTTGAGTGGCAATTTCTTCATCTAATAGAGTGACAGTAGATGCTTCATCAGAAAGTGCGTGAGTTTTTATTTGTTTTCCTGATGGTCCTTCCAAAATGATTAGGGCTATCCTTAACAGAACATTCGGAAAGCTGATGGAGTGACTTATAGCATTGAGATTTCTTACTTTAACTGGTAGATGGCGTTCTTGTGATGTTGTTGCGGTTTGTTCTTGTTCTATGTTATGATTGTTCTTCAAATTGTGGTTCTCCGTGTGTAATAAAGGGTGATGATTTTCAAACAATCATCTATTTTGCATTCTTTTTTTGCTTTGCAATGTTTGATTCGATGGTTGTTTCTTAAACAGCAAAAACACACCTTCTTCTCCTTTGCCCAATCCCATCTTCTTGTAACAGGCAAATCTTCAAATTTCTTACATTCAACTTTAGTATGATTTCTATTTTTCTCTTGCAGAAAATACATTCCATGGTTCTTCTCTCGAAAGTTGAAAAACTTGATACTCCTTGTATATGGAAGGTTTTTATTTTCTCCAGTTATGGTTTTGACACTAAGCTGGCATTATCGGCGATCGTTTCCAACCAAACTGCGAATAATTTTAGATCTACTTGATTCCTACTTTCATCCACTTTTTCTTCCCATCGTAATTGTAAACTAGCTGGTAATTTATGTACAAGTTCTTTCAAGATTTGTGAATTCTGGAGATGGCCGTGAGAATTCAAATTTTCTATAGTCGCTACTAAATTCAAAACTTGATTGGTGAAATCAATCAATGCTTCAAATTGGAATTCTTCAATGTAATGAATTTTCCTGATCTATTTCTTCTACTTTATAATCAGGTCTTCCAAATCTTCTTTCTAATATCCATAAAACTTTCTCCAACTGTTCTGGAAAGTTCAATAAATACTGAACCGCTTCTTTGGCTTTTCCTCTTAGACTTTCCTGCAATCTGCACATTTTTTCTCTATTTGAAAAATTACACACTTCTGATGTATCTCTGAATTGATTCATAAAATTCGGCCATTCCATTGGATCACCCATGAATATTGAAAGTTCCCATGCTACTGAATTTCGGGAAATATATTCATTTAGACTGAATGCACTATCTGCTAATTCATTTTTATTTGATGGACCTTGAACTTTATTGGTGAATCTATGTTCAACTGATTCCTTAGTTCCACCATCTGCAATTTTTATGCTACAATTATTCATCCCCAGATAGCACAAATACCTTTTGAGGCCCTTCTGAGGCGTTCACAATAATGTCGACGTCGAGGGCGAGCCGTTCTCTACATCCTAATAAAGTCTTAGAAAAACCCTATAAGGTCCTCTGGGACATGATTAGGACATTTTGGGAACATTTCTAGGTAGTATTGAAAAATCTCTAGGGATAGGTTGAAAAAAATTAGATTTTATTGAAAAAATATTTACATCATGATATTCACAAAATTTTCCTGGAATAATAATATGTTCAAATAAAACTTACATCCTATTATTCATAACTTATTGGTGAAGATTTTCGAGTTTCGTTTTAAAAAAATGTATCTCAGATTCTTGTTGAGCACTACTAGAAGTTATTGCCCATTGGTAGGTAATATTTCTCTATGTTGTTTTTGATTTCTCAACTCTGGATATGCTTCCTAATGCTGCGAATCTACTGAAAGTTGAAACCTCCATACAATATTTTATAGATGACATCAAGTTTGTGTTTTCCATGACCTTCTGAAACAAACAATGATTCAATATCTCATATCCATGTAATATCTTTGATTTGATCCACCTACCTCTGTTCCTTTCTTCCTCAGAGAAAAATCATCATAAACATAATAATACATTATGATGATTTTTGTTTTGTTCTAATTCTGTTGTAAGTTTTCTTCTTGTTATCATTTGTGATTTCTGAACCCTGGACGTACTATCTGATGCTCAGTTTACTGAAAGTTCAAGCCTGCATACAATCTTTTAAAGATTCGGAAGAAGCCAGAAATATTTTTGATTTGAACATTTCTGCTCTGATGATAGCATCAAAAGTTTTTGTTCTCAATAACCTTCAGAAATGAATAATGTATTATCATTTCATGTCCAGTACCTACCTATACTATCAATTTTTTGATTCAGATACCAACCTTCATTGAATTTACTGAGAGTTCAAGCCTGCATGCAATATTTTATAGATTCCAAAGGAGCCAAAATTTCTTGGAATGAAACATCTCTGCTCTGATATTATGATATCAAGTTTGTGTTCTCTATGACTTCCTGAAACAAATAATGTATTGCTATTTTATGTTCAGTAGGTATACCTACTATCAATATGATTTGATTCCTACCTAGTACCTTTATTGTATCTTTACTGAAAGTTAAAGCCTGCATAAAATCTTTTATAGATTCCAAAGAAGCCAAAATATGTTGGAATATCAAACATCTCTGATCTGATGATATAATGATCAAGTTTGTGTTCTCATCAATAACCTACTGGAACAAATAATAATGTATGTATATTTTATGTCCACTACCTATTATCAATGAGTTGATTCAGGTAGGTACCTATCTTTATTGAATCCATTGAAAGTTCAAGCTTTCATACAATGTTTGATAGATTCCATAGAAGCCAAAATATCTTGGAATGAAACATCTCTGCTCTGATGATATAATCGAGTTTGTGTTCTCAATAACCTCCTGAAATAAAATAATATATTCAATATTTCATGTCTAGTACCTACTATTAATGATTTGATTAATTAATTACCTGTATTTCTCATTATCTCATCAATTTCTCAGAGAAATATTATCATGGGACATAACCTCACTTCTAGTTTTTCTAGTTGTCTTCTTCTTCTTTCTTTGGCTTCGTCGACACGTTATTTCATGGAATGTCATCTGAAGATATCCGTAGGCACGACATCCGCTGAAGCCTCAGGCTGTCACTGAAAGAACTTTTCTAGGACAATCACGGCGCCGAATCTACGCCTGATGATGTTCTTAGGTTGTAGGAAACATAACGTCCTCTCTAGGCGTTTGGCGACACATTGAGGATGACCCTAGGCGATTGTGTGCTATCTGGGTCCATTCTTGAACTTTTTTTTTCTATCCATAAAAGGAACTTGCTTCTTCTAACTGACTAAATCTACTGCTATGAGATATATCAGAATTCAGAATGCTTTCCTCCAACTCTAATTGTGATGTATACTGCCACTACTGTGGCAACAATGCAATGTATGCGCACAAGCGCCACCTATTTCCGGAAGATTATAAAAGTAAGAAATGAAGAAAGTAACTCAGTCTCGCTACGCTCTCCCACTAGTCTATACGTAATGTCATAATGTAAAGTGTCTGACGGATATTTAATAAAATATAAAGTGCTAGTAAAGTAAATGTTGTATTGCTAGTCTAGTACAGTACAAATGGCGACGAGGATAAAAATGAAGAATTAAACCAAAAGCGGGTCAAATCAAGTCAAGAGAGCCTTGTAAGAATATTAGTGCACGTGCTTATCAGACCTTGAAAAACAAGATGGCCTCCGCCGGTGTTCCAAAGTTTTACGAATTTCAAGCTGATGTTGATGATTGGACTAAATACGCTGAGCGTATGGATCAACATTCTGCAGCAAATAAAATAATCGATGAAGCGATCAAAGTTGCTATACTTCTCAGCAGTATATTGGATCTGAAACCTATAGTTGCTTAGAGACTTATCATTTCCCACTCTACCAAAGGACAAATCATTTGAGGACCTTTATAAACTGCTGAAATCACAATATTCAACTGTATCCAGTGTTTGGAAGGAACGAAAAATTTTTTATGGACTATCCCAAAATGACCTTTCAGTAGTAGACTGGTATGCAAAATTACGAAGCAGTGCCACGAGGTGTGAATTTGGAAACGACCTGATCAAAATTCTGCAGGACAAATTTGTGACTGGACTCTCGATGAACAAAATTTTCGACCGTCTATGCGAAGAGGATTGTACGAAATCGCTGGAGGAGTTGATCGGTTTGGCTCAAAAAGTCGAGAATCACGAAAATTATGCTTCAGTAAGGTATGTTTCAAATCACGCGCCTCAATAACGTGATGGGCGTGGTTTCCGGCAACAGCAGCGCAGATGGCAACCACAAAAAACTGAACTGAAGTATGACAAGCATGACAGAAGACCAGGGTCAATGGATAGAAGAGGAAGTGATAGAAATGTCGGTAATGTAGATCGCGGAATATCAAATGTCAGATTCCAAAATATGACAAATTTGACAAATAGTTGTCAATATAATAAAAATAAATGCAAAATATGTACAAAAATTCACAAGGGAGAATGTGTATTAAAAAATTTGAGGTGTTTCAAATGTAAACAAGTTGGAAATGTTACTACCCTAACAACACGAGTATGTCCCAGGGACGTCCCAGGAAAGTCCTTCATTTTCAACGAGGACGTCCCTGGGATATCCTGTGTCGGGACATGGTACATACTAGGGACGTCCCAGGGACATCCGCTTTCCACAAAAAGAGGCATCCTAGGGATGTCCTTCTGGTACGTCCCTGGGATGTACCAAGTACGAAGAAAGGATACCCCTAGGACGTCCCAAGGATATCCGAGGGACATCCCTTCGACAAAAGAAAAAAAAGAATGTAGGTCGAGTACGGATTGAACCCGGGACCTTTGGCTTATCAGGCACGCATCTTACTCCATTGGCTATTGAGCTTCCTGAAGATTTATGTACTAAACAGATTTATAAACAGGACTTAACTACAGAAACCTGAATAAATACAACTTTGTTAGGATTTGGGTATAATTATAATATATCATTCTTGGGTGTTTAAAAATGAGGGGCATTATGCATGTACGATTTCTGTTTGCGAAAAATTGTAATTTCTTAAGAAGTTCTGAAACTTCATTCTTTATTTTCATTACAATTATTTTCCGAAAAAAAAAACATATTCAAAAAAATGCAACTTAATACTTTGATGAAATTCGATGACTCTGATGTGAATGGATATCAGATATTCCAGGGACACGAATAGGATAACCTAGGGATGTACCGGGCGGGATGTCCACTGGACAACCACAGCGCGACATCCCCTGGATGCCCCGATCATGTCCTTGTACCGCGGGACAAAAAAGGGACGTACCTAGGACATCCCTGTGTTGTTAGGGTAAAGCTTGTAAAATGTTAAATAGAAGGGTAAATTTTCTGAATGATACTGATGAATCTGAAAATAGTGACTGCAATGATGATTTAAACAATGATGACATTGAACATGAAAATTATACTTTATTCAATATCACTAGGAAGGACAAAGATGATTATTGTTCAAATATTCTCATTCCTATCAAAATAAATAACATTGAATATCAATTTTTACTGGACAGTGGTTCAGCAATATCAGCAGTAAGTTATGATAGTTATGCTAAAGAATTTTCAAATTTCAGAGTTGAAGGAGACAGCACATTGTTGAAGGGATATAATGGTGAAACTTTCATGCCAGAAAGCTATTTTCAACCAGAAGTCATATACAATGGTCAGAGCCAAAAGATGAGATTATACATCGTCCAAGGTGGTGGGCCAAACCTGCTTGGTCGTGATTGGTTGAAGGTATTCAAAGTTCAAATTAATTTGGTTAACAATATATCAGTCAGCAATGAAATCAAAAGTGTTATAGATGAAAATCAGAGCTATTTACTGAAGAGATTGGAAAATACAAACATTGTAAGATATCATTAGATCTCATAGAAAATTCAAAACCAGTTTTCTGTGAACATTGTCCCGTTCCCTTGGCATATCGAGATAATGTAGAAAATGAGTTACAAAAATGAGAAAAAGATGGAGTTATTGAACCAGTAGAGCATAGCGAGTGGGCCACACCGTTAGTGTCAGTTTTGAAACAAAATGGAGAGTTAAGGTTATGTGGAGATTATCGCAGCACTCTGAACAGGTATTTGGTTGACATAACATATCCACTGCCCCGAATAGAGGAAGTTTTATCCAAACTAAGTAACGGAAAATTCTTTTCAAAAATTGACATTCGTTCAGCTTATGAACAAATTGAGGTGACAAATGAATCATCAATGATTCTTTGTTGGAATACCCATAAGGGGTTATTCAGAATAAAACGACTTCCATTTGGAATTAAAACAGCAACTGCAATTTTTCAAAAAATAATGGATCAGCTACTACAAGGACTTAATGGCGTAGCTTGCTTTCTGGACGACATTGTAATCACGGGAGCAACTGCCTCAGATCACATCAAAAATTTAGAAAATGTGTTTAGGAAACTTAAAGATTCAGGATCCACTTTAAAATCTGAAAAATGTTCATTTTTTCAATCTGAGATTACTTACTTAGGTCACAAATTGAGTAAAGATGGAATTAGAAAAACTGAAGATAAAGTTTCAGCTATTGTAAATGCACCTATACCAGAAACAATAACAGCAGTTAGGAGTTTTGTAGGAATGGTAAACTATCACTCAAAGTTTGTTCCCAGATTATCGACGATCTTGCATCCAATTTACAATTTGCTTAAAAATGGAACTAAGTTTAGTTGGTCTGAAAATTGAAACAAAGCATTCAATGAAATCAAAAGGATTATAAGTTCAGACAAAGTATTAGT
Organism: Phaedon cochleariae; assembly: GCA_918026855.4. Lineage (NCBI taxonomy): Eukaryota > Metazoa > Arthropoda > Insecta > Coleoptera > Chrysomelidae > Phaedon > Phaedon cochleariae. The sequence continues at coordinate 28,644,851 of OU896708.1, forward strand.
TCATTTCGATCCTAGTTTACCCATAGTTTTAACCACTGATGCTTCCAATGTGGGAATTTCTGGTATTCTTGCCCATATAATTGATGGAAAGGAGCACACAATTGCTTGTTCGTCTAGAACTAGTGCATCTCATGAAAGTATATATCCCACTGTCCAGAAAGAAGCACTGAGTATTTATTTTTCAGTCAATAAGTTCTACCAATATCTTGTAGGGAATAAGTTCATATTAAAAACTGACTGCAAAGCATTATTGTCACTTTTTGGTGAAAATAAAAGCATACCTCAGATGTCAGCTAACAGATTACAACGTTGGTCAGCTTCTCTATCAACGTTCAATTACACTGTTCAATATATTAAAGGTTCTGATAATATTCTGGCAGATTATTTCAGTAGAAATCCAGTAGTAACAGAGGATTCTGAAGGTGATCAAGAGAAAGGATTATATATTAATTCCACTGAAGCACAAGAATCATGGCCTTTGAAAAATGATGCAATGAAAAATAAAACAATTGAAGATGAGGATCTCTCAGAAGTAATGAAATACATTAACCAGGAAAAATGGCCAAAAATAGTTGATGGTAAACTGAAATCATACTCTGACAAACGTTTTGAACTAACTGTAGAAAACGGGATAATTCTATGGGGTCATCGATTGGTGATTCCAAAGGTTTTGAGGAAACAAATATTAAATGAATTGCATTCTGGCCATTTTGGAATAGTTAGAATGAAGTATTCAGCAAGATCAGTAGTATATTGGCCAAATATCGATTCGGAGATAGAGGAAATTGCGAAATCATGTTTAGCTTGTATATCAAATAAAGATAATTCACCAAAAACACAATTGACTCCATGGCCAATAACAAATAAACCTTTTGACAGAATACACATTGACTTTCTAGGGCCTTTAGATGGTGAAAACTACCAAATTATAATAAATTCATTTCCAAAATGGATTGAAATATTTCAAATGGAATTAACAACTTCCTATGAAACGGAAGATAAGTTGAGAAAAACCTTTTCAAGGTTTGGCATTCCTAAAACACTAGTCAGTGATAATGGACCTCAACTAATGAGCAAAAGTATGAAATCATTTTTGAGTAAAAATGGCGTAAATCATATTCTCACACCACCTTACAATCCAATGAGTAATGGTGCAGCAGAAAATGCTGTAAAAACATACAAAAATAAGATCAAAACAGCACATTCAAACCATACCCTAATAACACAATAACATCTGTAAGACGTCGTAGAAACATCCATATGGGAGGATAGGAACATCTCTCGAAAATCCCTATTTTCCTTGGGACATTCTTGGGATGTTGCTGGCAACACCCTTGTCAGCATTTGCGATGTCTTATAAACATCCCATCAGAATGTTTGTGGGATGATACGGGATGTATCAGAGACATTCAGGGTACTTGATATGGGACATCTTAAAGAAACTTCTACGATGTTTTTTGTTTGATGACAGTAATGGATGACACGGTATGAATTATTTCCAATCTGAAATCCTGGAAATGAGAAGACCTATTTCCAGATAAAAAGTAACAATCCGAATTCCGAATCAAAATATAAGGTCGGTGCGGTCCAATAACTAATGGAAGATGATATCAGTTGTTTGAGGCTCATATTTGGCGCTGGGCCGACGGCTGTTATAGTAACTCTTAGCAACTACAGAGACTGCATTTAACACAGTGACGACAACGGGCTGGCATCCGCCATGTTTAGGCTAATGTCAAATGCTCTGTCTTTGTCTAATTAGTTGGTTATGTTTTTTGTTTTGGATATTTTGGATTAATCAATTATATTTTACTTTATTCAAACAATGTAATGAATATAGACAAGATTAGGTTATGTAGATGACTTAGTTTCAGAAGAAGAATTGAAAAGGAGCCAATAAAGACTCGGAAGCTGGTACTCAAACCCACAGATAGGTACACGGACTTTGCTAAACTCGAAGGAATCACAAGTTTTTTATCAGTAGGTAAAAGTTCGAGTTATTGAAAACAGTCTAATTAGATCTCTGGGAGAATCAAACATATATATGTTTTCAGGAATGACTACTTCCAATAAGTACTGACTTTTTTCAGGAGTGATGATCTCAACTTGAAGGAAAAAGAAAATATGTAAAGCTTCTAAGGTAAAATTGTACCTATACTTTGTCTACTTCCAAACTACAATGAAATAGAACTTTGTATACAGGATTTTTTGGATGGAAAAAACACAGTGAAGACAACATATCTGACAAAAATGGTGTATTGATTGGAAAATTAGAGAAGGTGACATGGCAATCTGGAATATAATTCCTCTCTCAAGTAATCCAATGGTAACCCACAGAAATGAAAACAGACCTCATAGGTATACTTCCAATGATAATAATTGGTAATCCAAGAACTGACCATTTTGATATTATGAATAGACTATACAGCTTGCCAGTCTTACTAAATATGTAGGTGTTGTGTGTCCATAAGATTTGTTTAAGGAAATGGAAAATGTGAATGGACTAGATGTGTTCTTGCTTGAAATCAATCAACATTTTATTTACTCTCTAGGACATATCAGATGAGATATTATATTGTGTGAAAATATCATTTTCTAGTTGGTAGGTACCTGTTATCCACTAGGGGAAGAGATTTGTGAAATTTTGTAGTTTCCAGTCTAATTTTGTATTTTATAGTGATGATCATTTTGTTAAATCATACCTAATTTTTTATTTCCAGGAGAACTGATCAAATATCAGTAAATTGATAACTATAATAATGGTGAAATCACATAAATGTAAAAAAATATACCTAAACTAATCATCAGTGTTGATTAATATCAATCACCTATGTGTGTCTGGCAGTATATTTGTGAGATATGTGAGAAATAAAATGAACTTTTTCCATAAAAATTATGTGTTATTAATAATTACTATTGTCGAAATCATAGTCAAAATACAGCATAGTGAAATCACTGACATTTTTATAAAAACAAAACATCCTACTAGTCATATTCTGACTGACAATATGCATCCACTTTTTGCAAATCAACAAAACATCCTACTAGTCATGCTGACTGACAATATGCATCCACTTTGTGCAAATCAATGTCTTTTTGTATTAATGAGTAGTTTTTCACTATTTTCATCACATTGTCATCATCCACCAATATTCTACATTGTGTTCCATTACACATACACTGATAATTCTACATTTTTGAAGCACACACTTTAAGTATTTATAATTTCATGCTGTTTCAAGTCACTGCTTGATTATTTCTTTATATGTTTGGTATTCTATAGCTTCTCGATCACTGGAGCTATGGACAACATATCATATTCATATTACATCATCAGGAATCCATCCTGCATGCAAAGTCTTCATAAGAGGCTTCTAGGAGCTTTTACATAACTTATTGGATCACCCAATCTGTCGAATTCAATAGTCATTGAAAATCTGCATACTGTCCTGTAAGTAATACATTTTCCAGCCTCATTAAAATGAAAATGCAACTTATAAAACAGGAGGTAGAAAATCTAAAAAAATAAATAAATGAGGTTGAACCATGATTATTAAAAATATTTACTAACTTACCAATATTATGTTCTGCAGAAATATTTGATCTTGATCGAAATAGTCGAATAGAAAATAATACTGCATGAGGAAAACAACAAATCCACAGAAAAACACTGACATATTTCTGACACAAAGTTCAAATCATTTAGCGCCTCGGAATTTGCCTAAACATGGCGGACAGCGGATTTCTTAATTATTACATAAATCATTATTATTATGATCATTGAAAATATTTTTTGATTCGCTAATATTATGTTCTGTAGGAATATTTGATTGAATGGAAAATAATACTGCATGAGAAAAAACAGGAAAACCACAGAAAAACCGAAAAACACTAATATTTTCAACAAAAAGTTCAAGTCATTCAAATTTGCCGCGGATTTTGCCTGAACATGGTGGATTTTTATCGACCAATAGAAAAGATGACATGCCATTGTCGTCACTGTGTTAAATGCAGTCTCCGTATTAGCAACGTAGTTGTACCGCCATCTATCGGCTGGTATAACAAATAAATTCAGCAATAAATATGCTGGAGAGATATATTTCAATTTTGTCGTTTATTACATGGTTCAGGAAGTTAAGCAGGTACTTTGGTAATCCTATTGAGGAATATGTAGTATAATTATTTCAATTTGTTATCGCTGGAATTAGCCGGCATTGGTATAGGTATAAGTATATGAGTACGAATACAGTTTTGATTTCCATTTTTTACCAACTCTTCGATGTTTCAAATGACACAATTGTTTGAACTATTCAATCATGTCAATCATCATTAGCGAATATGGAACCATGATATTGTTAATAAAAAAAAATCAGATAGGATGTTTCTAGAACATCCAATGAAAACATCTGATGGATGTCCCAAGAGAAACATCTCAGGGATATCGTACCTAAGTCTGAAACATTGGGACATTTGTAGGACCTTAGCGGGATGTACCAGCAAGATCCCGTGTTGTTAGGGTAATATCTAGATTTCTGTTCGCATATAGGACAACACCACATTTGGTGACAGGAGAAACACCATTTTTTCTCATGTATGGTAGGGAAGCAGGAACAAGATTGACACAGTTAACAGAAAACATAGGACATAAATTACCAATAGATTTTGAAACAGAAGCTGAATCCGAACAACAAAGACAAATACTGAAATATGGGGGCAGAAACAGAGTGTTCAAAGTAGGAGATGAGGTACAAGTTAGGGATTACACTAAAATTAATCAAAAAAATTGGTCCCCAGCGCGTATAACAAACAAAATCGGAAAATCAACGTACATTTGCAAATTAAAATCTGGTCCAGTGTGGAAAAGGCACACAAATCAAATACAGCTATTTCAACATTCCCAGGATGTGACAGGAGATCAGGGCGATGGAAAGGAAATAGGGAATAGGAATTTTAAAGGAAATCATAGCAATAAAGACGTTGATTATTTTATAAATATGCCTTGTCCAACCAACCAGGTTTTGCCTATCACTAAGGAAAATGAAAATCCTGCAGTTCAGAGGCGCCACTCAGGCGAATTGAACCATAACTTTTACTCAAGTAATACTTCTCAGTGTGATGTTCCATCCAATTCTGATTTAAGCTCACCTACAGGATCACCAGTACCTACTGATAGTACTGATGAAGGTAGCAACATGTCTGATATCTTACCTATTTCTAGTAGAGACAAACCCACGGATCCAAAGGAAGAGTCATGCATTTCGACTCGGAATTTTGGAGCAGGGAGTAGTAGCGAGAACTTTAGGGGAGAGAGTAGACCAAAGAGAAAAATAAAAAAACCTGCGAGATTTGATGTTTATGTATCCGATGAGGACTTTTTGTCAATGTCTGAGTAATGTAATAGTATAAAAAAGGAATATTCTCAGATGGATTATGAACATACAAAAATGGATATATATTTATATAAAGCAATACATTGAGAATTCGCATTCTCTATGTGATGAGAATATTTACTCTTTTTCAGTTAATTCAATAGAAAACAACTACTTTCCTGGCTATATGCCACGACGAACATTGAATTATATCTATTGAACACACACGATAAGTGTTTGAAAATAAAATATAAAAATTTCTGAAATTGAGAATTTGCATTCTCCTTCAGACAAAAATATGTATATATACACATCATTCTGAATATTCAACAGAAAACAACTACTTTCCTGGCTATTTGCCACGTCGAACATTGAATTATATCTGATGAATATTCAAAAGGGGAACATGAAAAATAAAGAATAAAATCCTCCGAAATTGAGAATTGACATTCTTCTTGAAATCGGATGAATAATATGATGAATAATGATCTAGAAATATGACTCACCAATATATTCAGCATTGAAATGAAAATTGGAATGTATAGGAGAAGTATACTTGCATGAACTCTGATCTTGATGAGCTTGGAAACGTCCAAAAAATAATCATTCATATAAGTGGACATCATGGTTACTGATGAGGATTCAGAGATCCGAAATGGGTTCATTGCAATAAAGTCATATAACCTGTGTGTGAGTGATAAAATTTCCCATATCACTGATATGAATGATTATTTTTTGGACGTTTCCAAGCTCATCAAGATCAGAGTTCATGCAAGTATACTTCTCCTATACATTCCAATTTTCATTTCAATGCTGCATATATTGGTAAGTCATATTTCTAGATCATTATTCATCATATTATTCATCCGATTTCAAGAAGAATGTCAATTCTCAATTTCGGAGGATTTTATTCTTTATTTTTCATGTTCCCCTTTTGAATATTCATCAGATATAATTCAATGTTCGACGTGGCAAATAGCCAGGAAAGTAGTTGTTTTCTGTTGAATATTCAGAATGATGTGTATATATACATATTTTTGTCTGAAGGAGAATGCAAATTCTCAATTTCAGAAATTTTTATATTTTATTTTCAAACTCTTATCGTGTGTGTTCAATAGATATAATTCAATGTTCGTCGTGGCATATAGCCAGGAAAGTAGTTGTTTTCTATTGAATTAACTGAAAAAGAGTAAATATTCTCATCACATAGAGAATGCGAATTCTCAATGTATTGCTTTATATAAATATATATCCATTTTTGTATGTTCATAATCCATCTGAGAATATTCCTTTTTTAAAACTTTCATACCCAATCAGGGGGTTCAAACTTGAACGATGGAAACTTGTGATTTTTATAGACCTCTAATCGCAGATTCGTGATAGAGTCTCAATTCAGAATTCATTTCCACGCCCTGTATGATGAATGTCAATTTATCATACACCCAAAAGCAATGTAATAGTATATTCTTGTTTGTTTACATACATGTGAAAATTGTCCTTATATTATGCAAAAACTTCAGTGTTCCATTTACATGAATGCAAAGTTGTATTTTATTATTGGATGTTCGATTGTAAAAAAAAAATTACTCCACAATCTTCAGAATATAAGAGAGAATTGAATCAACTGCTAGGAATCACTAACAACAATGTTCAAAATCTCAGAAATCATTTAAGCAGATACTGATATCAATTTTAAACAGAAATATGTAGAAATGAAACATGAGGACACACTTGAAAAATCAGAATGAAAATTAGGATTCAGTCACATGACCACACAGTGAACTAAAAAAATGTCTTGAGAATAGGTATACAGTATGATGCAAATGTATGGAATGAATTCATTATTTCAGAAATGGGCAACATTTGAAAAAATTCCAAAAACATGTGAGTTTTAATTTCTGAAGCCTCATCTCATGATATTCATATGAGAGATGTTACGTCACCGGTGTTGGAGTAAAGACGTAATGGACGATTTTTCCAAATACAAATAGGGGTCATGTGACACCTTGATTGAAAGGTCTACCGATCGTCTATTCAACAGTCAAAATGTTGCATAAGAAGATTGAAATTAAAATGGATTATCATGTGATTAATTGAATCTTGCAGAGGTCTGCTACTGAGAATTGAACATCGAAGGGTCGTCTAAATAAAAAAATACGTCGAAAAAAAAGTTCTAAACCCTAGTTTTTGGTTTTGTTTTCGAAAGTCGTCTTGTTTTGAAATGAATTTATTCCATACATTTGCATCATACTGTATATATACATAAATGAGGAACTGTAATAAATCAAAGAACTTCAATTTTAAAATAGTTAACAAGTTAGGTGTGGGGGTGTGATGTACTGCCACTACTGTGGCAACAATGCAATGTATGCGCACAAGCGCCACCTATTTCCGGAAGATTAGAAAAGTAAGAAATGAAGAAAGTAACTCAGTCCCGCTACGCTCTCCCACTAGTCTGTACGTAATGTCATAATGTGAAGTGTCTGACGGATATTTAATGAAATATAAAGTGCTAGTAAAGTAAATGTTTTATTGCTAGTCTAGTACAGTACACTAATTTTTTCATTTGAGTTTCCATTTCAATCAATCTTTTTCTTTCTTCAAGTTCTATTTGTTTTTCTTGAAGTTCAATTCGCTCTCACTCTTCTTTTCTCTTGAGTTTCAACTCTTTCATTTCTATCTCCACTTATTTCCTTTTTTGAGACTCTGATGATTTGGATTTAGCTTCCGAATTACTCCTTGCAGAAAATCCTCTGAGTTCACTTATGGACGACAGTGACTTTTTCTGTGACATTTTCGAAAATTTTCAAATTGTCAGATTCATATTTTTCGTAATATTTTACTTAAACGTGCTGATCTCCACCAAATTGAGATCCGATGTCGAAGGACCAATGTTTTGGCTAATAGTTTGGCTTAGATGTGGCTTATGATAAGTCAGATTTTTGCATTAAAACGACTCTGCTTTTGACTGACTTTTTATCTATTTTCAATTATATTGACAACTGACTGTCTCAAATTGAACAACTATACATAGTGATAACTATATACAGAATATACAGAGTATAACTAAATATTCTCCAACTGTCATATAATTTCAGCTACAATGAAAAATTCAGGTTTACTAATAGATAGATAGATAGATAGATAGATATTTATTTCTATACTAATAACATTGAATTAGTTGATCGTCAGATAAAATAGTACTATACAAAACAAAAGTGTATATGTATAATCACAAAACTACAAAACTGCACAAATAGTATAAAAAGTAAAAGGTATAACTAGGAAAGTGTCTATCACAGAAGTTCGAGTTCATTCATGCTCAGATCAAGATACTCTTTGATCGTATAAAAGCAGTTTTTCAGTAAGAAAGCTCTGATTTTATTCTTGAATTGATAAAAGTTCAGGCACCTTACCTTATAAGGTATCTTATTGTAGAGGTGCAGATTCACAGAGTTCCTTTTTGACATCTGTAACCTGAGCTTAGGTATTACAATCAAGTTGCCATTGCGAGTAGAATAAGGGTGCAATTCGGATTGAACCGTATAATTGTTTTCAGTATTATGGATTTCGAGTAGAGATTTATAAATAAAAAGTGTAGGAAGTGGCATAATTTGGAAACCCACAAAAAGAGGGCGACAGTGCTCGCGGAAATGCACTCCTGCCATTACTCTGATAACTCTTTTTTGCAACATGAAAGCTTTATGAGAATGACAGGAGTCACCCCATAGTAAAATACCGTAAGATAAATTACTATGGAATAACCCATAGTAACAAGTTCTGAGAACATGTGTACTGACAATATTCCTCAAACGTCGAATCAGAAAGGTGATACTAGATAGTTTCTTCGCTAGTGATTCGATATGAGGAGCCCAGTTGAGCCTATCGTCTAGTTGCACGCCAAGTATCTTCACACTATCGCCTTGAGAGATATTTGATTTCGAAGACACCAGGATAGATTGATTTTTATGTGAGTTAATTTCAAGTTTGTTACAAGTAAACCAAGTTTGAGCTGAATTTATAATATCTTTTGATTTCGTACATAAACTGTTTAGGTCTGCACTTTGACAAATGAATGTTGTATCATCTGCGAAAAGAACGGTCTTTGTCGGAGATATATGATAATAAAGGTCATTCATATAAATAAGGAATAGAAGGGGGCCCAAAACAGAGCCTTGAGGAACACCGTGTTCAATAACCTTTCGATCAGAGAGAGCACCACTTCGTCTAACACACTGGGATCTATTTCTCAGGTTAGATTGAAAAAAAACGAGAGCCAAGCCTCTGATGCCATAGTGATGAAGCTTTTTCAAAAGAACATCATGCGAAACACAGTCGAATGCCTTCGAAAGATCACACAACGTGAGTTGAGAGTAAGTACCTTCTTCCAGGCCCTCGACTATGTCCGACACAACTTTTAGGAGAGCTTGTGAGAACTGTTAAGACTTCAAATCATTCAATTCACTGAATAGCATATATCTAACGGTAGTAAGAAGTTAATTTGATTTTTGTAGTGTTGTTTGGAATCCGTCCTATGATCAATATATTCCAGCTATCGAGAATGTTCAGAGGGAATTTCCGAAATTTGGATTTTATGAAAGGCATGGTAATGGGCGTGTACACCTTAGTAGAACTTTTAATTCAAACCATGTTTATAATGATCCTTTTATACATAAATGATGATTGACGACATAATTCGATCGAAAAAACAACTGGAATGTTTTATTTTTGGACATAAATAATAGTACCTTCTGAAAACGGACCCTCCTATATGACGTAGAAACCTCATCTCGCCATATTCAAGAGAAAATACCAAACGCCCGACGGAGACTGAGGCAACTGATATATATAATTCTGTCAACTGTGATATCGCGCTAATTCACTCTGTCAGAAATCATGTATCATTATCTCTGTCTGGAATAGTCTTGTTTCAGTACTAGGGTTTTGACGTCACATCATCGCCTCGTTTTCAGAGGTCCGAAAAATCGGAGATTTCAATAATTTTTTATAAAACGTAGGGAGCTCACAGCAAGAAACGGTTTGCGGTGGTGAGCTAGATTGGGTGAGTTCTATCGAATTATGAAATAAAATTTTTTTGTGATATAAGCCCATTATCCTGTTAGAGGCTAAAACCACCTAAAACTATGACCTACTCCTTCGTGACTTCAATTTGATATCACTTAAAAAACATCGTGGAATGAGAGACATGCTTCATTCACGAAATTATACACAATCAAATGGATTCCTCTACTATCCTATTACAAATGATATGCAATGTTCCTTTAGCTTCTTCACGTGCTTGTGATACATTTTACTCACCTGTACCTAAGGCAATACACAATTTCCATTCGCCTATAACAACAATGTCTAGAAGTGTAAACAAAATCTCTGTAGATCAATGATAAAGTGGACTGTATAGGTAGGTCGGTATTTATAAATTGTTGATAATCGCAATGTTATTATACCTTCTGGTAGAGCTAACTTTACTAAAACTTCAAAGAAAACGAGGCTGTGATTTCATACCTTGGGTCCCAGAGGATAGAGTAGGCAGCTTCACAGGTTGAAGTTTGGTAACTGCTTAGATTACAGCGAAACTTGTCACTTTCCGAGCTGGCCAGCTATCACGAGAAAAATCTGTCTAGTCGAGACGTTTTATCGAGCGAGTCTTTCGAGCGAATATCTTCGATTCTTCGATCCAATTTTCAGCGGATAAAATATCATTCCTACTATACGAGGTACGCTCCATATATTTTGAAGAATATGAAACACAGCCGGTCTCGCGATAATTATAAATTTAATGTGAAGGCAAAAATATGAAGCGTGAAAATAATAAGAAAAAATAAGATAATAATTAGACAAATACAAAGAAAAAACATAAAATTGAGGAAGACGGAACATAACCGCCCACCAAAATGCATCTGCATTTTTTATTCAGAGTCATCCAGAGGTAAAGGGCAAACTTTTACCACTGGACGCTTCAATAAACCTTGCGTAGTTCGAACTGTGACAACCCGTACAATTCCATCCGCGCCTGGATGAATATCTGTCACCCGACCTAATTGCCAACGTAACGGTGGCAGAGAGTCGTGTTTGAGCAATACCATTGAGCCTATCTCAATGTTTACAGATGGATTTGTCCATTTTCTACGTTGAAATAAAGTGTGGAGATATTCCTTACTCCATCTGGACCAAAAATCTTGATGGAGTCTCTGAACCATCTGCCAACGAGAGAGGCGATTCAATGCTAAATGGGAGAGATCATGATCTGGAGGTGAGTTTAATGGCTCCAAAGTCAAGAAGTGACCCGGAGTGAGAGCTAAAAGGTCGTTTGGGTCAGTGCTGGTTGGACATATAGGTCTCGAGTTTAAAACAGCCTCTATTTGAATGAGCAATGTATTGAACTCCTCATATGTAAGTATTTGGTCGCCGATGACCCTACAGAGATGAGATTTCACTGATTTTATTGCAGCCTCCCACAACCCTCCGAAGTGAGGACTAGAAGGAGGAATAAATTTCCATTCAATTTGTTCTTCCTGGGATGCATTTTTCATGAGTCGCATGAGAATTCGAGAAGCACCTACAAAGTTGGTAGCATTATCACTGAATATATATGATATACGACCGCGACGGGACATAAACCGTCTTAACGCACCGAGGAACGTATCAGTAGTTAGATCAGAAGCAAGTTCAATATGCAGTGCCTTTGTCGCAAAGCACACAAATGAACAGATATAGGATTTTTGCGTTTTAGATCCACGATATCTTCCTAAAGAAATCGTATAAGGGCCTCCGAAATCTAAACCAACGCAAGAGAATGGTTTTAATTTGGACACTCTAAGCATGGGGAGATTACCCATAGGGGGTTGAATGCCAGCGGGATGTTGTCGCCAACAAGACACTTAGAGAGATACCAACGAATTGTTTTTTTAGCTGACAAAATCCAGAACTTCTGGAGAAGAAGAAAATGCAGGGCTTGCAGACCAGGGTGGAGGTATTGTTTGTGAGTATTTTCAATGATGAGATTTGTGAATCGATGGCGACTAGGTAAAAGAAGTGGATGTTTCTTGTCGTAGACAAGACCAGAGTGGATGAGACGACCGCCCACCCTCAAGAGACCGTCCTTGTCGACAAAAAGATTGAGCTTACGCAATGACTTGCAAAGAGGTTTTTTGTTCTCTAAATCAGAGATTTCCTGAGCGAATTCTTGAGATTGAACATAATTCACAAGTTTTAGCAGAGCTTGATGAGTTTCACGCTCGGTGAGATGGGAAAGAGTGCGCTGAGATCTGATTAATCTAGTATTACTAATAAATCGAAGAACATATGACAAAATTCGTTTAATTTTTGATAGAGATGAATGATTATCCAACAAATCTTGTAAGACATTATCCTCTTTTTGTACCAGGAGAGCTTGGGAACTGAGTATTAGCTGGGGAGTGGCAAAATTGAGATGATTGAGTGAGCCAAAGTGGACCCGCCCACCATAACGAATGGTCAACTAGCTGAGACGGAAGTAATCCCCTAGAGGAGCAATCAGCGGGATTATCTTTGGAGGGCACATAATGCCATACATTTGGAGGTAATCGTTCTTGTATATGACTAACACGGTTACTTACAAACGTCTGCCATCTGTGAGGTGATGAACGAATCCAAGCAAGAGCAGTGGAAGAGTCTGACCAAGCCAAAATTTCATTGATGTGAATTTGTTGATCAAATGAGTTCAGGACGAATGCAAACAAATCAGAAAGGAGAGCTGCTCCACAGAGCTCGAGTCGAGGTATAGACACTGTTTTTAACGGTGACACCTTAGCCTTCGCACAAACTAACCGAACTGTGACTACACCATCTACTTCATACCTAGAATAAATTACGGCGGAATATCCTTTCTCACTTGCATCAGAAAACCCATGTAGGGTGCAGCTGCTGAGTGATGGATGAAAGAGGTGACGAGGAATGCGAATTTTAGACAACACAGGTAGATCAGCTTTGAACGTCGCCCAAGCGTTGATAACGTCTTCCGGGGGCTGAACGTCCCAGCCGATACCGCATGTCCACAAATGCTGAATGAGCCTCTTGGCAAATAAGGTCAAAGGGCTGAGGAACCCCAAGGGATCAAAGATGCGAGCCAAGTCGGAGAGTATATTTCTTTTCGTACATTGTACGTTCTGAGAGGAGATACTAAATGAAAAGGTATCATGAGAAGAATCCCATTTCAAACCAAGGACCTTTATAGTTGAATCTCCATCAAGATCCAGTGATCTGGACTCATTCACACAATCAGAAGAGAACAGCTTAGGCTCATTGCTTTTCCATTTGTGGAGTTCAAATCCTCCTTCCTTCAATAAAGAAATCATCTGAGACTTGAGAACCTGGGCATTTTCGAGAGAATCACAGCTAGCGACAATGTCGTCAACATAAAAACACGTCTTTATAGCTTCAGCTGCAAGAGGGAATTTGGAACCTTCGATTTCTGCGAGCTGCAATAATGTTCTTATTGCTAGAAAGGGTGCTGAAGCAACACCATATGTTACGGTGTTCAGCTTGTATTCCTGGATAGGCTGATCAATAGAAAAACGCCAGAGAATACGCTGATATGTCTTGTGATCATCAGCCACCAATATCTGCCGATACATCTGGCGAACATCAGCCATGAGTGCTACAGAGCGAATACGAAATTTGAGCAAAATGTTAACAAGATCATTCTGCAGCTTAGGGCCTGTTAACAATGTATCATTCAAAGAGATGCCTTCCGACGTTTTTGCCGAAGCATCAAACACAACTCGGAGCTTCGTACTAGTACTTTCCGGTCGCACAATACAATGGTGCGGAATGTAATAAGATTTCGCCTCAAGTTCCGGTGACTGGATGAGAGACATATGATCCTGTGCCACGTAATCGGCCATAAATTCACAATACTGCTTATAAAGAGTGGGGTTGAGACGTAATCGACGTTCGAGAGAGAGGAACCTTTTCATGGATATTTCGCGAGAACCAACAAATGAAGGGGCTAATGAGCGGAAGGGAAGAGAAACAATGAAACGACCAGCGCTATTTCTAGAGAGAGTCGAGGTGAAAATATTCTCAGCGAGCTCATCATCAGGGTTACTTCTACTTTTTCTGGGTATTTCTTCAATTTCCCAAAAACGTTTAGAGGTAGAGTCGAGTGGAAATTCACAAGAAAAATGTAATGAATTTAGAGACGGTGAGACAGGAGAACATTTTACTGTACCCATTAAGACCCAACCGAACACAGTGTTGAGAGCTAGTGGTTCGTTTGGGTTTCCAACTATTCTTCCTGCTTGTAGAGCTAAGGAAAGAATATCTGCACCAAGCAGAATATCAATATCAGCAGGAATATTGAATTCAGGATCCGCTAGCTTCAAATTTGAGATGTGAGACCAAGAACCAGTTTCTACATATTGGCTTGGCATAAAGTTACATACCTTCGAAAGTACGACGGCCTTGAGTTGCAGAATTGGTTCAGGGTTATGACAGGGGCGAATTTGTAGAGAGACCGCTTTGGTCGAAGAAGAATTCATAGAACTAATTCCCTGAATCGAGAGAGTAATGTTATCAAAACTTAATCCTAAGTGACTACAGCATGATTCACTGATTATGCTAATTTGCGAACCCGAATCGAGTAACGCTCTGACTTTCTGATAATGGCCAAACGCATCGAGAACTTCAATATACGCAGTTGACAAAAGAACTGTTATATTCGAAGATGAACAATAATGAGAAGTTACATTTCCTTGGGAAGTATTATTCGGATTTTCAGAGACAGAGTGTGCAAATTGTTGAACAGAGGGGAAATTGGAGTGACTAAAACCATCTGCAGAATTTCTTGCAGGTAACTGCTGGCTGTGGTTAGTGGAAACAGCTCTAGCTGTAGGTCGATTTGAAGTCACGGTATTCGTCATGGAGTGAGTAGGTGCCGAACTTGGCGAAGAGCGTTGATACGGAGTATCATTGAAATGTAACAAGGTATGATGAGGCTGACCACATTTGAGGCATTGAGTTTTTGACCCACAATCTTTGATGGCATGCATGAATCCTAACCAATTCACACACCATTTCTGAGCTTTCACGACACTATGACGTTCACGTGGAGAGAGAGCTAGGAATTGAGAACATTTATATATAAGATGATCGGCGGCACATAAAGGACAAGATATTTTTGTCTGGACATGAAACGAAGTACGTTTTGGAATGAAGTTTGATGTAGAAAATGATTGAGGAGAATTGCGAACTTTAACTTCGAGTTTCGAAGGCCTTTTTGAGGAGCAATCGGCGGCTCTGTCTAACGCACAACAATGTTTCAAGACAAAATCTTTCAGTGCATCAAACGTAGGAACATCATTCGATCCATAATCAATTTCAAATCTGGAAACTGTATCTGAATCAAGCCGCCGGAGCAGCATATTAAAGAGAAGAAAACTCCACTGATCTGTAGGAAAGTTTAAATTTTTTAGAGCCGCGAGATTTTCTGTATAAGTGTCCAACAACTTACGGAGGTTATAGGAAGTTACATTATTCTCAGGAATTTTCTGAGCATTTTCTAATTCCTGATAGTGAGCCGTAGCTAGGAGTCTTTGATTGTCATATCTACTGAGTAGGGAGTTGTATGCAACAATATAATTTTGATCACTGATAGGATTACATTTGACAAGAGCGAGTGGTGGACCGGACAATGATGTAACAAGATAATTAAATTTCTCAATGTTTTTTAGAGACTGATTTTCATGAACGATACTATTAAACATATCGATAAATGTTTTCCACTGTTTAACTCGATTTTTGGTAATTTGA